>JAYESA010000014.1:28074303-28674303 GCA_036927795.1 Iris macrosiphon | reverse complement strand
GACGCTCCAACATTATGTCTTGTATATGTGCTTCAGTCCCGGACGCACCATTGCAAGGCTTCAGAGGGAACTCCTGGCCTTAACACGCACGATGGAGGCATCCGCACCGAACGAGGTTCTCCCGCACCCTGCATACAAACTAGTGGATTATCAGTACATTGAATGCACTGGTGGGGAAGCTACTCGCCCGCTCGACAAATCCAAACACGTAATACAGGTTCCGTGCACCAACTATTAAGTTGTCTTTCTAGTTGCCTTAGGATCAGTTTCATGCAAACATTGAATAGCCTAACGTGTCGGGCAGTGCACCGTATAATATGAGAGGAAACACGGCAAGACTTACCACTTACCCTTTCTTGGAGTAGTACGATACCTCTTTTCCTTGTTTGGTTATAGAGATATCCTACTGCTCCGATGAAAGGTTATACGCTTGCCATTGTAGCACGAATTTTCTATTTTATGTAGTTTATTGGTTTTAGCTTCATTTACTTGTGCTCCTTTGTAGTACTTGTTATCGGGGCCTGATCTCGCTAGTTTTGTTTGACCAAGTTTAGTAGCAGAGCCCAAGGATCTTATCCTGTATCTAACCGTTGGCGCACCCCAGGAGGATGTCCGCCGAGGAACTTGAGTGAATTTCTTCTTTCCCACTATGAATATCATTTTGTATTACATTTTTGGTGTTTAGCCGACGATACTTGTTAGCATGTTTATTTGGACATTACTTTCTCTACATTATTGTATATTATTCAGACCGCGACTGACTTACAGTCATGTACTCTTGACATTGTACTAGTGTACCATCAGGTATAACTAGTTTTATGATCATTTTGATAGAGCGTTAGGAACACCTAACTATTTTATCTTATATTTTTATTCTTATTGTTTCTTGGTTGATGATTAAGACATAGATGTTCTTGACTCTAGGTGACTTGATTGTAGCATGCACCCCCTTATCTCTAGACAACCTTAGCACATTGGGGGATACTTAGGTATTCCATAAGGTGTGGTTGGTTGAGTCACTCCCCCTCTCTCCAGTATTCTGGTTTTGGGGCGTGACAACAAACAACGAAGCAAAAGAAGTCTCGCAAGACTTGGCTACACAAGGTCCGGGCCGCATATGCTGCCAGTGTTGTAGAGGATGTGGCCAAGGGGAAGGAGTTGTCTGCCATTGAACGAGTTATGTCTTGGAAGACATCTCATTTGCTCTGGTTGCGCATGGACACTCAAAAACTCATGAAGTTTGGGTTCCTGGCATACGTGCTAAGACCCCAAAGATAGCCAATGGCATGACCCCTATGAGGGTGATATATGCCGCATAGCCTATCTACTCTAAGGGTCTCTTGGATGCGCATAGCCCAAAAAAGAAGCAACAACTGCGCTCTATGTGCAAGAAGAAAAATCAGAGTACTCGACAATTAGGTCTTGGTAGAGGAAAATACGATGATGCCAATGACTTGAGTGCCAAGTCCTTTGATGGGCCCATGTGCACTCAGCATAGTGGGTAGAAGACTTAAGGGAAGAACGGTGTTATTTCCTTCCTATGCGCATAAAGGGCACACTGCCTCCATGTGCCAACGATCATTAAGCTGGACCAAGGTCTCTGAAACATCAACATATGCGACGGGGGAAGGGTTCTGTGTTCGATAGACTTTCTTAATCATAGAAGGATATGCGGCAAGGATCTCAAATTGGAACTGAATGAGATTCTCTGTACTATGAGCCACAATGTGCTAAGTTAAAGAAGTCTAAGCCAATTCGAGCTATGCGAACTCAAGCAATGGCTCAAGAAGGACATGAGCCACTCAAACTCATTCGTGGCACTGATGGCAAATTGTATAGGCTGAATGCTCCTTCAACCCAGCCTCTATATGCCAATCTTGGCAAAATAACAACATATCCATGCGCTAGGTGTTCCCATGAGCACGAAGTAGATCTGTCTAAACAGACTTGCCCTACTGACCTATGTGGCAGGCTTTGCCATGCGCATAAAGAAGGTCATAACGCACAAAACTTCATAACAAACCCATGCCAGGACTCGGTCTATGCGCATGCTAAGGGTTTAAAAGTGAAGTTTCCCTCTTTAGACTTGCGTGACGTATTGTGTCACAAACGTAAGGCAAAGGGGATTGTTGCTGCACATGAAATGCCTCCTCTTGGGCATCAATGTGCTAGCATAATTATTAACTACTGCTGTTAAAAGATAACAAAAACTCCAGCAAGGCAGTCTGTGATTCAACGACTGCACCACGCTCCACCAACCCGACAGCATCTTGGGGAACATATGACAAGCTTGACGAAAGCGAAGACGAGTTGCCCATCGCATCATGATACTCATCCGGGAGGTATCCTTCTGATAAATAAAATCAAGAGAAGAAGAAGAATAAAAAGAAGAAGAAGACTTCGAAAGAGGGTCCATCCAACCCTCTTGTCAGTGCACCAAGAAGTCAGCCAAGGCTTCCAACGCCAGC
This sequence comes from Iris macrosiphon, assembly GCA_036927795.1. NCBI lineage: Eukaryota > Viridiplantae > Streptophyta > Magnoliopsida > Asparagales > Iridaceae > Iris > Iris macrosiphon. The sequence continues at coordinate 28,671,835 of JAYESA010000014.1, read as the reverse complement.
TCCTCCACTAAGGGCAAGGACCCCATCAAATCGTCAAGTAGAAGTTCCTATCGAGGGAGTCTACCAGGCTAATCCACAGAGATCAAGGTCTTCATCTTAAGAGCCTAGATCATGAGCAGGGGGTAGTGTTCCCCTAACACTTGAAACAACCTTACTATTAGGGGGTAGTCTTCCTCCAACACCCGATACAACACTGCAAATAGGGGATAGCAATCCCCTTATGGTCCACATCAATCTGACGTTCCAAGAACACAGTATATCTCACAGAACTGAAGACAACATGTCAGGGGGTAGTATCCCTTTATGCACCACAACAACAAGCAAAGCTTCATAAGCTAAGGGTAGAAATCTTTTTGATTCTGAGGATGATGCAAAAATGACAACTTTTCTTGAGGACAGAACACCTCAAGAATCAGAAGCATAAAGCGTAGGATCTACTGCCCCATCCAGTACTCCTCACATAATGTCTACATATATGGTAGGAAATAACAACAATGAAGAAGGCAACAACGACCGCAAATGCCTTGATACTTTAGAAGCAATGGTACAATCATTGAACCAGACATTGACAGAAATTAAAGTAGCCTTAGTTCTACCACAACCATAGGTCCCAGGTCAAACAAACCAAGGCATAGCAAACAATAAGGAGACTGTTGCGCCTTCCAATACTCATGTCCCTCTTAACATTGAAGGCACTACCTTACCAGTGATGTACCAGGTCCCATCAACAACTACTTTATAATCAGATGTTCCTCCACTATCAGACGATACACAAGAAGCAATCTGGGAACCGCGCTCTCGGTTGGATGCTATGAACAACAAAGAGAAGCTCCAAAAACTTAGGATAAGGCAACCATATTATCCTGAGTGGAACAACGTGGTTTGTCCACCAAAGTATAAGCCGTAGTCCCTGATTTCTTTTGACGGGAAGTCATCGCCCCGTCAATTCACGAACTAGTTCCACTCCCAGGCGATGCATTTACCAAGGGACGTTACCCTACTAACTAAGTTATTTGTTGGAGCATTAACCAACTTAGATTATGAATAGTTTTATAGTTTGCCAGACAACGACATCAAGTCGTTTGATGATTTGGAGACACTCTTCCTCTCCAGATTCTATTATGGCGGCATGGACATAACTATGTCATTTACTCATCTCCATAGAACAAAGGTAGAATGAATCTGCTAGTGACTACATTGAGTGTTTCAGACAAGAAGCTCTGAATCTACTAGCAATCATCCCAGACCCTATGCTCATAGACACTTGCAGGCATAACTTATTGCCTAAAGTAAATTTCTGTATAGGCACCACACAATATGAAGAATGGTTAGCGTTTATTGCAAGTGCTGACATTGCTGAAAAGAATGCAAGTGATGTCCTTCTGCTAGGGATTAAAGTACATGGTCCTGATGACTGGGGAAGGCGTTCCCAGAACAATAACAATAACTGCGACAGTAAAGGAAAGCAGACCCTTGTCGTCAACATCTTTAAAGGCTCTTCAACATCCAAGCCGAAGCCTACGGAAGAATCCAAGCCGAAGGAGATATTCTTCTTCGTTGACGATGACGTTATCGACATCTTTAATGTACTGATGAAGAGAAACAAGCTTAAATTGCCTAACATCACACGTCTTGAAGAGGCAGACAAAGTCAATGACCCCAAGTACTATTTATTTTATCGATACGTGCATCATGCTACAAAATATTGTTTACGTATTGAAAAGACACATATAATAGTTGATCGATGCTAAGGCTATCACTCTGGACTCCGATGATAAGACTGTTACCACCAATATGGTGTCAGTCTAGTTTGACGAATTCCTAGTAATGAAATCCAAGATGATGTCATCCTAATTCCAAAGGCGACACAAGAGATCGTTAATCTTCCACCATCCCATAATCAAGCAGAAGGGTTGGTACCGCTCACTATATCGCGCAATAAAATATCATGTGGGTTCATCTAGACCTTCTTCCAGACATAGAAAAAGAAACTGACTCCCAAAGAAAGCACGTAAGGAAAGGAAAATAGAGCCGAGAAGATCAGTGGTGTGAAGAACCATATAACATGTCATATGGTTATTCCGACCGCTGCCGACGAAGGCTTATCCGATGAAACCCGATTTGGAAAAACTTATTTACGGGTCTATGATCCGGTACAAGAAGATGCTACTCCATCAACTTTCGTACCTACTGCTCCGTTAGAACCCGAAGAAAGTTTCTCTAAGCCTACAACGACGGACAAATCAAAGCAAAAAGAGACTCGCTTCGACAAGTCTCTAAAGATGAGTTCTCCACCAGGGCTTGATAAGCCCTATAATTCAGATAAATTGGCACAACTTGCCAATACCCCTGTAAGGTTGTCAATCTTCGAGCTTCTTCGTCTCTCTAAAGAAACCCGATATATATTAAGAGAGGCATTGCAACATGTCGAATCCTATTTAACTCAAATTAAGGAGTCGGCTAAAGATCATGCTACATGTCACTATTGCCATAACGTGATGGAGAAAATTTCCAACATTACCTTCTACTAGGAGGATATATTATTGAAGAATAATCGACATGATAGACCTTTGTATTATACTGACTATATTTGTGCTATCAAGGTGGATCGTATGCACATTGATTCAGGCTCATCCCTCAACATAATTCCAAGGACCCTACTTCAGAACCTTGGGATTTCTATGCATCGGTTGTCTGCAACCAACACAACCATATGTGGCTTCAACGCTGGGAGGAGCTATCCTCTGGGTAAGATTCGCCTAAAATGTCAGATAGGCGATCTGACGACAAAGGTAACTTGCTACGTTATCGACATTGACATATCCTATAACGTCTTGTTGGGATGCCTTGGATACATGAGCACATGATTGTCCCTCAACTCTATATCAGTATTTCAAGTACGTCGACAGTGATGGTATTGTTATAACCGAGTTTGCTGACGTTGACCCATTCAATGGGGGTAGAGGCATACTACTCTGATTCAGTGTTGTATAAGCAAACACAATAAAAAGAAGAAGGCAACGATGCTAATGACGAAGCTGACACAGATCCAGCTACTGAAAGTCCTTTGAAGATCCGTGTAAAGGGTCATGTTAAGGAAACTTTTGCTCCTCTAATGGTAAAAATTCACAAGAAAACTAATCACAACACACTAGAGCCTCTTGTGATTAGTCTCATAAGAAGGAGGGAGCTTCCAATAAAAGTCGACCTTTCTTCTGCCAAAAAATTAGAACTGTTGGTGGTCAACCTTCGTCGCTCCAAGACTCGAGCACCAAATCCACTTCTTATATGCCAATTTGCGGATGAAGTTAAAGAAGATGATGCACTCAAAGAGTACATGTAAACACCCAGAATTTTTTCAGAAATTTAAAATGAATTTTAAGGATTTTTCTGTGATTTTTAACTAATTAAAATAAATATTTTCCCGTATTAAATTAATTTTGTGATTTTATTAAATATTAAAATATTATGAAAATTATTTTTGGGTGTAAAATCATTAATTAGATATAGTGTAATTTTTCTGGAATTTATTGGACCCCAGAACTATTTTTAAAGACCTAAATACTAAGTTTCCAAATAAATCAAAATAAACCGAATTGAACCAACCGGTTCAACCCTGAACCGGTTTAATCCTGAACCAAACCCATTATTTGAACCCAACCCAAATCCTATTGGATTGGTTCGGATCTGAACCCGACCCGACCCACTACCCGAACCCGACCCGTTAATTCTTAAGTGATACAGTAACTCTAAACCCTTCGATCCCCAACCGCCCCGGCCGACGCTCCGGCTCCCCTCTCCGTCGCCGGCCATTATGACGCCGCCCGCCTCTTCCCCTTTACCTTCCCTAACCCCACCGGCCGGCTGCCCTTCTCCCTCCCCTAACCGACAGCCACCACCACCACTATAAAACCCCCCTGACTCCGGCACCCCCCACCATCGCCCCTGCCACCACCACTCCACCGCACTCTGGCCGCCGACTTTCCCTCGCCGTGACCAGAGGACCCCGGCGACTTCTCCTCCAGCACCGACGCAGCTACCCCAGCGACCCCCAGCAGCCACAGCCTCTAGAGCACCCACCGCCGCCGGCCGATCTCCGTCGCGCCTCCCCGCGTTTACGCGAAGAAAAGTCGATACCTACCCCTGTTCAGGTGAGTGTTTCTCTCTCCTCTCTGCCTCATTTTCTATTTTGTCAAATCATGTGCGTACCCTACGTGACCCTCTCGAACCCCGTATAACTCGTTCGGGGTATCGTGCCCTGTGTCGGTCGTAAACCGCGACGCAAAATTAGGAAAATAAATCCCCATTTCTGAAAATTCAGAAAATGTCTCGAACTCCCCAGTTCACGACCATTTTACTCACAACCTATTAATTAATTCTAAAAAATCACTTAAATAGTAATTTAGACCGTATAACCTAGTTTTAAAATACTTTATTAGTTTAATTTATGCTGTAATTTATAATTTATTCGAGGGTAAAAATGACCAAAATATTGGTTATTTAAAATCCTGAATTTCCCAGAACTGGATGCACGCCGCTAAACGAGGTAACTTGGTCGTGTGCAATCTTCACCAAAAGGTGCGCACCGTCAATACGGACGTGTAGGATTTTGTGAAAGTTGATTTGGATGTGCGTGCACACCAGAATCAACGCATATCTGTCGACAATATTCCGTATCGGCCCTGTTCTGAAACTTATTGTAACTTCGTGTGCGCTCATCGTTTCAAAACGAAACTTGTGCCATCTGACTCATAGCAATATGCTGGTCCTGTGACCCAAGTTTGGTTCGATTCTGAGAACGTTGATAAAATCTCGTAACGTGGGTCCCATGGCTCCACTTGACGGGTGATTTTGTGATCGACTCATCGGAATCCAGTTATGGACATTCCGTTGGGTTTGTATCATCGTTTGGACTTGTAGACACTAAGTTTGACGAATTTGGAGAACATTGTCTCTGGCATATTTTTTGGTACGAAGCGGGCCACTAGTGGACCCCGCTTTGACCAGAAACTGTCAATTTTTCTCCTGTGTCCAAATTGGACTTATGGACAAGAAATTTTAGCTATTTGATATCTTCTGAACATGATGGTAACGTTTATTTCAGCAACCGGAGGAGTACCTGCAGATCCCGCTGATACCAGAGCAACTGTTGGAAACCAAACCCCAAGCAAGTGTACCTTGCCAATACTTGCAGTAATTTATTTCATATTATTCTCTTGATCTATTCCTATGATATATATATTCAACCTAGGAACGTGTGACATTACTTAACGTCCGAATAATATTCGGGTGTCAACGCCGTACGCGGAGTTGTGTAACGTCACTTAGAGATGGATATCGAGACCCTATATATATCTTCGTACTTGCATTATCAAGTACGTCATACCATATGACACTTGACACTATTCATAAGACAAAATCTTCAGAGTTATTCATGATGATTCTGTATAGGTTACAGGATTCGTGACATAGAATTTTATATACGTAGCTATCATTATGACTCGCTGCATCAGTTAGAGGTCATGATCTTGTGTGACATGGACATGAGATATCGTGGACATGAGACGTATGATTACATTGGGTGGGGAGAGTATTACCATATTAAAGGCTGATTATATTATATATATATAGTTTTATGGAGGTGCCTTAGACTCTGACACAGAGCTTTGGCACAAGTTCTGGCCCTTCGAGATAAATGCTGCTATAGGTTTCTCCGACACAGAGCCTATGGTAGTTTCAGCTTGAGTATGATTAATGCTCTCACTTGCATATCACATAGCTGGTTATATAGTTTACCATATTTATTTATTATTGTACTGCATTTATTTGGCTTGAGTTATTCTTGTACCTTGCTATGTCCCCTGAGGACCTGGAATCCAAATTATGTCCCCAGGTTTAGCAGAGGAGATCTACCCCGAGGTATACGGGACAGGAGTAGAAGTTGGATTAGTACCATTACCAGAGGATGAGGTGATCGCCGAGGATTTCTCCTGAGTATCTGCTTATCTATACTCAGTTATTTTGTTGTTTCCTATTTATTGTACTAATGTATCAAACTCAATATCGGGTTGTTCCCCGAGACTTTTTATTGAAATTTGTTGGATATATTTGATCTTGATTATTCTGACATTTATTTTGTGATTATCTGTTGTGGTTGAGATTAGTAGCATAGACCTTTATAGATTGTTTTACAGCTTAAGTATACCCTAGTTGGTCCATTAAATTGGGTTTGCCCATTGGTGTGTGCTGCTGGCCATTGCCACGTGTTTAGTCCCTCGATATTTTGGGACTGGGGCGTGACAGTACATAAGAGCACAATCTAACATACCCTCCCCCGATGATGTTATTCCTGAGAATGAGATTTTGTATTTCCTGAATAAAGGACTGCCTTTGAACTACTCTGATATCCAATGTCTAAGTATTAGATATTCTTTAGAGTATGGTTTAGAATTATATCTATGTATGCCGGTGATAACAGTTCACGCAAAGACTGATATCTGACAATAAGATGGTGTGATCTTCGAAGTTCCAGCAAGGAGAAAATGAGACAAACATATCATCTTTGGTAGAGTAGAGGGTCACAAAGACTTCCTTATCGACGATCCCGAACCTGATAACGGTAAAATACAACTTTACCATTATATTCCTCAAGAGAATGATCTCATCAAGAAGATGGGTTATGATTTTAAAAGTAACCAAGGCCTTAATTATGGTAAAGGACGACGTCTGTCATTATGTCAGTTTATTCCGAAAAGCAAGTCTGAAACCTATTACCAATGAACCTGGCATGGTTTAGGTTATTTCACTCCCAAAATGATGCCAGAGTGCTCAGAAGTTGAAGCCGAGACGCATTCTTATTCTTCTGAGTCTTATGTTTGGGATTCCTATTTCAGCATCAGAGAACTTTTCAAGAAAAATATATCTATCAACATGGTGTCAGTGGACCAAGTTGAGGACGATGATCAGTCACTCGAGCCATTTAAAGTCGAACCTTGGGCTCAAAAGTTGGAGTCTCTGTGGGAGTTACATCTCGAGCAACGTGAACCACCTACTGAAGATGAAGTAGTTCAAGTCAACCTGGGGGACGAGTCATCATCCAAGCCAATCTTCATAAGTAAAAGTCTTTTTGGAGAAGATCAGGAATCTCTTATATAACTTATAAGAGAATTCATAGATATCTTTGCATGGAGCTATGAAGACATGCCGAGTCTGGATCCCCAAATCATAATGCACAGACTCAATAATGCTAAGCTAGTAAAGTAACAACAACGACGGTTTCATCCAGATGTCATAGAAGCAATTAAAGCGGAGATTAACAAGCTGATAGCAAGCGGCTTCATTCGGGAAGAACAACATCCTAACTGGATGGCCAATATTTTTCCAGTCATAAAGGAAAATGGGAAGATCCGAGTCTCCAGAGACTATCGCAATCTGAACTCAGTTTATCCAAAAGACGAGTTCTCTCTTCCAATTACCGATGTAATGATTGATAACACTTATGGCTTTGAGCGAATGTCCTTCATGGATGGATTCTCACGCTATAACTAGATTAAGATATTCCCAAATAATGAGAAGCACACATCGTTTCGAACACCATTGGAGGTATACTGCTACACGGTAATGCCCTTTGGTTTAAAAAATGTAGGTACGATATACCAACGAGCTATGAGCACAATTTTTGTAAATATTTGCAAAAAACGGTGGAGTGTTATGTTGACGATATAGCAGTCAAAAGTTGTCTCAAGGGCGATCACCTCCATGACTTAAGAACGACGTTCAAAGTGATGCGTGCACACCAACCTAAGATGAATCCAACCAAGTCATTTCTGGAGTCTCCAGCGGCAAATTCCTTGCATTCATTATAACTTTGAAGGGTATTCATTTAGACCTTGAAAAGATAAGGGCCATCCTTGACATGCGTCCCCCGAAAAATCTTAAAAAACTTCGTGGACTTCAAAGGAGATTGGCATACCTTAGAAGATTCATATCTAATCTCTCTAGATACACCATAAATACCAAGAAATAACATCTCATGACAAGATTCGTATATACCAATCCGTGTAACCATCGTATCAAAAAATTAAGGATATTTATATTAGATACAAGAGACATAGAGGATATCATAAATGAGAAACTATCAGAGAATTTACTTGCCTGGAATCTGGTGAACAATATCAAAGATGTCTGGTACGATGCCTCAGAGACCTAAATATAGAATATTACATCAATACAAGATTTTGGAATAAAAATAAGTTAAGCTAGTCAAATTCTAGGTCATAAAGCCATTTCTGAGTCAAAACAGTCAAACTATGTCAACTCTAGGTCAAACTAGTCAAACTTGGTCAAACTAGCTACTTCTAGGTTGTATGGGTCTATCTATAGGATATTGGATCCATACACTATGTAACTAGGCTATACTAGGATACCAACAAAATACCGTACTATAAGATACGCAAGATATTAGATATGAAAATACTATATATATATATATATATATATATATATATATATATATATATATATATATATATATATATATATATATATATATATATATATATATATAGAACTCCTAGCTAAACTAATGCTAAGTGGATACCTTAGCTTTGAACCAAATGCGGTATCACACCACCTACACACCCATCTTAATGTGCAAACTCAATACCTTGAATAAAATCCAATACCTTGATATTACCTTGGTATCACAAGGTAATGCAATATCTAACATATAACTAACTACCCATACACCTCACTATACACTAATATGTATTTAAACTTATGACAATACTATACTAAACTAATATACTAACATACCCCTTTGGATATTCAATACCCGTACCCAAGATACCTCAGCTCTCATTACCTTGGTATAATTCAAGATAATCTAAAATTAAATACTAACTAATATTAACTAGTGATTATATATATATATATATATATATATATATATATATATATATATATATATATATATATATATATATATATATATATATATATTATACTAACTTATTAACAATATATACATAACCTACTAGCTTATCAATATAAACTAACTAGCTTATATATATATGGGTAGCCTTAGTATATACGTAAAACTACAAATTTAGACTCTAATTAACAATATATACATATGGATAGCCTTAGTACATGGGAGGGTTCCTAATGATTAAATTACATATTTAGACTCTAATTAGAGAGAAAAAACTGAATGTACCCAATGGGAGATGGATTCCCAATAAAATCACCAAATTGAGTGTAAATAGCCTTCAACTTGTAGATCATTGCTCCTCCTTGTAGATCCATGCTTTCTTCTTGTACATCCTTGCTTCCTCCTTATTCTAATGGCCTCCAATGATGATTAGGGAAGAAATTGGGAAGAAATTTGGATTGAATTTGATGTAGGAACGAAGAAATTTGGAAGAGAAAAATTCTAGATCTAGATTTGAAATAAAAAATAAAGAGAGAGTCTTCCTCCATTCTCAACTAGGTCAACCACTACCCCTCATCCAAGCTACTATAAAATATCCATAATACCCTTTGGGGCTTGTCACTAAGAAAATAATTAAGGAAGGAAGGTTCTAGTCTAATTGGTTTAACTAATTAATCATCCTTCTAATGATTGGGTTTATTATTGGGCTAAATTCTAACTAGAAATAAATGTTGGTCCATGAATCTAATCTAAACTAGTTAGATCTACTAACATAAGTCCAAAATCAAATACTAACATCTAACAATAAATAAAAAATATAAAAAATAAATTTATAATATGTACAATATTTAATTAATTATGAAAAGACCAAAATACCCTTTTTTAGAAAATGTGGTAGTGACAAGTCTACCCCCCTTAAAATAATTGTTCTCAAAATTCAAAGACGAAACTACCCCAGAAAATAAAACAGAACAGAATCAGGAAAGAACATACCTCAAGGCACAAACAAATACGGGTAACGCTCTCGCATTTCATCCTCTCTCTCCCAGGTATACTCACCCGGAGAGTGATGCCTCCATGCGACGTATACCAAGGAAATGGTCTGGTTCTTCAGCACATTCTCTCTCCGATCCAGAATTTCAACTGGCTGCTCTAGATAGCTAAGAATAGGGCCCACCTCTATCTCCGAGTGATCCAACACGTGACTAGGATCCGTCATGTATCGTCATAACTGTGATACGTGAAACACGTTGTGCACTCTCTCCAATGCAGGTGGCAAGTAAGCAACTGCACCAACCCTCTCGAGAATACAGAAAGGTCCGATGAATCGCGGACTAAGCTTCCCACCTCCACCAAAACAAATCGTGCCTCGTGTCGGAGAAATCCTTAGAAATACCAAACCACCAACCTAGAACAAAATACAACATTAAGAACTTAATCTATAACAAACAACCAACATCAAGCAAAAAAAAAAAAATCTAAAACTATACCTCAAACTCCAAAGGTCTCCAGTGGCTATCGGCCTAATGTTGTTGTCTGTCCTGTGCCACTCGAAGTCTATCTCTGATCAGCTTAACCTTCTCCACTGTATCCACAACCATCTCTGGCCCCAACAAAGCTCTCTCTCCAACATCGTCCCATGACAAGGGAGTTCGACATCTCCGACCATACAGAGCCTCAAATGGTGACATCTCTATACTAACCTGGTAGCTGTTGTTGTAAGCAAACTTTACTAAATGGAGATGGTCCTCCCAAGATCTCCCAAAATCTAGTATACAGGTGCGTAACATATCCTCGAGAGTCTGAATGGTCCTCTCTGACTGCCCATCAATCTGGGGGTGATATGTAGTACTGAACTTGAGTTAGGTGCCCAAACTCGCCTGCAAACTCCTCCAGAAATGAGAAGTGAAACGACTATCCCGATCCGAGACTATGCTGACGGGAACCCCATGTATCATGATAATCTGCCTCACATACATATCTGCCAGCTTCTCCGTAGACAAACCCATCTTGAAAGGCAAAAAGTGGGCCGACTTGGTCAACCTGTCAACGATGACCCAAATCACGTCTTTCCCTCCTGGAGATAGTGGAAGTTCAGATAGAAAATCCATAGTAATGTGCTCCCACTTCCACTCTGAAATGGGTAATGGCTGAAGTAAACCACCTGGCCTCTGCCTCTCGGCTTTCACCTGCTTGCACACTAAGCATCTGGATACAAATTGTGCCACTTCCCTCTTCATGCCATACCACCACAGACTCTCTCGTATATCCCGATATATCTTGTTGGCACCTGGATGCATAAAATAATGAGAGCGATGCAATTCCTGAAATACCTTATAACGCAGTTCCCCACTTGGCACACATAATCTAATACCATGCCGCAAAGAACCATCCTCAGCAATGGTGAAATCATCCTCCAATCATGCTCTCACCTGAGATTTGATGCTCCTCAGAGATACATCCTCATACTGGGCTGCCTTGATCATATCCATCAACTCTGAGTATATCTGCAACCCCCACATATGTATGGAAAAACTAGGAACTATCACCTCAATGCCCAATCTCTCCAAGTCCTCCAATAAATATTGATCCTGCGTCAACAACATAGCTATCAGATACCTGCTCAAGGCATCGACAACTACATTGGCTTTCCCAGGATGATACTGCAAAGATATATAAAAATCCTTCATCAGTTCCAGCCACCGATGCTGCCTCATGTTCAGCTCCTTCTGAGTAAAAATGTACCTCAAGCTCTCGTGGTCTGTGAAGATCTCTACACTCTCTCCATACAAATAGTATTTCCACAACTTCAAGGCAAAGATGACTGCTGCCAACTCCAAATCGTGGGTAGGATAGTTCTTCTCATGAGGAGGCAATTACCTGGATTCATAGGCAATCACTTTCCTATTCTGCTGAAGAACACAACCCAACCCTTCCCCGATGCATCACTATAAATAGTGAAACCTTCTGACCCTGATGGTAACGTCAAAATAGGAGTAGACGTCAAACTCGTCTTCAATTCATCAAAGGCAACCTGGCACTCCTCTTTCCAAACAAACTCTGCATCATTCTTGGTGAGTCTAGTCATCGGCAATCCTTGAAAAATCTTGCATAAACTTCCTGTAGTAGCCTGCTAGACCAAAGAAACTTTTGATCTCTACCACTGAACTCGGGGTCTTCCAAGACTCTACTACTGTGATCTTCTTCGGATCCAATAAAATTCCATCACAAGTCACAATATGTCCTAAGAACTCCACCTTGTCCAGGAAGAACTCATACTTGGACAGCTTCCCATACAGCTTCTTCTTCCTCAGCACATCTAACACAATCCGCAAATGCTCCTCGTGCTCCTCCGGTGTCTTCGAGTATATGAGTATGTCATCGATGAACACCACCACAAAATTGTCAAGGTACTGGTGGAACACCTTGTTCATCAATTTAATAAATATCATCGGGGAATTAGTCAACCCAAACGGTATCACCATTAACTCATACTGGCCATACCGAGTCCTAAAAGCAGTCTTCGAAATGTCCTCCAGCTTCACTTTCACCTGGTGGTAGCCTGATCTCAAGTCTATCTTGGAAAATACCTTGGCGCCACTAAACTGATCGAATATATCATTAATCCGTAGTAACGGATATTTATTCTTGATAGTAAGATTATTCAATGTCCTATAATCGATGCACATGCGCACCGATCCATCCTTCTTCGGTACAAACAATACTGGGGCTCCCTACGGTGAAGATTTGGATCTGATAAACCCCTTATCCTGCAATTCATCTACTTGCTTCTCCAGCTCGATCAGCTCGCTGTTGTTCACTTTATAGACATGCTGTAAATTTGGTTCTGTACCTGGCACCAAGTCTATAGAGAATTTAACATCTCGATCTGGTGGCAATCCTGACAATTCCTTCCTTAGAAAACACATCCAAGAACTCTACTATTAAAGGATATGGCAACTCCTTATCTTCCACCATAGCTCCACAAATAATGCCTTCTCTCTGCTCTGTAGCTCCTGTAGCAAACTCAAACTCTAGCTCTCCTGGCGGGCTAAACAAAATTCTACCTCATCTACAATCTATACTAGCATGGTGCCTACTCAACCAATCCATCCCAAGTACAATATCATAGCTCAAAAGTGGCATTATAAGTAGACACGCACTTAGCTTCCGACCTCCCAGAATAACTCTCCGATCCTTACAAATATCACTAACCAGGATAATGCCTCCCTCGGTCATGATCTTGCAAGTCCTAAGCAAAGACTCAGCTACCAAATGATGCTTCAGAGCAAAAGAAATAGATACAAAACTATGGGAAGCACCACTATCAAATAATGCTAAAGCTGGAATAGAATCAAGAAGAACAGAACCTGCAATGATATCTCCGGTGGGCTCATCCTTCTCGACCTTCATAGCGAACGCTCGTCCCTGACATGCACCTCCCTGATGCTGGTGCTGGGCATAACGCTGCTGCTGGGTCAGAAGCGGCGGTCTCCTCGTTTGTACTGTTGGTGTCCTCGCCTGTGTTCTCAGAGCTGGAGCTGCTCCCTGAACTGCACGGCGATGGTTGGAAGGACAATCTCTCAGTTGATGCCCCTCGGCACCACAATACAGACAAACTTCCAACCTCTTCCTGCAAACTTTCCAGATGTGGATAAGGTTCTTGCAGTAGTGGCAGGAAGCTTGTTGTAACTATCTCTGCTGCTGCTGGGGTGCCTGGTGAACCGGCACCCTAGCTAGAGTCTGGTGCTGCTACGGCTGCTAAAAAGGCCTAGACTGGAAACGAGGACGCTTAGCAGTCACTACGCTGCTACTAGCCCCCAGAAAAGAATCACGATCTCTCTTGGGTTTCAAGACCAACTTCCGCTCGACCTTGCGTGCATTCGCAAGTATCTCAGAATACGTCTCATAGAAAGACGGAATAAGGATCTTCACTTCCCAGTTCAGACCCTCACAGAAGCGGATAGCTCGAACCTCTGGCTCTCTCACCAAATACTCTGTAAATCGGCTCAGCCTACCAAACTCTGCGGCGTACTCCTCCACGGACATGCTCCTTGAGTAAAGCCCTTAAAATGCCTTCCCAAGTCCAATATGTCCGACTGAGCAAAGAACTTCCTCTTGAAGAGGTCCTTGAATACCTCCCAAGACTGCCCTGTATCAGCAAAAAGTGGCTCATTCCTGATCCAAGTGTGGGCGATGTCGAAAAAATAAAGTCATACTGCATTAACCTTCATATCCTCAGCAAGACAGGACACCCTTATGAGATGCTTAATATCATCGAGCCAATCATCAGCGTAGACGATGCCCTCAGTCCCCTTGAAGACCCAAGGTTCCAGCTTCTTGAAGTCCTGAATATTACCCGGCCGAAGCTGGGCAACCTATGAAGCAACCTGCTGCTGAACCGGAGCTCATCTCTCAACTGCAGCAATGGCAAGCTGATGAGCACTCTCAATACCCTGCCGTAACACGTCGGTCTGCCTCAGGTGAGCCTCTGACTGGGCCCTCTAAGCCTTCAGCATCTCGTAAAACAATATGAACACCTGAGTCGCATATGTCAGCACAGAAGGTGGAGGTGGAAGTCCCTCATACACAGCTGGAATAGTCCTTTGAGCTGGAGGTGGATTTCCGAACGCAACTGATACGCCAATCATCGAAGAAGTGACTGGTGCAGGCCCTCAAGAAGTCATAGATCTCTTAGAAACTGCTCCCCTATGTTGTGATCGAGTCTAAGGCGGCATCCTGAGGCAAAGCGAAAGGAAAGAATCAATATGGCACATGATACAATGCATTCAAAGAAGGACAGTTAAAGATCAATTATCAATATAAAAAAAAGAACAGTTGAAATAATCAATATAGTTTTTCCTAGATTTGATTAAGTATTCTCAGCCTATAGCCTATATCCTATATACTGAAATATGCTCGTAATAGCATTCAAATCAGAGCACCCCTATGAATCACACTAATTGTGACCTCGAAGACATGCATGGGCCACCACTAAAAATGTGTCACGACCCGCACCCGGTGTAGGGGCACGAGTAGTGAACAATGCCCAGCCTATGCCGCAACATCGATGGTAAAACACTATTTGGGTAAACTATCTATCTAGCAATCAAGATATAATAATGCCACCAATAAAATATGAATACTCAATCACATATCTATAAGATAGAACAATAACACGAATATGATAAAAGAATTGAAGAGACAATACAACTCTCAGGACAAGATAATATCCAATGAGTCATATAAAAGAGATACTAATAACAAAGCTAGAGACAAATCCAGTACAAATATGATCTATCTACTGAGCTACGAGTCATGGGTCGTCTATCTCAATCAGGATGAGACCCTCTTGAGCCAAAGTCTCTGGCTCTAAGCGAACTGCGTCCTGAGACTCATAGTGAGTGGGGTACCACTCCTCAGTGTCATATAGGAAAAATATATCCAGTCAGAAAAGGAGCAAAGTACATCTCTAACAGTAGTTCCAATAAATAATATAAACTGTGTAACAGTAAATAGAGCGAATAAACAAGATGCAATATACAGGTACAAGAGATATGCAATAAAGGAATACTGAAAATAAATACAAGAATGAGTATCATAAAAATGAACAAGAAATACTACTACTACTAAGTGAGTGAGCACCAGCTTCAACATACATGTGACCGGCTTAGGAACTTGCACAAGGATAATGGCCTGGTTAATCATACGTGCGATGTATGATTAACACTATTCAAGGAACAAGACATGCACAAGGAGGGTATGATCACATATCTACACTAAATACTCTCTGTTCCCGACTGGTATAGTGGATCCAACCATGGTACATTATGACACAAGATTCTCTGGGTAGGTAGCAAGTCTCCCCAAGAATCAATGTATGAACATGTACAAGAAGAACAAGGAACAAGGCTTGCACAAGGTACACCATAAATACCAAGGAATAATATCTCATGACGAGATCCGGATATACCAATCCGTGTAACCATCGTGTCAAAAAATTAAGGATATCTATACTAGATACAAGAGACAAAGTGCATATCATAAATGAGAAACTATCAAAGAATTTACTTGTCTGGAATCCGGTGAACAGTATCAAAGATGTCCGGTACGGTGCCTCAGAGACCTAAATATAAAATATTACATCAATATAAGGTTTTGAAATAAAAATAAGTTAAGCTAGTCAAATTCTAGGTCATAAAGCCATTTCTAAGTCAAAAATGTCAAACTATGTCAACTCTAGGTCAAACCAGTCAAACTTGGTCAAACTAGCTATTTCTAGGTTGTATAAGTCTATCTCTAGGATATTTGGTCCATACACTATGTAACTAGGCTATACTAGCTATTTTAGGATACTATGATACCAACAAAATACTGTATCAGAAGATACGCAAGTTATTAGATATGAAAATACTATATATATATATATATATATATATATATATAAGACAAAATATATAACACTCCTAGCTAAACTAATGCTAAGTGGATACCTTGGATTTGAACCAAATGCGGTATCACACCACCTACACATCCATCTTGATGTGCAAACTCAATACCTTGAGTAAAATCTAATACCTTGACATTACCTTGGTATCACAAGGTAATTCAATATCTAACATATAACTAACTACCCATACACCTCACTATACACTAATATGTATTTAAACTTATGACAATACTATACTAAACTAATATACTAACATGCCCCTTCAGATATTCAATACCCGTACCCAAGATACCTCAACTCTCATTACCTTTGTGTAATTCAAGGTAATCTAAAAATAAATACTAACTAATATTAACTAGTGCTTATATATATATATATATATATATATATATATATATATATATATATATATATATATAAAAGCTAGTTAGTTTATATTGACAAGCTAGTAGGTTATGTATATATTGTTAAAAAGTTAGTATAATATAAACTAACTAACTAGCTTATATATATATATATATATATATATATATATATATATATATATATATATATATACTAACTTACTAACTTATCAATATAAGCTAACAAGTTTATTGCTACTGCTACTACTGTTGCTTTCTGCTGTAGCTGCTACTTCTCGCTTTTCAGCTTGGTTTCTACTGCTTTCTTCTCCCCTCTAGCTCTCTCTTTCTCTCTCTCTCTCTCTCTCTCTCTCTCTCTCTCACACACACACACACACACACACACACACACACACACACACACACACACATATATATATATATATATATATATATATATGTCACCACAAACTCACAATAGTGATGCACAAGCACTCTCCTATTCTCCCATGACCAACAATACATCACAAAGAAATATGAAAACATAAACATAAATATATATATACATATATATCATATAATAATTATAATTACAATATTATAATAGCTATAACTAAGATAAATTGAATTAAAATGCAATAAAACAAACACGTGGAGTGCACCGCACCCGTATCACACTAGATCTATGATACGCTTGCGATACGGCTCAACCACACCACCAAATGTATCCCAACGGACACGACCAAGTCTAGAACTACAATTAGAAGCAACACGAAGTGTTATCTACTCAACTACGTGTCCGTGTCAAAATGTGACATGCTCAACCCCCCGTGTCGAAGAAAACCCAAAATCAACCCGTATCGCCAAATTGTTAGAATACGGCCTACACGTATCCAATTGTGGACATGATACTTGTCACACACAACCAAAATATATCAATTTGGTCTAATTGACCTATTGACAAACACAAGATGTGTCAATCTCGAAATTCCTCCAAAATTGACACAAAATACCATATAACTTTCTCCATAGGCCTCCTATGAACCTAATTCCAATTTCTATGGATAGCCTTAGTATATGTGAGGGTTTCTAATAATTAAATTATAGATTTAGAGTCTAATTATAGAGAGAAAACTAAATTATACCTATTGGGAGATGGATTCCCAATAAAATTACCAAATTAAGTGTAAAGAGCCTTCAACTTGTAGATCCTTGCTCTTCCTTGTAGATCATTGCTTCCTCCTTGTAGATCCTTGCTTCCTCCTTATTCTAATGGCCCCCAATGATGATTAGGGAAGGAATTGAAAAGAAATTTGGGTAAAATTTGATGTAGGAATAAAGAAATTTGGAAGAGAAAAATTCTAGATCTAGATTTGAAATAAAAATGAAGAGAGAGACTCTTCCTCCATTCTCAACTAGGCCGACCACTACCCCCTCCTCCAAGATACGATGAAATTTCCATAATACCTCTTGGGGCTTGTCATGAAAAAAATAATTAAGAAGAGAAGGTTCTAGTCTAATTGGTTTAACTAATTAATCCTCCTCCTAATGGTTGGGCTTATTATTAGGCTAAATTCTAAATAAAAATAAATGTTGGTCCATGGATCTAATCTAAACTTGTTAGGTCCACTAACACAAGTCCAAAATTATATACTAACATCTAACAATAAATAAATAATGCAATAAATAAATTTACAAAATGTACAATATTTAATTAATTATGAAAAGACCCAAATACCCTTTTATTGAAAATATGGTAGTGACAGTGTTGATGGCTCTAGTAGTAGAAAAACCATTCTTACTCTATGTTCGTGTAGTGAATCATTCCCTTGGTGCACTATTACCTCAGAAGAATGATGTAGGACTTGAAAAAGATATCTAATATCTCACTCGAATGTTGTTTGTGCTGAACACAGATATAATCCTATAGAGAAGGAATGTCTGGCTCTGATATTTGCAATCCAAAAGATGTGACACTATGTGACAGGACAAATAATCCACATCATCTCTTGAGTCATTTCCCTCATAGTACTTATGACTAAAATAGGAGTACTAAACTTTCGCCTAGCTACATGGGCAATGCTGCTTTCTCTATACGACATGATGTTTATTCCACAAAAGGTAGTCAAAGGCCAAGCGTTAACCAACTTTCTAGTAGCCCATCCAGTGCCAGAAACATCAAAATTTTGCCAAATTGACGATATTTCTCCAAATAGACGAAAGCTATACCACACATCGAAGTAAAGACTTCAAACGTGATCAGTTTTGTCAAATATCACGTCATCTACCGCTTTGGTCTTCCTCGAAGAATTATCCATGATAATGGTCCATAATTTGTAAGCCATACATTTTATCGATTTTGTGACCAAAATTGAATCCATAATATAACTTCGATAGAATACAATTTAGTAGCGAATGGATTAGCAGAAGCATTTAAAAAAAACCATTATCAAGTTACTTAAAAAGTTTATTTCATCTAACAAACGTAACTAGAATGAGAAACTTAGAGAATGTCTTTGGGCCTACCGCGCAATGACTCAAACTCCAACTGGCAACACGTCATTCTCTCTGGTTTATGAGAGTGAAGCAGTTCTTCCTCTATAAATATAGATTCTATCTCTCCAGATAGATCACTCCAACAAGTTGATATCCGAAGACAACCATCGTTTGAGGTTACAAGAATTGGAGGTGCATGACGAAAAACGTTTGCTAGCTCAACAGCGTATTGAGCTATACCAATAACGTATTTATAAATCCTTTAACAAAAAGTTGAAAGAAAGAGTGTTTCAAGTCGGTGACCTTGTCTTAGAAATAAGAAGACCAATGGTCATGACGCACAAGTCCAAAGGCCAGTTTTAACCTAAATGGGAAGGCCCGTTTATGGTGGAGTCAGTATATTCTAATGGTGACCTTGTCTTAGAAATATACAGTGTTTATTCCTGAAAAAGTGCTTATAAAATGTCACCGACTTGAAACCCGTCTATATATATATAAAAGATTTGTAAAGCCGTTAGGTTTAGATTAGACGTAGTACTTTTTCATAAAATGGTGACCTTGTGTTCTTATTTCTATTCTAAACCTAATGGTCATGAAAAAGTTGAAAGAAAGAGTGTTTCAAGTGCTCGCAAAGCCTAATGGAGATTTGCTGATGATGTCAATCAATGGCAAATTCCTGAAAAAGTACTACGTCTAATCTAAACCCGTATTTCCCTCATTCCCAGCATGTTATTCTTGAATATACAGTGTTTACATTTTTATCCTCAACAAGAGACATTTACTCATCGTAAAGTGCTTATAAAATGTAACCTCCCTGATTTTAAATTTTAAATTTTATTATTTTTATTATTAGTATTATGTAATTATTTGAGTTTAAGGAAATTTTTTATTATTCTTAGCTAATTAGAAAAATATAAAATTCATGAATTTATTAACTTGTATAGATATTTATTTATATTTATTAATTACAGATATTTCATAGAAAATATATTTTGGGAGTACAACTACTATGAAAGTATTGTAGAATTTTTTCTGAAAATTATTTTATGTACAAACCTATTTTCTTATATTTTTAGACGACTATATATATATATAAATTTATATGGTATTATAAAAGAAAAGAAAAGTTCACCTAGTCGTAACCCCCTTCTCTCCATCTATATACAGCCACCGCCACTATCACCTTCAACCTAACTATGCTCTCGACCACTTGCACTCCGGCGACCACCACGCCTGCATCCCGAGCGCCAACACTAGCCACCCCGGCCTACGGTGCTGCCCTCGCGTGGAAGCTGTAACAGCGGTCACAACAGATGCAACGACAATCCCAGCACCGCGTCGACGCTATGGAAGAGTAGCAGCATCGACCTACGTGTCTATGTACAAGCCCCTGAAGCACCGTCGTCCTCCACGATGCCCACCGCGGATAATTTTTATGTTTGGTAGTCGATCCTGTCGTGACGCGCATGATCATGAAGTCATAATTTTGCGTTCGTTGCAGCAACTTTATACGTAGTTTTCGAACAATCCAACCATTGGATCGATGATCAAAAACCTCCAACATAATCTCGGTAAATAGATCTTCACCCATCTCCATTTTCAGCCGTTAATTTAATTGATTTATAGATCAAAACAAGCCTCCAAGTAGTGCGTTTAAATTGAAATTATTCTTACAGTTTAAAGGTGACAACTTTGGGGATTTGTTTCCCCCTCACTGTAGCTATTTTGACAAAAAAATTTCTCTTACTCACAGCAGGTATAACCGCTGTCACGACCCGTACCCGGAATTTGGGCATGAGTTATGGGTACGTCCAGCCTACGCCGCAACATCGGCGGTAGAACGCTGTCTAGATCTCAATAATACTAAACATAACTCACAACCTGTCAATGATATCAACTCTATAAGGAGGACAATGAAAATAAAATATCTCTCAACAGTTCATAATGTATTCTCAATCACGATAACTATAAGAAATAAATGGCACGATAAAAGATAAGAAGTACTGACATACGTCAAGCACAACAACTCAAAACAGAGATAAAACTAAAGTTTAGCTGTCCAACATAAATAGTCTCAACAAAGTCTCAACATAATCTCAAAGATGCATAAAATAACTATCTAAATAGCTGCAGGTAGTGTCTCCTCTAAAGGAATGGTCTCCTCTAGGATCTCTGGTATGTAGTCTCCATCTACACCTGGTCCATAGTATGTAGGACATAAGTTCTCTAGATCTCTGAAAAAATGTTATCCAGTCAGAATTGGAGCGAAGTACAAGTACTAACAACAGTTCCATGTATATTGACAAAAGCTATAATACAGTGTAAAGATATACAAGATGGAGATAAATACTGGAAATAAGAAATACTGGTGAGTATGAAATATTGGAGAATATATCATCAGAAATAACATAACTAGAAATGAACAGAAATATCAATGAATGCTAGAACAATGAACTAGAATATATAAGAATAGAATATCTATCTAAGTGTGTGAAATATCAGTCTATCATGTGATCGGCTTGGGACAGATCAGGCTTGTTATATATGATTAGCTATGATTCATGTGAGGTCAGGCTAACCATCCGGTTAGCTATGATGCGAGCAATAGTCAGGCTAATCATATATAACAGGCTATGAGGCATGTAAATGGTCATGCTACACCCAACGTGATGTGTAGGACGAGCTATGATGCATGTAAAGTGGGGTATGATCACATAATCTACTAATATCCCCCCGTCCGCAGCTAGCACGATAGATTCCAATCACAAATCCTCATGATAGGTATCGATGATGCTAACCCGTGTATCCATTGTGTCAGAATCATGTATGCTATACAACTAGAATCATAGAGATGATCAACAGAATAAAAACTGTCAGAGAATGTACTTGCCTGTGGTCCTGAGCTGCCAATACAAATATCCTGTTTTTGAAGTCTTGTCTGAACAATCCAACGATCCTATATACATAATATAATAATAATAATAATAATAATAATAATAATAATAATAGCATCAGTTGTTACATTAGTACACACACAAATATAATATATTGAACTCAGAAACTACGCTTGGGGTGATACTGGTCAACTAGCAGGCTCAAGTGTGTGTCTAAATGCACGGGTGTTATATCCTCGAATGCTGTGCATAATAAGGCAGTCAACTCACTAATACATGTCTAAAGCTCTAAATCCCGTGTAACACCAACACATGTCTAAGCCAGTACGTTAGTGTACACAAGGCAGGCAGTTCACTAATACTCATGGTCATATAGTCATATGTAAATACGGGATACCCACTACTAACACTTATGGTCATACAACATATATAATGCTGTCATACATAGTACTAGCAACCAGTTTCCCATGAAATATATATATATAAACCTAATTATTATACACACACGCACACATATGCATACTAGTTATTAGGTTTACTTACATAGGGTCATGCAATCAACCAAACTCCCATGAAATAACATGCTAACCCTAATTATCATTCACATATGCACACACACACACAACATGAAGGAAGGGCAAGTTCGAACCTGTGCGTGCACGGGGTCGAGGGAGGCTGCTGCGGTTGTCTCCGGCGAGGTCGAAGGAAAGAAGATTGTGGCATGGGCGGTGGCTCGTCAGGAAGGTCGGGTCGAGGTCGATGCTGCTCGGGTCGACGGGGTGCTCAGGCGAGATAGGGTGGTGCCTGGGTGGTGATAATGATGATGAAGGTTGTCGATGGTGATGGGGATGTCGACGATGGCTGTGAATGGGGTCGATGGTGAGTGAAGTCGGGGTCGGGATGGAGGTGGAGATGAGGTGTTAATGGTAGTGGTATAGATGATGATGGTTCCGGCGAGGCCGTGGGTTGGGATGATCGGGCGGTGGATTTCAGGCGGGATGGGGGTCGTGTGGCCGGGATTGATGGTGGTGGTGACGATGGTGATGTCGCTGCTGGCGGCGGGGATGATGATGTTGGAAGGAGGCGGGGTTGTCGTAGTAAAGTAGAGAATGAGCGGTGCAATCGGGGAGATCGACTGATATGGAGTGGCCCGACGATTGGAAGTCAGGGCTCGACGGGTGATGGCGTGGGGAAGTCGATGAACAGGTCGGGGATGAAGTCGAGATGGCTGACAACGGAGATGGCCATGGTGGCTGTCGCCGTGGAGGCGGTGAGCAGGTCGCGGGGAGTCGAGGCGGTCGGGGAGAAGTGCTCGGCGGTGGTGGCACTGAGCAGGTCGGCTGCTGCTCAGGCGGTCGGGATAGCCGAGGATCCGGCGGGATAGATGATGGGTGTCGGCTGCTATATGAGTTTTAGGGTTTTGATGTTTTGATGGTGATAAAATATGGAGAAAAAGTGTTTATGTATGGGGAGAAAAGTGGGTGATGTAAACCTAGGGATTTGGGCCAGCCAAGTACTCCTTGGGATGGGGTTAGATTCTACATGAAGGAAGTTTAAAGGCTATGATTGAGTGGGTTTGAATGGAGGGCCAAGATGGTGATGGGGTGATGTTTGAGTGTTGCACACTCCAAAAATATGAGAAAAATTGTATATGACCGGTCAAAGAAGAAAAAGGATGCTGTCACTACCCCATTTCTAGAGCAGGGTATTTTTTTATTTTAATTTGGTTAATTGTATATTTATCATAAATATTTGTATTAATATTTAATTGTTGGTTGTATTATTATTTTTATTAGTTATTTTAGTATTTTGGCTAGCCTGGATCCATGTCAGACCCTAGTGGACCCATGCCAGACCCAACCAACATCCTTGTTAGACTTATTTATTGGCTCAGAATAGTTATTTATATTTTTATTAGTTAGTTGGAGTGATTAGGAATTTATTAGAGTGTATTTGGAAACTCCAAACCCAAACCCCATTAGGATGACTTGATTTGGAGGGCATATTAGTCATTTTGTCAAACCCTAATCCATTTCTTATGCTTGGACGGATACAACCAGCAGCTCCCCCCTTCTTTCATTTCATTTCAATTCACTTCACTTCTTCTTCTTCTTCTTCTTCTTCTTCTTCTTCTTCTTCTTCCAATTTTCACATTCCAAGTAAGTTTTCTCCTCTTCTTTCTCTTCCTTCTTTTATTTTTTCCATTAATGCAAACCCTAACCTTTTTCTTTTCCCTAACCTAGGTGTGTAGAGCTTAGATTTGGTGTTGGAACTTGGGTTGGAAGCTTGGAAGCTTGGTGTGGTGAATTTGGGGCTTTTTGGAGACTTTGGCTTGGGATTCCAACTTCCAAGAGGTAAACCCTAATTTTTCTCCTTGTGATTACTCTAATATAGTATAATTAGTAGTTTAGAACCTTCCTAGACCTTAGGGCTACCCGTGAGAGGAAGTTGGAGCTTGTTTGGATGTGTTTGGAGACTTTGACATTAGATTTTGTGTCAATTTTGGGTAAAATCCGAGATTGGCCCAATTTTTGGTGTTGTCCTAGGTTAGACGGACCTAGATAGATGTGCTTGGGTGCCTTGAGGGTAAGTATGTGTCCCCGTTCGGACACGTGAGATTGTGTCGCGGAGATTTGAGCGTTTCGGATAATTTGGGAGTTTTTTGTTATCGTAGGTTCTATGTGCGTTCGCGTTTTTGCCACGGACCTAGAATCAGTGGGTTAGCATTTTTTCTAAGATTTAGACATCGATTAGAACTCGTGGATAAATTTTGGACCGATTCCGAGTAGGTTTGGTGTGCGTTTCACGAGATTTTGCGAACCGCACTCCACGTGTTCGTCGAAATGACCGAATGGCCATTTCGACTTGGTTTCTAGGTTTTGGGCTTGTACGCGGGTTGGTTTAGCCTCGGGGTGTGTGTATTAGAGTTTTTTAGTATATATTTATATATATATATATGTGTGTTTTTGTGTGTTTGTGTGAGAGTGTGGTTGTGTGTGTGCGTTGGTGTTGGTGTTGGTGTTTGTGTGATATATGTGTGTATATATATATGTGTGTGTGTGTGTGTGTGTGTGTTTGTATATATGTAAGTGTGTGTGCGTGTATAGGTTTCTGTGTGTGTGTATAGATGTGTCTATGTGTGTGTGGTGTGTCAAGCGAGAGGTTGAGGAGAGTGAGCGAGAGGGCGAGCCGCAGCAGCAGCAGCTGCAGGCGCAACGGCAGTGGCTGCAGCGCCGCACAGTGCCACGGCAGCAGCAGCAACAGCAACAGGGCAGCGTTGGCAGTAGCAGCGTGCGCGCGATTCAGCAGCGCGCGCGCGCTCCGACTAGCTTTCCCTCCTGCTTTATATATATATATATATATATGTATATATGTATATATATATAGAGATATATAGGTAGATATATAAAGATATATATACCTAGATTAGTATATATGTATAAATATATAGATAGAGATGGATATATACATATATGTGTATGTGTGGATATGTATATATGTGTATGGATATATATATATATATATATATATATATATATATATATATATATATATAGATATGTAAGTAGATGCATATGTGTAGGTATATATATTTGTGCTTAGTTATATAACTAGGTATATGTTTATATAGATAGTTAGTTATATGGTTAGTGTTAGAGAAGGGGATAGTTGGGTATCTCAATACCTCGAGATACCAAGGTATTGAGGTGTAGGGTATCAAGGTATTGAGGTATAGCCTAATACTAGGTTATATATATATATATATATATATATATATATATATATATATATATATATATATATATATATATATATATATATATATATTGATGTTATATATATAGTAGTATATATATATGTATATATTATAGATAGCTAGCTAGTTAGCTAGAATTAGAGGGTAAGGTATCTCAATACATTGAGATACCAAGGTATTGAGATAAGTTGGGTATCGGGGGTAAGGTATTGAGGTGTTTACCTATACACTAGGTTGTATATATATATATATATATATATATATATATATATATATATATAGTTAGAGATATGTTATATATATATATATATATATATATATATATATATATATATATATATATTAGTATATGGTAATATATATAGATAGTTAGTTAGTTAAGTAGTGTTAGTGAGGGGTAAGGCTTGAGTATCTCAATACGTTGAGATACTCAAGGTATTGAGCATCGGGGCAAGGTATTGAGTTTTAGCCTAGGATTGAGGTTAGAGATGCTTATATATATATATATATATATATATATATATATATATATATATATATATATATATATATATATATATATATATATATATATATATACGTGCTAGTATATATTTTAGAGGGTATAGACGGGACGTATAGCGTAGGTTGAGGTATCGGATACCGAGGGTATCCCGGTATCTCAAGGAGACGAGTTTGAGAGTTTATTAGCTTAATGACCTAGTTTTGACCTAGAATTTTAGGGGCACCCTAATTTGACCTAGAGTTGACCGTAGTTGACCCGGTTGACCACCAAAGTCAACTTTTGACCTAGTTTTGACCCAAAATTGACTTTTTGGACCCAGAGTTGACTTTTTGATCCAGATTTCACCGGTTTGATCCGTTTGACCTAGAACGACCCTAAAAGCTTGTTTTTAGTTATTTTATATCTGTTTAACTCATTAGAAACCTGTTTAACCTTGCTTTTTGTAATAGGTTCTTGCGACACCAGTTCGGATCGCTAGTTGCTCAGGACGTCAGGCGAGTATATTCTTTGTTAGTTTTCATTATCTGATGATTATTATGATTCAACTTCTAGTATAGTATTATCTGATTTTCTGGCATGACACAGACTGGTATTTCTGGATTCATTTACTTGCGACACGTATATTTCATGTTTCTGGCCTCTATTCTGGAATCACCTACTAGCATCACTACAGGCATCACTCATGTTTCTGGCTGGACTCATACTTGATTTACGTGTCGGATCTTGGATTCACTTGTACTAGTCGGGACGGAGAAATAGTCGAGTAGGCATGTAAACATTTCTAACTGGAATCAGCCCCTCTGGTCTAATCTGGAATGATAGCAGCCGCACACCCAGTATGCGGTAAGCCGTACTTACCCCTAGCCGTTTACATGTCGAAAAAGATATTTCAAAGACACGAGTTCATTCTTTCTAGTCTGGACTCTCTTGTATTTCTTGCTGGTCTCACTTATAGTTTCTGGACTTGACTCATTACATGTACTCTTGCTGGACTCACTACACGTTCTTGTGCACATACTTGATCTTAGTTTAGATTTCTTGTATCCTGTAGTCATATTTATCTTGCTTCTGATATTCATGCATCTTTATCTTTATGCACCAGTGATATATATATATTTCTTGTTCATACTTTATTTTTTTTACCTTGCTACTTGCTACAACTGCTTTATAGTTTTTATCATTTAACTGGAACTGCTGTTAGAGGTGTACTTGCTCCAGTCCTGACTGGACATATTTTTTCCAGAGAATCCGGAGGATTGGTGTCCGACGTTTTATGGACCTCAGCCTGTCGATGGTGTAGACAGGGACCCCCTAGTTTATGAGTAATTTCCGGATTGGTAGCCGGGATCACCAGGACCTGTTATTATATTTATTAGCTTTTAGCACAGGGTTTGTCCCCGGTTTTGGATTGAGACCTTGTATTGTATATGATTCAGGATGTTGTATTATTATTACTATTGTTGTTGTTGTTATTTTAGTAGCAGTTGTTTAGACTTTGTAGTTATTAGACTTCTGTGTTATCTTATCGTGCTTAGATTCGTGATTGAGTACTTGTGTTATCATTATCATATTGCTCCTCCGTTTGGAGTTGAGATCTTGACAGGTATATATATTGATTGCGTGAGATTGTTAGCTAGATAGTAGACCTAGACAGCGTTCTACCGCCGATGCTGCGGCGTAGGATGGACGTACCCACGACTCATGCCCGATTTTTTGGGTGTGGATCATGACAGATGCTTCTTCATGTGTTGGGTCCAATGGGATGTGGACACCTCACTGCACTTTTGCATAAAAGTCCCCAATATTTGAAAAATTGTACAAAAGTAGGAATTTGAGATTTAAAGAGGGAAAATATCATGTTTGGTGTGATATAGTGGCTAAAAAGGGTGTGTGGTGTTTTATATGAACCTTGAGGGTGTGAGTGGGTGTTTGGTTTGGTGTTGGATCTAGTTTTGGGTTAAGTTTGGTTCTTACACCAATTTAATTAAAATTAATGTAAGTGGTGTTCTTAAATCAATTGGAAGTGCATGGGATTAAAATTAGGTGGGACATAAGTATCATGGACGTAGAAGACTCAGAATAAAATATTATCATAATTTGGGTTGCACAAAATGGGTCAAGATTGTGTCTCCAATTTTGATTGGAACGCACAAGGATGCAAAGTTGGATTTATTTGAATTTAAAAATAAACGTCCGTAACGAATATTGTGTGACTAAAATGAAGCACAAGAGAGGGTATTTATGATTTACACAAAGGTCAGAATGGAAGATTGGCACGTCTAGGACAAGGGTGTAAAATATGTTGGAAGATAAAAACTAGTGTAGCGCTCCAAATATCGAAGCAACGGTGAGGTACAATAATTAAATAAAATCACAGTAATAAATATAATCCCAATATTTAATCCCAAAATGCTAATTAAAATCCATAATCCTATAATTTAGTCAGGGGTTCATCTAGTTGGTTTCTAGGTCCAGTACACTAACTCATGCATTAAAGAACACTATATATAATATATCAAATATAACATGCATTATAATATACACAATACTTATAATAATTAAAAAACAAAAATACCCCTATTTTAGAATGTGGTAGTGACAAGTCTACCCCCTTAGAAAAATTTTGTCCTCAAAATTTAAGACACCTCGTCTCTCTCTGTCGAGTCATAACCTCTTCATTAATCTTTACTACGATCAAACCCCCAACAACCAAGGTCTAAGAAAATCCTACCTACAGTCATACAATATGTAATCTAGATAAAACATACATGGTTATGGTCTCTTTTGTCATGGTATTGCAATCTCTGCCAGGGTATACTACTAATTACATTCTAACAAGAAAATTACTGATACAAGCTACGGTACTAAGGGATCAATTAATCAATCAAATAGATGGAAAGGAACAGAAGGAAAGAACAGAACAGAACCTGCTAACACAACCATAGGTTTAATTATGCATCCAAAGTTTGATACCCCTATCCCTTTGGTACCACTATTTCTACTACAAGCATAACCACTGCTAGCTCTCTTACCTACTGTAATTGTTTATACTAGTTGTTCTTATCACTCAAGTTCACGCTGAGTGAAACACATCACACTAAGTACTTCTCCCTCTAATACAACTCTAGATGGACACCCAAGTCAGTTTGTAGTGCCATCTCAGACATGCTCAAGCCAACAGATCCTTACACATGCACATCATCTACTCATATACTAATACACATTTCTAACCCACATCTATCTAAGTATACATATATATATACTCACAGTCTCTAACACTCAAGGTACACACAAATACACCAATTGTCTACACCCCTCAATTGTGTACTAAATTTGCACTGCCTGGATTACTTGCACTATTGCTTCCAATAATTTTTTATCCATATTAACTGATACACCAATCTAATATTATCACACAAAGTACTTACGGTTACTAGTACAATTCTCAACTAATCCTTGATATAGAAATACTAGCACTATTGGTATAGTAACACTAGCTTCATCATTAGATTACCTTATCACACTCATTAGAACTCATGATCACTTGCACTAGTTATTAACTTATATAATACACATGCTCCACTTCACTCCCAAAGGCAGACATATGGTTCCATATCTCTATTGATGTATAAGTATCTCCCCTTAACCTTTTACAGACTGATACACTAATCAGTGATACACTTCATACCTTCCATGACCAATCTTGATATTTCTCAACCCTTGACACATTATTGGAATTTTCTAATACTCATGCTTCCACTTTCATGAACTCCCACACTGACACTCATCACCTACTGTGCATCATGCACATAATTTCTAGACACTCTTCTATTCACTTATGGGTATCCGCCTACTATGGCACACTCACTAATACCCTTTATGCATATACATTTCTTTACTCTTGGCACACCTAAGTATCAACCACCAAATTGAACATCATGCTCCATTAATTTTCAACATAATTTCCTTGATACTTAATTGTTTTAAATGGATCACCCAACTACATAAATTCATGACTATCCAGGACTGGCATGCTGACTTTGATACTAACTCCTGGAACCATCACTGCTACTCTTTACTCCCCCTTCTACCTATAGTACCAATACTAACTATAATGACACCTATTATAGAATTATTACTATAAGATACTATGCTACGATTTATATCTAGATTGATGCCTATTGCTCACATGTCCAACCAAGAAACACTTATAGAATCACAAGCCATACTCAGTCAATACTGATACAAGACACAGACCCAATTGCAAGTCACCAATTATCACACTAACAAGGAACACTAATGGAACGAAGCTCTATAAGGAACTGGACTAAGGACTGAAGGTATCTCTACTGCTAGCAGAAAAAATAATGGAACAAAGTCCTATAATAACAGAAGTGGATAAGTATTGAGATGATACTTTAAGAACCAATTTAAGATACAATCTGATAATCATACACGTCTGTCCGAAATCATGACACTTAGAATCTTCGCCACGCTAGTAAGCATAGCTGCGATAAACGATAGGATCCATAACTAAGGTATACAACTATGTAATCATGTCATCTAGAATCCTCATCACGCTAACCGGTATAGTTGTGAGAAACTCTAAATTTTATAACTAAGATATGTACATCCGAAGTCAGGTTCCTACGTTTCTGCCATGACAGCTAATATGGCTGCAATAAACTCTAAGCTCCATAACCAAGCTGACGTTTCACCTTTCTCACTGTCCTCATCAATATTTGTCATCAGATGATACCGTAATTTAGTCCATAAAATTTATCTCGATATGAAATCAAACTCAACAATGACACCAAGAATTAAATTTAACAACTGATCAATAATAATCAAATTCAATAACAACAAGTGAGAACGGACGAACCTTTTAACCCATCACCTGTAGTATTGGTCTCCTTGACCGTCATCGCAGATACCAGATAAGGAGCTCGAAGATAATCCTTCACTCGATGTCCCACAGTGCCACCGTACAAACAAAGTCCTAGCCTCACTCTATAGCTCTTTCGAAGGTGACCTGGCTTCTTACAGAAATAACAAGCCTGCTGGGTCTGCCTCGGAGGCTGCTGCTGATCCTGCGATCTGGTCTTCGGTGGCATCCTGAAGATGGATCAAAACCAGAAAAAGTTATTAAGGCACAAGAATATGATATCATCAAGGAAGGACAGTATTCAAGGAAGGCAATGCTCAGAAGGAATAGAAATAACAATAGATTGGAAGTGTTCCTAGTTGTGATTGAGTATTCGCTCTCATCCTAGTATCTTATGTCATATATCCTATCACAAGCTCGTAGTAGTGCAACTAAGACGTCGTACTACCACGATATCGCACTACTTGTGAAGCCTGACCTACATGGGCCACCACTAAAAATGTGTCACGA
This sequence comes from Iris macrosiphon, assembly GCA_036927795.1. Taxonomy (NCBI): domain Eukaryota; kingdom Viridiplantae; phylum Streptophyta; class Magnoliopsida; order Asparagales; family Iridaceae; genus Iris; species Iris macrosiphon. Next base: position 28,640,062 of record JAYESA010000014.1, on the reverse strand, counting down.
TCCGCATCCGGAATTTGGGCATGAGCCGTGGGTATGTCCAGCCTACGCCGCAGCATCGACGGTAGAATACTGTCTAGATCTCAATAATACTAAACATAACTCACAATATGTCAATGATATCAACTCCATAAGGAGGACAATGAAAATAAAACATCTCTCAACAGTTCATAATGTATACTCAATCATAATAACTATAAGAAATAAATGGCACGATAAAAGACAAGAAGTACAGACATACGTCAAGCACAACAACTCAAAACAGAGATACAACTAAAGTCTAGCTGTCCGACATAAATAGTCTTACCAAAGTCTCAACATAAGTCTCAACATAATCTCAAAGATGCATAAAATAACTGTCTAAATAGCTGCAGATAGTGTCTCCTCTAAAGGAAGGGTCTCCTCTAGGATCTCTGGTATGTAGTCTCCATCTACACCTGGTCCATAGTGTGTAGGACAGAAGTCCTCAAGATCCTCTGGAAAAATATTATCCAGTCAGGATTGGAGCGAAGTACAAGCACTGACAATAGTTCCATGTATATTGATAAAAGCTATAATACAGTATAAAGAAATACAAGATGGAGATAAATACTAGAAATAAGAAATACTGGTGAGTATGAAATACTGGAGAATATATCATCAGCAATAGTATAACTAGCAATGAATAGAAATATCAATGAATACTAGAACAATAAACTAGAATATACAGGAATAGAATATCTATCTAAGTGTTTGAAATATTAGTCTTTCATGTGATCGGCTTGGGACAGATCAGGCTTGTTATATATGATTAGCTATGATTCATGTGAGGTCAGACTAACCATCCGGTAAGCTATAATGCGAGCAATAGTTAGGATAATCATATATAACAGGCTATGAGGCATGTAAATGGTAAGGCTACACCCAACGTGATGTGTAGGGCGAGCTATGATGCATGTAAAGTGGGATATGATCACATAATCTACTAATATCTTCCCGTCCCCGCTAGCACGATGGATTCCAATCACGACTCCTCGTGACAGGTATCGATGATGCTAACCCATGTATCCATAGTGTCAGAATCATGTACGCTATACAACTAGAATCATAGAGATGATCAACATAATAAAAACTGTTAGAGAATATACTCGCCTGTGGTCATGAGCTGGCAAAACCAATATCCTGTTTCCGAAGTCATGTCTGAACAATCCAACGATTATATATATACAATATAATAATAATAATAGCATCAGTCGTTACACTAGCACATACACAAATATAATATACTAAACTTAGAAACTACGCTAGGGGTGATACTGGTCAACTAGTAAGCTTAAGTGTGCGTCTAAATGCACGGGTGTCATGTCCTCGAATGCTGTGTATAACAAGGCAGTCAACTCACTAACACATGTCTAAAGTTCTAAATCCCGTATAACACCAACACATGTCTAAGCCAGTACGTTAGTGTATACAAGGCAGACAATTCACTAATACTCAGGGTCATATAGTCATATGTAAATACCGGATACTCACTACTAATGTCCATACAACATAGATAATGCTGTCATACATAGTACTAGCAACAAGTTTTCCATGAAATATATATATATATATAAACCTAATTATTATACACACACGCACGTACACGCATACTAGTTATTAGGTTTACTTACATAAGGTCATGCAATCAACCAAACTCCCATGAAATAACATGCTAACCCTAATTACCATTCACACATGCACACACACACAACATGAAGGAAGGGAAAGTTTGAACCTGTGCGTGCACGGGGTCGAGGGAGGCTGTTGCGGTTGTCTCCAGCGAGGTCGAAGGAAAGAAGAACATGGCAGGGGCGGCTGCTCGTCGGGAAGGTCAGGTCAGGGTCGACGCTTCTCGGGTCGATGGGGTGCTCAGGCAGGATGGGGTGGTGCTAGGGTGGTGATGATGATGATGAAGGTCATCGGTGGCGGTAGTGATGGGGATGTCGACGATGGCTATGAACGGTGTCGACGGTGAGTGAAGTCGGGGTCGGGATGGAGGTGGAGACGAGGTATTAATGGTGGTGGTGTAGATAATGATGGTTCCGATGAGGCGGTGGGTCAGGATGATCGGGCGGTGGAGTTCAGGCGGGATGGGTATCGTATGGCCGGGACTGATGGTGGTGGTGACGTTGGTGATGTCGCTGCTGGCGGAGGGGATGATGATGTTGGAAGGAGACGTGGTTGTTGTGGTGAAGTGGAGGAGAACTGGCGGTGCAATCGGGGAGATCAACTGTTGTGGAGTGGACCGGCGGTTGGAATTCGGGGCTCGACGGCTGATGGCGTGGGGAAGTCGATGAACAGGTCCGGGATAAAGTCGAGATGGTTGACAACGGAGATGGCCGTGGTGGCTTTCGCGGTAGGGGCGGTGAGCAGGTCGCGAGGAGTCAAGGCGATCGGAGAGAAGTGCTCGACGGTGGTGGCACTAAGCAGGTTGGTTGCTACTCAAGCGGTCGGAATGGTCGGGGATCCGGCAGGATGGATGATGGGTGTCGACTGCTATATTAGTTTTAGGGTTTTAATGTTTTGATGGTGATAAAATATGGAGAAAAAGTGTTTATATATGGGAAGAAAAGTGGGTGATATAAACCTAGGGATTTGGGCCGGCCAAGTACTCCTTGGGATGGGGTTGGATGCTACATGAAGGAAGTTTAATGGCTAGGATTGAGTGGGTTTGAATGGAGGGCCAAGATGGTGAGGGGGTGATGTTTGAGTGTTGCACACTCCAAAAATGTGAGAAAAAAATTGTATATGATCGGTCAAAGAAGAAAAGGGATGCTTCTTCATGTGTTGGGTCTAATGGGATGTGGACACCTCACTGCACTTTTGCATAAAAGTCTCCAATATTTGGAAAATTGCATAAAAGTGGGAATTTGAGATTTAAAGAGGGAAAACACCATGTTTGGTGTGATGTAGTGGCTAAAAAGGGTGTATGGTATTTAGTATGAACCTTGAGGGTGTAAGTGGGGGTTTGGTTTGGTGTTGGGTCTAGTTTTGGGTTAAGTTGGGTCCTTACACCAATTTAATTAATATTAATGTAAGTGGTATTCTTAAATCAATTGGAAGTGCATGGGGTTAAATTTAGTTGGAAAAAAAGTGTCATAGACGTAGAAGATTCAGAATAGAATATTGTCATAATTTGGGTTGTACAAAATGGGTCAAGATTGTATCTCCAATTTCGATTGGAACGCACAAGGATACAAAGTTGGATTTGTTTGGATTTAAATATAAACGTCCGTAACGAATATTGTGCAACTAAAATAAAGCACAAGAGATGATATTTATGAGTTACACAAAGGTCAGAATGGAAGACTGGTACGTCTAGGACAAGGGTGTGAAATATGTTGGAAGATAAAAGCTAGTGTAGCGCTCCAAATATCGAAGCAACGATAAGGTACAATAATTAAATAAAATCACAGTAATAAATATAATCCCAATATTTAATCCCAAAATGCTAATTAAAATCCATAATCCTATAATTTAGTCAGGGGTTCATCTAGTGGGTTTCTAGGTCCAGTCCACTAACTCATGCATTAAAGAACACTATATATAATATATCAAATATAACATGCAATGTAATATACACAATACTTATAATAATTAAAAGATAAAAATACCACTATTTTAGAATGTGGTAGTGACAACCGCCCTCAATGTTTGTATAAATAGTTTAGATTAATTCGAATATTTTATCGATTAAAACTCAGTTCCAAAAGCCGGAAGAAAAAAATAGTTTCTCACATTTAAATTTCTCGATACGAGATGCGTTCCGACAAACGAGACCATGTCATCACGTTCGGATTATACCAAATAGTGCGTAACGTAAACGCAGACATGTGGGCATTCGTGAAACTTGATTTGGACATGCATGCACCCCAGAATCAACGCGTATCCATAAAAAAAATACCATATCGGCCTATTCCGACACCTTGTCATAAATTCGTGTATGCTTGTCATTTTGAAACAAAACTTGCGCCATTAGAGTCACAGCGTTACACTAGTCCTGTGACCCAAGTTTTGTTCGATTCTGAGAACATTGACGAAATACCGTTTCGCGGGCCTCACGGTTCCACTTGACGGGTGATTTTGTGACCGGCTCACCAGAATCCATTTTGGATATTTTATTGAGGTCGTGTCCTCGTTCTGAACTTGTAGACACTAAGTTTGCTAAATTTGGGAACTTTGTCTTCGATACGCTTTTCGGTACGAAGTGTGCCACTTGTAGACCCCGCTTTGATCCAAAACTGCCATTTTTGTCCCTGTGTCCAAATTGGACTTATCGGTAGTCAATTCTAGCTATTTCTTATATTTTGGAAATGTTGGTAATGTCTGTTGCAGCATCCGGAGACGTTCGTATTGATTCTACCTTTTCAGGAGCAGTTGACGCATTGAGCTCGCTACTTGGAACTCACTATATCCAGAATCCATGCAAGTGTACCTTATCTTGTTCACAGTAGATTGTGCTATAGCTATTTTATTTTTTTGTTTTATTTATTACTTGTAATTGTTATGACCTAGGACCGCCACGATACTTAGCTTCCGGATTATATTCGGGTGCCGACTTCCGTGCGCGGATACGGGTATCATTAGATTGCATTGTCATCGTATACCATATACGTGCAATACTTGCACTAATTACCTTAGGATACTATACATGACTCTCATGTACAGAAGTCTCACTTGAGATATTTGAGGATTTCGGCTTCTATTTTAGGACATGACTTAAAACTTGTGCTAGTTGACATGATGTTATTTACACTTGAACTTGAGACATAAATAGTGATTGTCTTGCGTTTCATGACATGAGGCATGTGATACATGGGGTTGGGAAGAACTTACCGTACCGCTGGGCTATCAAACTCTACTAGTATTATAGTACTGCAGGTACCTTGACGGGGCTTGTACGTACCTACTACTATTACTACTAATATCACTAGTACCCTAGTATATGTATAAAATCCGGTGGTTTAGCGGACGAGTACGTTCTTAGTTGCGTTTACTTAGCTGGTTATGCTAGATACCCTTGAGCACATTATTTATTATTTCACTATTTTACTTTGGCATATTGTATGTTGCTAATTTTGCAGCATAGTTTGTTATGGAGCCTTCCTGGAGTTGCTAATGTATGCTTCTTTGTTATGTGGTTATTGGTACCAAGTACTTATATTATTTCTACCAGAGTTATGCTATTCATTTTTTCATATTGTTGATTTATCTACTGATGTAGCCTAGTTTTTATAGACTCATATTTCTTTTTCGAGTATATTCGAGCTTATGTGTTACTGGGTGGCCGACTTTAGCACATGCAATTCAATCTTGATATTTTGTTCTTTATGTGGATTGTGCTATAGATATTCTCAGTATTCATAGATAGTTACCCTTATTATACAGCTTATACGTATTCGAGTCAGACCAGAGTCTGGTCGAATACGTAGCTGGCATGTTATGTATTCCTAGTCCTACGTATTTTGGGACTGGAATATTACATATTTTTGTGGTGGCACATATAGGTCATGATTAAATCGTTTAGGTTACTTTCCAATACTGAGCGAGACTGTAATCAGGATTAGCAGTATTAGTATCTCAATCCACAACTGATTTAAAATTTTCTTAGCATTTGATTATCGCCCTTGGACTTCATAATTGTACTCGTTTATTCTCTTCGACATCTTTATTATTGTTTATCATCTCTCCCTATTTCAGAGAGATGAACGTTCATGCGCGGTGTTACATCCAGAAGTAGATCCTTGTCAAGGCGGAAGAAGACTTGCTGAATATAAAGTTTTGAGAAGATGGTTACCCCAAGTAGGGTAGGTAGATATGTTATTCCTATATGCTAGAGCTAGTGTAGATTGTTAGCATAAAAATTGAATATAATATTAGAGGCCTAGAATTAATAAAACCTTACCATTGCTTAAGGTAGCAGTAATTTGGAAGTATTAAAAGTTAGAAAGATGGTTTGATTCTAATATTCTGGAATACTTTATGGAATACATAGCAAGATGCTAGGGATTAGTTGTGGCCCATGATAGTAATACAAGGAATGGTATTATGACCTTAAGAAATTGGAACCTTATGTAGCAGGCCATAGCGGTTAAATCTCTAGTTGTCTTGTGACTTTTAGTATTAAAATTAGATCTTATGACCCCCTTAAATTATTGACGACCATAGGTCTGGACTAAATAGATAGGTAGATTGCTATACCTAATGTTTGAGTAATTAGATAACTCGAGTACTAAAGTATAACTTTCAAAATCAAATTAGATGTACTTGATTATTTGGGTTGTTAGTGTTAATTGAACAAGTAAGCTCCACCAGTGATTACTTGGGTAGATAAGCTAGTATCTGTGATAGAGCAAATAGGTTGAAGGATGAGATGTTTGATAAATGTTATAGTCTTGAGTTAGATATAGTGAATTGCCTATAATACATGACAATCTATAACAAGATGATAACCATGTAGTTTGGATAAAGGGTATACATGGAATAAATAAGAAGAAATCTCAGGTTCAAGGTGAAGAAGGTAGATTGGTAACAAGAAGAGATTCAAGGGGAGTACATGACCTTGAGCATTTTAAATTAAGAGAAGTATCTAGGAAGGACTGAAGATTTTATCACTCGGTAATTTCCTAGAAGATCTATACTACGAAGCAGAAAGTACTAGGTCATGATTGGCAAAGCTTATAGTTGAAAACAAGATTAACATACTAAAAGGATATGAAGGTGCATAGGAAATAAATGATAAGGGAAAGATATTATGGTCGTATAATCCAAGGAGAAGGGATTATGATATGGACTTGGGGGATAATAATTTTAGTATTTATGAATTATAATACTTTTGGAATTTTAAGAATTTAGTGCAAGTAGAAATTGTTGATCAATCTCGAAGTGATACGAACTTCAAGAAATTAAACATAGGTTTAGAATCACATACTAACTTGATGGATATTCTATAGAGGATTATCACAATACCCTTAGAGTATAGATTTAGACATGGTAGGAAAGTGTATATGGAAGATAGAAGTCTTATAGGAATGATAGCTGAATATTGTGTGTTTATACATAAACTGATTATGGCCAGGAATTTAGATTTTTGACTAATAGGGTATGAGCTTGCTGGGCCTATCCTTAGTAGTAGGTGATGAGAACCTATTTCCAATTTACCATAGCCGATGGATTTTCGAATTTTAGAAATCTTATTATCTCATTGAGTTCGAAGAATTTTTACTCAAGATAATCATGATATCACGATTGTGTAATAGGGTAGTAGCCTAGTCGGAAGATTCTCGTAAGGAAGATAGGTTTTAGATGGCAGAGACTAGACGAACAATAGTTCAGAAAGATAGACAATAGAATGGAGTTAGTTGTATAAAAATGGATATGCATTCCAATTGAAGATTAGACGAGTATTGAATAGTGTCCTTAGCGAATAGTATGCCATGAGTGATAGACCTAAGTACATGCTTAGTTTAGACCCTTACCAACTAAGTTAGGAATATACGAGGAAGACAAAGTTGTAAAGATCGTATATTATTTACCTATAGCCAGAAGTAGGTTGCCAATAGTATGAGAGAGATTATATATAATATAACTTATAAGAATATAGTATTGAGTTTAAGGATTAGTTGTATTACTCCCTCTACTGTATTCCTATTATTCCTATCAAATTTTTATCTGGTTTTGCAAATATAGTCTCGTGCTTTTGCAACAAAGATCATTCTAATTATAACAACTGAGTAGATCATTCTTCCCTTCCCAGTCGTACCCTAATATCAAATTAATCTTTTAGTTAGTACCCTCTTCATGGTGTAATATCCATCTCACTATAGGTATCAATTTTTTTTTATTTCTAATTTCCTGATCTAATCACTATGACTTAATTATCCAGATACTTGTCTAATCGTACCTTATTCAATCCTGTGACCATACTCCCTAAACTTATCATAAACTTATCTTGTCTTGGTCTGTAAATTCCTCCCTTTATGATTCCCTCAATTCATCCTTTCATCATCAATGCCAAGCGATGATCGAAGTCTCTATATCACCTTGCCCTAGTTATACCCGACCAAACCCTTTCTTATGTTTTGTTGAAGACATGAACTATATAGGAGCAATATTGGTTGGTAGCAATTTTTCTTATAGAGTTGTTGACCAATAGCACCCTTTTAGTATTTAGGTTCTCTTAGAGAATCTTTAATTATGGCCAGTAAACTCTAGATTTCTTGTATCTTTATTTTGGAAGTAGGTCATTCCAGAAATCTTGTTAGTAGGACCCTGACTATAGTTTTGGATACCAACTTAATTTTTATAAGTTGGGTAGATCGTAGCCCCCTGGTTTTAGTATAGGATTATTTTGAAATTTTAGGGTAAATTTAAATTTATTTGGCATTGATTAGGATTAATTCCAACCAGATTGAATTACCTCTTTAATTTTGTATCCTTTAATATCCTTGTTGTGAATCGGATATTTGGATCACAATAATATCATTTTCTTTCCAACAAACTTCTACCCTTATGACCTAGACTAGCCACTCTACACCCATGATATGACTATCACTCACAAACTCGCCTTCCCATTTATCGTGTTAGTCGTACAATATTAGTGACGCATTTGTGCACACAAATGACACATAGATATCATTTTCTATTGCGAACAATTTTAATATGCAATATTGACTCAATTTTTCCGACAACTTTGAGATTTATGAGCCTAACTGGACCTACTTCACTTATGACCCAGCTGTCACGCCCAAATATACATTTCTATGCTCCATATAGACCCTACAACATTTGCGACATATCTCCTTCTAAAAATCTATACTTAAATATTCAATTCTGTTGCAATTAAATTAAATTGTACATCGGCAACCCAATTACTCTAACCACTAATGTACACGTAGTCCTTTCATGCCAACCTACGTCCATGATACTTGTGTTGCATTAAATTGAATCCCCTTGTACTCTTTACATAATATTAATCACCTTGATGAATTATATTATCTCTTGACACTTATTGTTGAACTGTGGATCGGCATCTATGATATGCAATGAACGTCTTCTCTGTACCATCTCACCCTAGTTGTATTTAACTAAGATATTTCCTACTGTCATGTAAACTCATGACCTAATTAGGAACAATGAGAACTGGTAAACTTTCTTTATAGAATTATTGACTCAAAAATATTATGATAGTTTCTAGATTTCTTCTGATAGTCTGTGACCACGGTCACAAAAGCCCAAACATGTCGTACGTCCCTTGAAGATAGACTTCTATAACCCTTGTAAATAGGAGGGTGACCAAAGTTTTCACGACCAACTTAATTCTTATAAGTTGGGTAGAGCCTTGGGTTAAGTGTACCTTATTCTTAGAATATGGCGTCAGATTAAGATCTCATTGGTAACTGCATTCCCAACATTCGAGAATCCACATATGACCTTGCACATCTAAAATATATTTCTACCGCTTTTGTGTTTAGATCGTACCTTATTCTTAATATCGAGAAACCCTACACAACGAGTTGTATTTAACCTCTCCCGAAATAAAATCTCTTATTCTTATTCTGTGCATTTTTAATTTCGAGGATAAAATTTTTATTAGTTGGGTAGATTATAAACCACCTAATTTTAAATTTTAAATTTTATTATTTTTATTATTGGTATTATTTAAGTTTTTGAGATTGAGGAAAATTTTCATTATTCTTAGATATTTAGAAAAAAAATAAAATTCATGAATTTATTAACTTGTATAGATATTTATATTTATTAATTACAAATATTTCATAAAAAATATATTTTGGGAGTACAACTACTATTAAAGTATTGTAGAATTTATTCTAAAAATTATTTTATGTACAAACCTATTTTTGTATATTTTTAGATGGATATATATATATATATATATATATATATATATATATATATATATATATATATATATATATATATATAAATATAAATTTATATGGTATTATTAAAGAAAAGAATGGATAGTGAAAAAAACCCAAACCCAAATCGTAACCCGCTATCCATCCCCCGCGACCCCTCGGTTCACCAAGCCGTAACCCCTTCTCTCCATCTATATACAACCACCGCCACCATCACCTTCACCCTCACCCTGACCACGCTGTCGACCACCTGCACTCCGGTGACCACCATGCCTGCATCCCGAGCACGGGAGCTGCAACAGCGGTCGCAGCAGATGCAACAACAATCCCAGCGCCTCGTCGATGCCGTGGAAGAGTAGAAGCGTCGACCCTCGTGTCCCCGCATGATCCCTTGAAGCACCGTCGTCCTCCACGACGCCATCACGGACAATTTTTGTGTTTGGTAGTCGATCCCGTCGTGACGCACATGATCATGAAGTCAGAATTTTGCGTTTGTTGCAGCAACTTTACACGTAGTTTTCGAGCAATCCAACCATTGGATCGACGATCCAAAACCTCCAACGCAATCTCGATATATAGATCTTCACTCATCTCCATTTTTAGCCGTTAATTCAATTGATTTATAGATCAAAACAAGCCTCCAAGTTGTGCGTTTAAATTGAAATTATTCTTACAGTTTAATGGTGACAACTTTGCGGATTTGTTTCTCCCTCATTGTAGCTCCGTTCGATGAAATTTTTTTTCTTACTCATAGCAGGTATAATTGCCCTCAATGTTTGTATAAATAGTTTGGATTAATTCATAGATTTTATCGATTAAAACTCAGTTCTAAAAGTCGAAAGAAAAAAATAGTTTCTCACATTTAGATTTCTTGATACGGGGTACATCCCGCCAAATGAGGCCATTTTGTCGTGTACAGATTGTATTGAATGATGCGTAACATAAATGTGGACGTGTGGGCTTTTGCGGAACTAGATTTGGACGTGTGTGCACACCGAAATTAACGCATATCCGTCATAAAATACCGCATCGACCTATTCTGACACCTTGTCATAACTTTGTGTTTGCTTGTCATTTCGAAAAAAAACTTGCACCATTAGAGTCGTAGCGTTACGCTAGTCCTGTGACCCAAGTATGGTTCAATTTTGAGAATGTTGACGAAACACCGTTTCACGGGCCCTACGGTTTCACTTGACGGGTGATTTCGTGACCGGCTCACTGTAATCCAATTTTGGACATTCTGTTGAGGTCGTGTCCTCGTTCTAGACTTGTAGACACTAAGTTTGCTAAATTTGAAGAACTTGTCTTCGGCACATTTTTCGGTGCGAAGTGGGCCACTTGTGGACCCCGCTTTGACCCAAAACTGTCATTTTTGTTTCTGTGTCCAAATTAGACTTATGGGTAGTCAATTCTAGCTATTTCTTATGTTTTGGCAATGTTGATAATGTCTGTTGTAGCATCCGGAGACGTTCATGTGGATTCTACCTTTTCGGGAGTAGTTGACGTATTGAGCTCTCTACTTGGACCTCGCTATATCCAGAATCCATGCAAGTGTACCTTGCCTTGTTCACAGTAGATTATGCTCTAGTTATTTTATTTTTGTTGTTTCATTTATTGCTTATAATTGTTATGACCTAGGACCGCCACAATACTTAACTTCTGGATTATATTCGGGTGCCGACTTTCGTGCGTCGAGACGGGTATCGTTATATTGCATTGTCATCGTATACCGTATACGTGCAACACTTGCACTAATTACCTTAGGACACTATACACGACTCTCATGTACAGAAGCCTCACTTGAGATATTCGAGGATTCTAGCTTCTATTTTAGGACATGACTTGAGAAATGTGCTATTTGACATGATGTTATTTACACCTGAACTTGAGACATAGATAATGATTGTCTTGCGTTTCGTAATATTAGGCGTGAGATACATGGGGTTGGGGAGAACTTATCATACCGCTGGGCTATCAAACTCTACTAATATTATAGTACTGCAGGTACCTTGACGGGGCTTGTACGTACCTACTACTATTACTACTACTATCACTAGTACCCTAGTATATGTATGAAATCTGGTGGTTTAGCGGACGAGTACGTTCTCACTTGCATTCACTTAGCTGGTTATGATAGATACCCTTGAGCACATTGTTTATTATTTTACTGTTTTACTTTGGCATGTTGTTTTTTGTACCTTGTTACGTCCCTCTGAGGACCTGGTCCCTTGCTAGTTTTGCAGCATAGTTTGTTATGGAGCATTCCTGGAGTTGCTAATGTATGTTGCTTTGTTATGTGGGCATTGGTACCAGGTACTTATATCATTTCTACTAGAGTTATGCTATTCATTTATTCATATTATTGATTTATCTGCTGATGTAGCCTAGTTTTTATACACTCATATTTCTTTCTCGAGTATATTCGAGCTTATGTGTTACTGGACGGCCGACTTTAGCACATGCAGTTCAATCTTGATATTTTATTCTTTATGTGGATTGTGACATAGATATTCTCAGTATTCTTACATAGTTACCCTTATTATACAGCTTATACATATTTGAGTCGGACCAGAGTCTGTTCGAATGCGTAGTTGGCATGTTACGTATTCCTAGTCCTACATATTTTGGGACTATGACGTTACATAAAAAGATATTATCTGTATTCAAGGGTCTTGGATACGTTATGGATAGTATATTCACTCAAAATTTCTCTTTCACAGTGTGGTTAGGAAATTTCTAAGCAAAATATCAAAAGTTTCCTTATCATATATTTTGCTGTCCCTAGCATATTTTATTGCTAGAAACTTTTCTCGGGAGAGTCAGTAAAAATCTTCGTTACTTCGAGCTACTATTTGTATTCAAAAGCTTTAAATACTCAATGGGTAATAGATCCTCCAAAATTTTCTAGCGAAATAGTCCTTAGATCCGACGAAACATTCTTATTGAGATTACTTAAAATATAATTTCTCCCAAGCAAATAATCGTATTCTTATAGCCCAGTCGTTCCAAGAATGTCTTATTTCTAATCCCCAACTAGCTTAGAGATATTCTATATTTCTTCCCCAACAGCAGTTCACGTCCATATCACCTCTGAACTATTGCCTTTTCATTCTCCTCAGCAGAGTAAATTTGTCTTGAAGAAAACAATCACGTCCACACTAACTCTACATTGTTTTCCAGTAAAAATTAAATTTCCATAAAATCATAATCTGCCACATCCAAATTACCTATGAGCAGAGATATATCATAACCCCTAGTATAGCTTTAATCTGAAAGTTTGCTATGTCCATATTACCTCTGAGAAAATATTATATCTATCGACTTTCTGCTGTCATGTTTACATACCTCTGATAGTGCCTGTCATTTTAACTTATTATTTGTACTTAGTTTTAATTATTCCATAGATAATAAGTCCACCAAAATTCTCTAGTAGAATAATCCCAATGAGTGCAATATTATACTACGTCCATATTACCATTATTATGACATTCGTGTTCACAAAATATGGCAATAGAGTTCTGAAAAATAAAAGATTTTTATTGATATTCAAGATCATGAGTAGATATGATGTGAATCTATTTGTCATGCCCAGTACCAAAATACGGAGAACGGGGAATAAAACGGCCAGCTACTCACTACGGAGTACACGAGTACCCCGGGGTGCGGTCAAGGCTGTAAGAAGACAAGGGGGTGCATAATACAATCAAGTCGCTTAGGGTCTCTAAACATCTATGCCTTAATCATTCTAATCAAGAAATAATAAGCATATAATATATAAGATATAACAGTAAGGCATCCCAAATGCTCCATCAGAAAGTTCTAGAGTCTGATACAAAAATGTTATGCCTCGGTCCCGCAGGGCCGAACTTCCTCGCGTGGACGTGATGTCGCTCAAGCCTAAGTTGCGTCCGTGCAAGGCAAGCACCGAAACGGCCAATTAAAGGCTAAGCCACAGAGTTGCACAGATAATCCCCAATCAGCAATAATTTGAACAAACGCAAGTATAACATGAAACCAAGCTTTTTATTGATATTGAAACAAAGGTTACACGACGCTAGGCCAAAAGTTACATATCACTCAAGCTCTCTCTCTCAAAACAATAAAATATGCCAATTGGCTTACAACACGGGATGAAACATAGGCGATGTTCCAATACATTACGTCTTGTATATGGTACTTCAGCTTCGTCCACGATGCTCCAAGGCTCCAGAGTTAGCTCCACGCCTTAACGCGCACGAGGGAAAACTCTGCACTGAACGAGGTTCTCCCGTACCCTACAAGCAATCTGGTGGATAATCAGTACATTGAATACACTGGTGGGAGGCTTCTCGTCCACTCAACCAAACACATTCATTAGTTATGTGCACAATATATTATTTTGTCTTTCTACTCTTGTCTTAGGATCAGTTTTATGGCAATAATATCAAGCCTAGGTGTGTTGCAGAGTGTCAAGCAATAAGAATGACATGCATAACTTACCAACTTACCAATCGTCCTCTCCTGTCCAAGGTAAACCACGTTAACCAGCATATATACATGAAAAGAAATGAAATAATGTGCATGTCACGCCCCGATCCCGCAGGGCTGTTCGTCCTCGCTTGGGTCCTTGCGGGATCGAACGTCCTCACATGGGCGTGATGCCATGCAAGCCTAAGTTGCGCTTGCACATGGCCAAAGCTTGAACAAGGGCAAGTAAGCTATTCAAGACGGAAGCAGCGACACATATTGCAAAAAAGTAAAGAACATAATGGCATAAGGAAATAAACATATTTATTGATATTCAAAAGTGTTACAAGTGGCGCTTAGCCGAGGTTATAATTCGCTCAAGCACTCTCTCGAATACAATGACATCGTTCCATACATTACATCCCTTTATACAAAAGTAGCTCAAATCATAACTCGATACGGCTCAAGGCATCGACTCTATATTTCTGGGTCATAGAGATAAGACACGACTATCTCTTCTTCGGACAGTCCAGCACCTGCGAACAAGCAAATTGTTGGTGGGTCAACACTTTGGAGAAAGTACTGGTGAGTATAAATCAACGAACAAAAGAAACACTCCCTAAAACCAACACTAAGTAAACATGTGACAAAATATTATATTACTAGTGATCTTGCTACTTTTACTTATGTACATTTCATGCAGCACAGGGTTAGAGCCAGTCTAGTTCTTTCAAAAATATAGTTTTGGAAACAGTTTGCATATTCAAATATTTAAGCATACAACCGGGACAGTGTTCTATCGTGCAATGCCTAGCATGTATCGTGCACCATATTTACTAACTCTTTAGGAACACAAGTTATTCTAGTGGAAAGATCAATTCATTACTAAGGGGAAGTAGTAAACTTCAAGTGAAACATGCAAGTCCAGGAGCAATACGAGATTCAAAGCATAATTGAAAATCAATGCATCACTTATTCAGTAATTCTTACCCTTCACCGAACGGTTATCCCTACAGCAGACATACAAGTTAGCAATAATTTGCATAAACATATATGTTCTATTCCTTGTCTGTCTCTGCATCAAACAGTTAGGTATGCAAGAAGGGTAACCTAGCATGCATCCTAACTACATGATGGTCCATGGGTAGTCCCATGATTAGCAGTGGTGACTCAAGTTTCAGCTCTGCACTAGCACACGTGTGTGTCGACAGCTATGACTCAAGGTTCAGCTCTTCACCAGCACATACGAATACTAGCAGTTGTGACATCATGGGTTTCACACAACACTAATTGACAAAATACCTCACTAGATACCGTAGGACCGTATCCTTAGGATGCAACAAAATCTCTTCCGGACCGACCGATTCCTAGTGCCCCAAGAACAGTTCGAGAGATAACCCTTGTGCACAAGTTGTCCGAGACTAATGTATGGCATGAAATATCTACAATACAAGCAAGCAATGATTAAGCAAAATATATCTTTTTTCTTTTCAAAATGAACGATAGGTTCAATCTTCTTTCCCACAACTAATAGCACACCCCACTAGATCACAAGGACCGTACTCAGGACGCACTATTAGTCTCTTCTTATACGAATTAATTACTTATAGCAGTTCGACATAAGTAAACAGGCAAGCGAAACATATATTAGCAAGCACGATAACGATTTTATAACAACTAGCATGCAATATCTATCTCTTTCAGTACGATAGGGAACATGCAAGAA
This sequence comes from Iris macrosiphon, assembly GCA_036927795.1. Lineage (NCBI taxonomy): Eukaryota > Viridiplantae > Streptophyta > Magnoliopsida > Asparagales > Iridaceae > Iris > Iris macrosiphon. The sequence goes on along the minus strand of JAYESA010000014.1, from coordinate 28,623,991 downwards.
ACGTCTATGTAAGCAAGCATGATAGTAGTTTTTCTATCTCTTTTTACTAAAGCATGAAATTCTACTCTTACTTAGCATATGACAAAAGGACTTGTTCAAGAAATTTCTTTGCTTATCTTATTAGCATGGCAATGGTTCATTTGATAGCGGTGTCAGTGTAACTAAGCATTGCAACATTTCTTTCTTGACTTACCAAGGCAAGGTTCTATCTCTTTTAGACAAGCAATACAAGTTCTTATTAAAGCATGCAGGTTCTCGTTCTATCATTTCCAATTCAAAATATTTTCTTATTAAGCAAACAAGCATCTTAAAAACTCAGATTTTTTATTAAGGCGTGCAAGAATCAGATAATAAAGTTCTGCCCACTCACTTAGATCAATCGTCTTGTGTTTCGATCGAAAAATCTTCAAGAAGGCTTCCGCTTGAGCAAGCAAAGCAATATCACTTGTACATAGTGCCTACGCGGAGCGGGGCACTACAGTGCAAACACAACTTAGTGTCTTGAACGTGTTCTTGCCTCGGGCGTGTTATGCTTGAACTATATAGACGTGTCAGTTATAGGTTGGGTGCGATGCATTTAATTATTTTGTTCAATTAACGATCTGCACGCAGAGTATTGTGTATTCGTTACTAGCCCAAGGTCAAATGACTCACACGCGGATTGCCACTAGCGAGTTAACTTAATCTATATGAAACTGTCATTGGCATAACCATTAAGGATAATAAACTGGCATTCATAATTTTTCTACCTATAGCGAGTGAGCGTGATTCACCCAATAGGCAATGAATTACCTGGTACTGGATGCCCCTCTGACCAAGTCGCATATCCCCAAGAGTCGCATGCCATACCTTGATTCTTTCTAGGCCAGCACGATCCCGGTGCCCCGTCGATCGTCTGAGGAATCCCATACCTCGTGCACAAGTTGTTCGTGACCATGCATGTTCTTTTCTTTACTTTCTTCACTTTCTCAACATTGTTACGGGCTCCATAAGCTGATTATGGGCTCCATGAGTTGATTACTTTAACGGGCTCCACGAGCTGATTCCTTTTTTAATGTTTTATTATCTTTATATAGCTCCCGGTATAGGCATTGCCTTAGCGACACAACAATACCGAATAATTTTTATGTTTTTATTACTTGGCTCGGAACGAATATTTTGATAGTTTCCTATCTCAACTGAGTGAACTATATTATGTGAAGTGCATTAAAACCGTGGCATCTTCTACGTGACAAGCGTGGCAAATATGACGGTGAAGTGCTATACTTTATCGTGCAACATGGACTATTGGAAACATAACAAATTCTAACTTGCATAAAACTAAAGCGACAGTGTGATGGTCGAAGTATAATATCGAGTTTCATTTCCATATTCTATGCCAAGTAATATAAGATGGAATTATTCTCTTAGCTAGGTGCGTTAAATTATTTTATTAGCATATAAGCATTATCGCCTAGCGATCTAGCATGTATAGTCCGTATTTTTGCTGTGCAGGCTAAGCAAAGATAGGTTTATCAGAGCCACCTACCTTAGCGATAATTCACATCGGTCAAACGAGACTTTGAGCGCGCCTTTGGAAAGTCTAAGTCTGAACTCCTTTTGAAGGTCCAAGTCCGAATGCCTTTACATCAAGCGAGTTATCTCACCGAGCAAGGCGGGACAGGTCATCGCACTTGAGTTATTTTGAATCGGCTCTCCGGGTTGAGCGGAGCAGGCTGTTACGTAATACATCACTCAGAATAAGTCTCATCCTCGAGACTTCTTGAGTGCAACTCGTCCTATTGCACCACTATTGAATCTAACTCAAGTATATTCCTTCGAATCCTTAGACCCATTCGAACACAACTTCCTATTTATTTTTCTCATTCCGCGTCGCATGCATGCTTAGCCAGTTTCATTGAATGATTTTATCACTCAATTCGAGTTGACTATGTCTACTCGATCTTCGCATTCTCTGACTCAGTCTCTATTGCGCCTTAGCATAGAACTATATTGCTTAACTCGGGGTATGTTATAACCCACCATGTACAAAAATCTTAGGCCGAGACTAACTTGATGCGCCTACACCTGCATTCGAGTTCTGTATATCGCTGAGTCATGATCGTGCACGCATTTAATGCATCCCTAAAATACACGCATTTCAACCAAGCTTACCCATAGCAAAGTCGGACAAGCTACTGGTAAAGACATCAATTTAGCTATCTATTATTTCGATCAATCCTCAAGATGCCACAATTTATTTCTTAAGTGTTCTTCGTCTTATGAAACCAACACAATACCTAGATTGGAGTCGATCAAATCTAAGTTAATTTCAATCCCACTCAAAACCAAGCGTTGTACTACCATCAAGTATGTCTCCCAAGCAGCCATTCAGTTCATTATCCCAACTTTACTTGAGTATCACCAATTTCTATAATCAACATTCCATCCGATAATTCCTCTATATCGTCTCGTTCCTCTTTATTGTACGACCTATCCAATCTAACGACTAGTGTCCAAGTCCTATCTTCCATTCCATTTGTGTCAAACAACACTACACTAGTGCACACTTACCATTCCAAGCGTAACTCTAAGTCTTGCTGCCCCAGTTCTATCGTCTACCCGAGCAATACTCTAAAGTCGGTCACACCGATTCATCTCATAGCATAGGGTCATCTGCCTAACCGCTAGGTCGGCTTACAAGATCATAGGTACAGTTCAAGTTCACAATTTTTATCGTGCAATCATTTTTATGATGCTCGCCCCAATTTCTAAGGTCAAACCATAGTCCGTTCGAATGGGGTATTCTATCCAAGTTCGCATCACTCAGATTTCTAAACATAGAGTATAGATCATCCTACTCGTATCAACAACATCTAGTCCAAGGGGTTCGAGTCTGATTCAGCAAAGTCATTCCTAAGGTAACTCTGTTAGGCAAAATTCTCGATATATTAATTTTGCACGTCTCCTAACGATTCACATAGTCTATCTCTCCAATTATATGATAGAATCTACCTATCCATTTTCTAAGCTTAGATCACCAAATTATGATTCAATTTTTCTAAGTCACCGATCTCAATCATAAATTCTATGTCGTCCAACGTCGCTACATATTCAATTCCCAAATCCACCAAGCGCATCTTACTTCACGTTCTAGACTAAATCATTATCGAAACACATCTGACTCAATTGTATCCTCAAACTCGCTTTCACATAGAACTCTAAATTAGAACAATCCTCGAATTAACCAAGTCATTTCACCATTACACTTTTGTTTCATTCAAGTCATAGATCGATCCAAGTTTTCCTACTAACCATCAGTTTTGTTCCATTAAACCCAAATCCATCCTCAAGCATTTTGTTATTTCCTCAAGTCATATTCCTTTAATAACCGTTCATGCCCACATCAACATTCATCTAGCCAAGTTGTCCAAACTTCAATGTTATCGTACGATAAATCCTTAGTCCAACATCTAGTATTCTTCAAAAAACCAAGTTCAAAGCTTCAATTCAATAACGCACTCGTCGTTCATTCAACTAGAAAATTCTCGAGCCGATGTCTGTTCATCCCCAATATATTTCAATATCTTCAAGTTTGTTTGCATAAGTATCAAATCATCCGCACAATATCGTATTCGTTTGACTCCATGATATCCTCCGAACTAGTTTCAAGATCGCTCGTCCAACTCAAGTTCTAATCCCTTATCGCATAACTCAATCATCGAACCACAAATTTTTTTACTTGTATCGATTGTATTATCTTTCAACTATCGATATCGTATCAACTCATTCAAATTCGAAACCACAACATCTATACTCGAGCTAAAAGTCTATCAAGCGATATCCTTTCTCAATCCTCTGAGTCACTTTCATATCTACCAAATCCTAATTTTCATATGTGCTATCTTCCCATCACGCCCTCATCCAAATTCACGTTACCGTCCAAATTACACTATAGACTCAATTATGCTAACTCCGATCGCATCCTCAAGTCTTTAATCTTAACACAAAACCTTATCCTATTGATTCAATCTGAAATCGCACGTATGATCATTGAGACATAGATGTTCAGAGACCCTAGGAGACTTGATTGTAGCATTTACTACATTGTCATCTTACAGCCTTGACTATACCCCGGGGTACCCGTGTAATCTGTAGTGCGTAGCTGGTCGTGTCATACCCACGTTCTCCATATTCTGGTACTGGGATATGACAAAATTTTAGTGGTGGCCCATGCAGGTGCATAATCAATGCTATGATAGCCAATTATTACATGGACTAGTTGTATTGGAGGTTTTATCAGGATATCTTAGGTACTAGTCATTTGTTTATGAAAACTTGTCATTATAATCATCAAGATCATAGGTCATTCATAACTTACTAGGGTCAAGGCAAGTATTTAAAGTAATCATGAGGAACGACCATTCCTAACAGTTCAACATGCATATACAACAACCAAGCAAGGGGCCATGCACAATCAACAAGAAAAAATAAGGGCAAGCTGCGTATTTTATGCAAGGGTACGCCCCATGGAAAAGTATGCGCACAAATGCAGGATAAGTCAGGCGTATAATCGCTAGACAGGAAACAAGTGAGCGCACTTTCAAAAGTACCTGAGCCAGAGATAGTTGGCACACTTTTGAAAGTACGCGAGCCGGAGAAAATTGGCGTACAAAAGAAAGTATGTCGGCTGACAAAAAATACTAAAAGATAAATACCAAAACCAAGAATAGCACGACAATCGAGAACATACCAATCCAGAACACAGAAATCGAGAACACATAAATCTAAAAGCTCCAAAGTCAAAGATAGTCCACTAAGAAAAGCACGAGTCCCAAAGAATATATACGCCAACCGAGGCTTAGGTGCACTTTCCTTGGGGAAGAGAAGACCTTGAAAAAGTACGCACAAAAATGCGCCCAAGAATTTCTTTTCGAAAGTGCGCTTAGGGGAACACTCAGAGAGCCCCTGGCGTATTTTTACAAGGAAATAGGATTATGTACAAAAGTACGCATGATGGGCTTACACAAAAGTGTGCCCAGATTAGGAATATGCGTATTCACACGAGTAGAGGGTTCTTATGCGCACTTTCACAGAAACCGTTCTTCTTGGTTCAGCCTCCACGGTTAGCATACAAAAATATTCAACTAATAAAATCCATGTTAAAATTCTAAATTAAATGAAACAAAAGCCAAAGTCAAGAAAATCTAATCCTCTACAACATGAAACAAAGTATTTTTAAAAAATACTAAGTTTTGGGAGTTCATTCCCTAAGAACATCTGTCAGCCCTCTTTTTCGGCACACTTTGGACCATGTTGACTTTGGCGCACTTTGGCGCATATTGGTTGCTAGCCCGGCCTTTCTTTAGGCCGGACTCGTGATTTGTGGAGAAGAGTGGGTTTGGTTGGGTTGGTGTCATGTGTGACTTTGATAGGTTTGAGTGATCCAATGGTCCATATCTCAAATCTAAATCTATATATTCTCATTTCTCTCTCTGCTTGTCACGCCCCAGTCCCAAAATACGTAGGAGTAGGACACGTAAGCATGCCAGCCGTATGAATATAGCACTCCAATATATGGAAACCATAACACACGTACGCTGTAATATGAATAACAATTCACCAGTGGTATAAACTATCATAAATCACAGGGTATAATCTAATCCCATCCACAGAAAATCATATATAATGAATAACCAATATCTATAACCAGATCCCAAAATGAAGTATCTAAAGATGACAGTCGGATGGAAACAAATCTACTGCCGAACTAGAATAAAGAAATAACAAGACGAATATAATATAAATAAAACCTCTAACAATCACGAGGCTCGAAGAGAAGACCTCTCGCAATATAAGTAGCCAGTCCGGATCTGCGCTCCTGCAAATACTCATGAATAATACACCTGGAAAGGGACCAGGTCCTCAGAGGGACATAACAAGATACATAGAAGCATGCCATAAAGTAAATACTGAATAAATAAAAAGGGTGCGCTAACCATCTAAGTGAAATACCATTTTGAGGACAACTTTGAGTGTATGGGAAAGTGTAGGCTAGACATATGCTGACGTAATTCACCAATCGCGACGACTGGCTAGTATATGCCACATATGCCCCCATACAGGGGCATTGTAATATAATAACGTCCATACCGCTCCGAAGAACGGGAAATCTGCATAATATAACGTCCATACCGCTCCGAAGAATGGAGAATCTGCATAGTATAACGTCTATACCGCTTCGAAGAACGGGGAATCTGCATAGTATAACGTCCATACAGTTCCGTCGAACGGGGAATCTGAATAAAGGAAGTGGGTGTCCCATACGCCTACTAGTTGTCCTCCCCGCCCAATGATCTATGCATGTTGTATCCATAACACACCTTAGCTACTACGCCGAGGCGTCGTAACTCTGGCTCACAGTCTATCGTTAGAACAGTAGTCCAACCTTACAACCAAACAAGGACAAGGATTGGACCATCGTACCACGATAGTCTATGCTCTATCTACTAATAACTGCTAAGTCTTCTAACATGCATCACTATTAGCAGTTATACCCTATCCGTCGTACGACCTACACGTACAGGTGGCCAACCACATACGCAAGTCCGTGCCCTACATGAGACTCACAACACGTGTAAGAAATGTGTCAAGGCCTGGAGAATCATACCGATAACTCCACAACTTTAGGTGGGTCTACTAGACACTAGGTCAGATATAAGTCCTAACGTCAACGCCTCCTTTGACTGCACCCGAGTCTCTCTCGGACGCCCACAGTTATATAATATAAACATAAAAATAATAATACAGAATTTAAATAGTACAACAAGGCAAGGTATACTTGCCTGGCAAGGAAGCTGCAGAGTGAAATATCCAGATGTCAAACACCAAGAGTCAGAAACTACGGCCTCAGAATGAACATCTCCGGATATTGAAATAACCATCACCAATGTTCCCAGAATAAGCAAAATAGCTAGAAAGCACTCCCCTTTCGTCCAATTTTGACACAAGGGCAAAACGGTAATTCGGGTCAAAGCGAGCTTCACATGTGGGCCACCTTGCACCGAAAAGTGTGCCAAGGGTAAAGGTCTCTAAATAGAACAAATTATAGGTCAAACAAACTCTAAATGTCAGTACGAACCCAACGGTATGTCCAAATGTGGATTCCGGTGAGCCGAACACAATTTTGCCCAAAAAGTCAACCGTGTGGCTCGCCAATAGGCGACTTGGTCAACTGTCTCAGAATCGCATGAAACTTGGGCCAAAGGACCAGCGCGATACCACGAGTCCAATGGCACAAGTTTCGTCATATTCTGACGAGCGTGCACTAAATGCGCAGGACTTTGGCAAATATTGCGACACGGGAAAACTTTGCGGATATGGGCTGATTCCGATGCGCACACGCGTCCAAATCAGTTTCTGCGAACTCTCACACGTTCAGATATACTGCGTGCATGTTTTGGTACACTTGGTACACGGCGGGGCAATTCCGTTTGGCGGGGCGTGCTCTGTTTCACAATTTTTAGAAATTTGGAAAAAGTGGCTTTTCAGGGTTTTCCAACGAATTTAATTCTACATACAGCAGTTAAAAAATTAATATAATTTACAGAAATTAAACTAGGTCAAGTGGTCTCCGTATACCAAAAAGAAAAATTAAATTCGGATCTCTGTGGTGGGAGATACGAACCCTGGAACATAGGTCATCGCAACAGAATTTCTGGAGTTTAAAAAGTCGTAGTTTTTCATCGACTTGGCGTCAATTTTTACCTAGGTTTGCTCGCTGTTCGAGATAACCTAATGTACAATATCGGAAGGGGGATAGGTGAGGATCATACCGGTGAAGATGGGGTCGAGTTTGGTTCAGCGAGGTGACGGAAAACAGCACTGGAACACAGGTAAGTTGTTGTAACTTTCTGCAGTTATGCGGGGTTACGCGGGGTCGCGGTCGTCGGGGTCGATCGACGGCTGGACTGGGCGATTCTCCGGTCACGTTACGGCGCTGGTTCGATGGGAAGATGGAGGAGAAATAATTAGGGTTAGGGTTTTGTTGAATGGGTGTATATATATATAGGGAGAGAGGGAGAGACCGAATCGCGGGGGGGGGGGGGGGGGTATGTGTATGGCAGCGGGGTTGCAAAAGGGTTTGTTTTGCTGCTGCTTCTTATTTTATATTGCACGCGGGGTTGGTTTAACTAGCGGGTAGGAGTCATGGGGGTAGCGGGTAAGTGGGCTAATGGGATGGGGTAGATTAGGATCCAATAGAGATTTAATTGTTTTCTTTTTTTTCTTTTTCTTTCCTTTTTCTTTTATTTCTTTCTCTTTCTATTTCCCTTATATATATATATATATATATATATATATATATATATATATATATATATATATATATATAAATCTAGAATTTGTATTAATGCATACCATTAAGCTAGCAACTGTCCAAAGGGTCTTCTACATGAAATAAATTAGAAAAAATTTTATACTGGCTCCATAAATCCCCTAAGTTCACAAACACCTAAAATAAAAATAAAATAAAATTTATTTCTCCTAATTAGCTCATAATTACTATAATTCAATTAATAATTAAATAAAATAAATAAATAAATAAATACTGTTTCTAGGATTAGGGGTTTTACATTCTACCTAACTTATAAAAATTCCGTCCTCGAAATTAAAACTAACCCACGATAGAAATCAAGGATGGTATAAGATAGAGATTTGCAGCTTATTTTGTACCTTTTTCCATCCTTACCTCCATGATTTTCCAATAGTCATGGGGATGTTTGGAGGGCTATAAGTTACATTGTTTAAAATGCAAGACTAGGTTTAAATAAGGAGGCGATATTGCGGGACCAAAATATAGCACAAGGAGCTTAATTATAAGTTGCACAAAGGTCAGAATGGAAGATGGGCATGTCTAGGATAAGGGTGTAGAATTTATAGGAAGGCAGTGGCTAGTGTAGTGCTCCAATTATCGAAGCAACGGTAAGGTGCGCTAAGTGATACCATATTGTAAAATTAAATAAGAATACTGTTTTCTATTTCTAATTGGATTCAAACTAGCCTTAGTCTCACTATCTAAGCCAAATAGGTCTAAATCTTGGGTGAGGGGGTGTTATAATCCAGCCAAATTAAAATATGCCATCCTTGAAATTAAAATAAGGCATAACTTGTTAACTCCTTCACATTCGCGTATAAGGCAAGTCAATCACAATCTCTTCCAAAATTTAAAATATATTCTAATCCATTAAAATCACTTTCAGAATTAGGGTAACCTCTGTTTAATCAAAATATTGAAATCTCTTCTCGATTTTTAAATAATCACTTCCAATTTAAGCTAACTCTATATGACATCTTCAAATTTTTAATTGTCCCCATCAATTTTCATATTACGATCTCCCATTATCATAATCTCCTTTAAAAAAAATAATTCAAATCCAATATTATTCCTATTTTCCCTTATAAATTTTGTATCCTTCAAATTTTTAAATTTAATTCACATCCTCAATATTTTCAATAGGTAATCCAGCAATCACAATTTAACTTTTAATTTAAATCATCAAATTGTAAATTTTTATATCTACTTCACCAATTTTTCAAGCCTAGAATTATATTCATCCCCAAGGTTTAAATCGATGATTCAATCTTCAACATTAAAACTTTAAATCATGCGCCCAAAGTATAATTATTTGGTCCTCACTATCAAGATTTCAAAATTCATTAAATACTCATCCTCTAACTCCTTCTTCTAAAATTTTCCACATTTAAAATAACTTATTCTCTCAATCTAATCCTACTTGATCACAATCTAAAAGAATTCTCCTCAAGTTTAATAATGCAATTTTTACCCAACTTAGAATTTACCCATCTTTCATATAAGGCTATACACTTAAGAAAAATATTCCTCAACTTATTTAGTCATGCTATTCGATCCTCAAAATTTTTAACACCAACATATTACCTATGATATGCCCTTAATTACGGAAAATTATCATCAAGTAATGTGGTTGGCCTATGGGGTATATCTAGTACTATCTGTATATCAAACTTATACCAAGCACGAGGTTTCGTCTTTCCAAAATAAGGGAAGACGAATAACAATAATAAGGAGTTCAAGGGGGAGGTAATAGAATAGAAGTATGGGGATCAAGGCGTTTAAGGAGTTCAAAAGGAATTGTCAAGGCAGTGGTGGATTAAAATCTTATTTGGTAATTTCTTATTCACATGCTCGTATCAATACAGTTACGTAACTGATACGATATGCTCAGGCATGCCTAGAGGGCAAGTACATTCATCTACTGGTCAATATATATCTTAATCCACGTAAAGTAGTTATGCGAAGGGCAAACCAAGCGCACCAAGGTTAGCTAGATCTTAATACACTGATTCTGAAACGTATTAGTGTATGCATCTACTAATTCATATGTTGTGAACAAGCTCGATAAAAGAATAAGCTTGCAAAACTAGGCTATAAAATAGCAGCATAAGTCAAGGTAGTATATAAAATATAAATGCGCTAGATCATGATGAAATAAGGTACAAATAATTCAAGTTCACAAACAAAACAAAAATAAGACTCTACAGTCTCTACAGTTGTAGTACTAACACCTTGTCTAAACTGCTAGTCGACAAAATAGGGGTATGGTCCTTTAAGTTCTTACAACTGGATAAACAATATCTTCTTATGCTAGCATACAGTTAATGTCGTTCAATTATACTTCAATAATAGATCACAAGGACTATGTGATACTAGGTTATGAGGCATACTACCCAGATAATAAACTAATACTACGACAGTCTTAAGGAAAATCTACAAAATAATATTGTCCTTGTAAATAAGACATAAAATCTTATTGTGGTTTACGAGAAAATCATCCTATTGCATTATGTCGGTAATGGTCACCTTAAGTTTTAATCGTAGTGCTCATAGAACAAGGGTGTCAATAGTAGGAATGGAAGAGCTACTGGTTCTTAAGTGAAAAGAGGATATACCTATATTAGGTTATGGATAGGAATTACGCGATTTAAGACTAAGGGTAATCATCAAGTTACAATCTACAAGAACAACTCAAAACTATCAAATTCTAACTATTAAGCACAACTTTTCAAAGTTTAACATTGACAACTATAATCCTAACAAACTATATATCCTTAACATAAGAGAATCACTTGGCCTACAATCATAAGAGTTAGGTGGCACAATTTGAAAGGTGAAGAAGGAAAAGCATAATTAGTCGTCGCAAAATAGCGAGCGCTAAGGTTACAGAGAACAAGATATAAAATTAAAAATAGGAAGACTCTAGATAAGATCATGGTTTCTTAAGGGGAAAGTAATATGCTAATCTCTGTGCTCAAGGTATGATCGAGGAATTTCTATATTCATTCCTCTCGGCTTCCTAGGGTACTGTCTGCTAATATCCAGATAAGAATCTAAAGGTATAGTTCTATAATACTATCTCACTATAAAAGTTAGGGTTGGTCCTAACATTCCACCTTGGATTTCTATTGGTTCCTCAATGCTAGGGTAAAACAGTATGGTCAACTTTCAAACTAACTCTAGTAGTATCCATGCTACTCTCAAGTCATTCATAATTATAGCAAGGGTCAATGGTAAACCAGTCTGTAGATAAGGGGATGCTAGGGTTTACTGAATATTCTAAACTTAGTGATGTGTCAGTACTCTAGTCGTATTCTTAGTAGGTGTGTTACCCTAATTATTATCCTATCAACATGGATTCCTATATTCTAGCATGGGCTATACTCAAGGAACTAATAGGGAAACACATGAATCAAGCATGATGCAATTATTCAAATAGAACGGATTAGAAGAAATACGAGTCATAGTCAATTGTGGAGGAGATCCTATACTCTAATCCTAGGTCCAAGCTTGCTCGGTACAGTAACGTAACCGAGATAATTTGCTCTTGACCTGCATGGGCCACCACTAAAAATATGTCATGCTCCAGTCCCAAAATACGTAGGACTAGGACACGTAAGCATGCCAGCCGTATGAATATGACACTCCAATATATGGAAACCATAACACACGTACGTTGTAATATGAATAACAATTCACCAGTGGTATAAACCATCATAGATCACAGGGTATAATCTAATCCCATCCACAGAAAATCAAATATAATGAATAACCAATATCTATAACCAGATCCCAAAATGAAGTATCTAAAGATGACAGTCAGATGGAAACAAATCTACTGCCGAACTAGAATGAAGAAATAACAAGACGAATATAATATAAATACAACCTCTAACAATCACGAGGCTCGAAGAGAAGACCTCTCACAATATAAGTAGCTAGTCCGGATATGCGTTCCTGCAAATACTCATGAATAATACACCTGGAAAGGGACCAGGTCCTCAGAGGGACATAACAAGATACATAGAAGCATGCCATAAAGTAAATACTGAATAAATAAAAAGGGTGCACTAACCATCTAAGTGAAATGCCACTTTGAGGACAACTTTGAGTGTATGGGAAAGTGTAGGCTAGACATATGCTGACGTAATTCACCAATCGTGATGACTGGCTAGTATATGCCATATATGCCCCTATACCAGGGCACTGTAATATAATAACGTCCATACCGCTCCAAAGAACGGGGAATCTGCATAATATAACGTCCATACTGCTCTGAAGAACGGGGAATCTGCATAGTATAACGTCCATACCGCTCCGAAGAACGGGGAATCAGCATAGTATAACGTCCATACCGTTCCGTCGAACGGGGAATCTGAATAAAGGAAGTGGGTGTCCCATACGCCTACTAGTTGTCATCCCCGCCCAATGATCTATGCATGTTGTATCCATAATACGCCTTAGCTACTACGCCGAGGTATCGTAACTCTGGCTCACAGTCTATCGTTAGAACAGTAGTCCAACCTTACAACCAAACAAGGACAAGAATTGAACCATCGTACCACGATAGTCTATGCTCCGCCTACTAATAACTGCTAAGTCTTCTAACATGCATCACTATTAGCAGTTATACCCTATCCACCGTACGACATACACGTACAGGTGGCCAACCACATACGCAAGTCCGTGCCCTACATGAGACTCACAATATGTGTAAAAAATGTGTCAAGGCCTGGGGAGTCATACCGATAACTCCACAACTTTAGGTGGGTCTACTAGACACTAGGTCAGACATAAGTCCTAACGTCAACGCCTCCGTTGACTGCACCCGAGTCTCTCTCGGACGCCCACAGTTATATAATATAAATATGCAAATAATAATACAGAATTTAAACAGTACAATAAGGTAATGTATACTTGCCTGGCAAGGAAGCTGCAGAGTGAAATATCCAGATGTCAAACACCAAGAGTCAGAAACTACGGCCTCAGAATGAACGTTTCCGGATATTGAAATAACCATCACCAACGTTCCCAGAATTAGCAAATAGCTAGAAATCACTCCCTTTTCGTCCAATTTTGACACAGGGGCAAAACGTAATTCGGGTCAAAGCGGGCTCCACATGTAGGCCACCTTGCACCGAAAAGCGTGCCAAGGGTAAAGGTCTCTAAATAGGACAAATTATAGGTCAAACAAACTCTAAATGTTAGTACGAACCCAACGATATGTCCAAATGTGGATTCTGGTGAGCCGAACACAATTTTGCCCAATAAGTCAACCGTGGGGCCCGCCAATAGGCGACTTGGTCAACTGTCTCAGAATCGCGTGAAACTTGGGTCAAAGGACCAGCGCGATACCACGAGTCCAATGGCGCAAGTTTCGTCGCATTCTGCCGAGCGTGCACTAAATGCGTAGGGCTTTGGCAAATGTTGCGATACGGGAAAACTTTGCGGATATGGGCTGATTTCGACGCGCACACGCGTCCAAATCAGTTTTCCCGAACTCTCACACGTCCGGGTATACTGTGCGCACGTTTTGGTACACTTGGTACACGGCAAGGCGGTCCCGTTTGGCGAGGCGTGCTCCGTGTGCTCCGTTTCGCAATTTTTGGAAATCTGGAAATATTGGGTTTTAGGATTTTCCAACGAATTTAATTCTACATACAACAGTTAACAAATTAATATAATTAACAAAAATTAAACTAGGTCAAGTGGTCTCCCCATACCAAAAACAAAATTTGAATTTGGATCTCTGTGGTGGGACATACGAACCCGGGAACATAGGTCATCGTAAAAAAATTTCTGGAGTTTAAAAAGTCATAGTTTTTTATCGACTTGGCGTCGATTTTTACCTAGTTTGCGCGCTGTTCAAGATAAACTAATGTATAATATTGGAAGGGGGATCGGTGAGGATCATATCGGTGAAGACGGGGTCGAGTTTGGTTCAGCGAGGTGACGGAAAACAGCGCTGGAATACAGGTAAGTTGTTATAACTTTCTGGAGTTGCGCGGGGTTACGCGGGGTCGCGGTCGGTCGGCAGCTGGACTGGACGGTTCTCCGGTCACGTTGCGACACTGGGTCGATGGGAAGATGGAGGAGAAAGAATTAGGGTTAGGGTTTTGTTGAATGGGTGTAAATATATATAGGGAGAGAGGGAGAGACCGAATCGCGGGGTGGGGGGGTGTATGCGTATGGCCGCGGGGTTGCAAAAGGGTTTGTTTTGCTGCTGCTGCTTCTTATTCTATATTGCACGCGGGGTTGGTTTAACTAGCGGGTAGGAGTCATGGGGGTAGCGGGTAAGTGGGCTAATGGGTTGGGGTAGATTAGGATCCAATAGAGATTTAATTGTTTTCTTTTTTTCTTTTTTTTTCCTTTTTCTTTTATTTCTTTCTCTTTCTATTTCCCTTAATATATATATATATATATATATATATATATATACATAAAAAAATCTAGAATTTGTATTAATGCATACCATTAAGCTAGCAACTGTCCAAAGGGTCTTTTACATGAAATAAATTAGAAAAAATTTATATTGGCTCCATAAATCTCCTAAGTTCACAAACACCTAAAATAAAAATTAAATAAAATTTATTTCTCCAAATTAGCTCATAATTACTATAATTTAATTAATAATTAAATAAAAAAATAAATAAATACGGTTTTTAGGATTAGGGGTTTTACACTGCTCATTATTTTTCCTTTCTATTTCTCTCTCTTACGTTTTCTCTCCCTCCGTAGGCAAGTACATCTTGCACAAGAGAATAACCATAAATTTATGCATGCTTTTAATACATAATAATGCCTATTTATTTCTAGCTCATGTTGTTGGGACCGAGCACCCCTTCATCTTTAATACTTATCGTTCTTGATTTTCTTGGTTGGAATTACATGGACCAGAGTTTGGGTATATAGGTTCACTTTTATTTTCTTGGGGATTTATCTCCCAAAACTGTGTCTTACAAAACTAATTAGCTCATAGAGTAGAGCACCATATTTTATATAACTTTGCTTTTGGTCGTGCTTGTTTTCGAGTCCAGCTAAGTTCAGTGCTGAAACATGATATAATACGTGTACCAAATGGCTTACTAGAGAAGAAGAACAATGCTCTGTGAATAGTATGCAAGAGAACCCCTTTGGTGTAGAAATATATATATTCCACTTTGGGCGCATTGGTGTGTTATCCCAACTCCTCGTGCGTACTAATCTGCAAATACCCTAATTTTTTTGAATTAAATTTTAGAATTTTAATTATTGGTATTTATGAATTACTGAGTTTAAGAAAAAATTTTCGATAATTTTTAGCCATTTATAATATATAGTATTCATATATTTATAATTATGTATATTTAATTAATTATTAATATAGTACAGAAAATATATTTTTGGGTGTAAAACTATTAATAGAGTATTGTAGAATTTTTTGGAATTTATTGAAGTCTAAAACTATTTTTAGATGACCACACACACACACACACACACACACACACACACACACACACATATATATATATATATATATATATATATATATATATATATATATATATATATATATATATATATATATTGATTTATTATTAAACCAACCCAAATAGAACCAACCCAACCCAAACCAACCCAACCCAAACTAACCCAGACCCGAATCTTAAACCTACCCGAACCTGATAACCCAAAACCCACAAGCCCTTTTCCCTGCTGTAACAACAGCGTGACCCCCCGCTTCCCCTCCCCGTCAACAGCCGCACCCCCTCCTCTTCCTCTTCCCGTTAACCTTCCTCATTCACCCTTATATATGACACCACCACCCTTAGAGCAACCACCAACATCTCCTCTACCACCCCGACCATCACCGACCGTCGACGACCACTGGACCGTCGTCGTCGCACGCCGCAAGACGCCGCTGCACAGCCCGCCCAAATCCCGAGCAACAACGATCACGAGGTACCCATCTTCTCGCCCTGCATTTCCCTGCACAGTAGACCAATTAACGACCTGTCGAATCCTATGTGAATACTACATGACCCCATCGAACCCTGTATAATTAGTTTAACCTATCGTGTCCTGTGTCGGTCGTAATTCGCTACGCAAAACAGGAAAAAAATGACCAAGTTTGTAGTTCAGAAACTGTTCCAACCACCCATATTCATGTCTGATTTTCTTTCAACCTAGTTAATATTTTTAAATTCTACTTGAACAATAATTTAGACAACATAACCGAGATTTAATCTCTTCAATTAGTTTATTTTAATTCGTTGTATGTTGTGATTTATTCGCTGTTGAATTTTATCGAAAACTTGATTTCTTAAACCCAAAATTTCTTGAAATAGGGTGCGTTCCACTAAACGAGACGACTTCATCGTGTGCGAATTTTACCAAAAGGCGCATATCGTCAATGCAGATGTGTGTGATTTCGCGAAAGTTGATTTGGATGTACGTGCACACCAGAATCAACACGTATCCGTCAAAAAGTCCTGTATCGGCCTATTCTGACACTCGTCATAATTTCGTGTGTGCTTGTCATTTGCAATAAAACTTGCGCCATCAGATTCGCAGCGTTACGCTGGACTTGTGACCCAAGTTTGGTTCGATTCTAAGAACGTTGACGGGCGATTTCGTGACCGGCTCATCGAAATCATGTTTTAGATGTTTCATTGGGTTCGTATCATCGTTCTGGACTCGTAGACACTAAGTTTGACCAATTTGGAGACCTTTGTCTCTGGCATTTTTTTGGTACGAAGTAGGCCACATGTGGACCCCACTTTGACCAAAAACTGTCAATTATGTCCCTGTGTCCAAATTAGACTTATGGGTAGTCAATCCTAGCTATTTCAAGTATTCTGAGAATAATAGTGATGTTTGTTTCAACATTCAGAGTCGTACTTGGAGATTTCATTTATATCGAAGCAATTGACGGAGCTCAGAATCCAGGCAAGTGTACCTTGCCAACTTACAGTAGATCCTGTGATATTAATTGCTTGTATTATTTCTACATATATAATTTTGTGATGTACCTATTCAACTTAGGGCCGTGAGACGTTGCTTAACGTCTGAACAAGATTCAGGTGTCGACGCCGTACGCGGAGTCGTGTAACATTACTTAGAGAGTTGATACCACGATCCTATATTTTTTCGTGCTTGCCTTACCAAGTACGTCATACCATAAGAAACTTGATACTATTCATGTGACAGAATCTTTTCTGAGTTATTCATGGTGATTCTATATAGGCTTACATGATTCGTGACATGAGACTTGCATATACATAGATATCATTATGACTCGTTGTACTAGCTAGAGGTCATGATCTTGCGTGTTATGGACATGAGACATTATGGACATGAGACATGAGATTACATTAGGTGGGGAGAGACACACAGGCTACAGGCTGATTATATACATATATATACTTTTTATTGAGGTGCTTTAGTCTCTGTTTCAGAGCTTGGCCTATTACGTGATATTCTTGCTGCTACGGGCTCCCCGACACAGAGCTTGTAGTGGTTTCAGCCTGAGTACTAGTGATGCTCTCATTTGTATTTTACTTAGCTGGTTACATAGCTTGCCCTGAGGATCTATTTTTATATACTGTATTTTATTTGGCTTGAGTTATTCTTGTACCTTGCTATGTCCCCTGAGGACCTGGATCCGGATTATGTCCCCAGGTGCAGCCGAGGAGGATTACCCCGAGATATACTGGACATGAGTTGACGCTGGAGCAGTACTGGCACCAGAGGATGAGGTTATGCCAGAGGATTTCTTCTGAGTATTCAGTTACATACTCAGTTATTTATGCTTATAATTATTGACTCATGGACTTATGTATTGACTTATTCTCTTTTCTTATTTTATCGGGTTGTTCTTCGAGACACTACATATGTTGACTTAATGATGGACTATTTCCTTTATCTATTATCTTGATTAGTCTATCATATTTAGTTATATTTCTGTCTGTGGATGAGATTAGAATTATTTTGTGATAGATGGTGTAGATTGCATTTATATTTATTACAGCTTAAGTGCACTATAACGGGTCCATTAAATTGAGTTTGCCCATTGGAGTTGTGGTGCTGGCCATTGCCACGTGGCTAGTCCCTCGATATTTTGGGACTGGGACATGACATAATCATACCGCACTTAGTCTCCTAACAAAAGTGCACAAGTCACACTCCTTGAGTCAGTGGCGCACTTTTGAGAAAAAACCTAGTTGGCGCACTTTAGTGCATATTCAATCAAAATTTTCCCTGAAAATCAAAGGAAAGTGCACCACAGTCAGTCCGCACACTTTCTTCGTGTACGCCATCTAGCACACTTTTTCTATGTTTCATCAGCCGGCGCACTTTGCTTACGTTTGGTAGCTCGCACACGTTTTCTCTTTATTCCTGAGGGACGAAGCTTTGGTTGGTTTCTCGATTTATGTGTTATTGATTTGTGTGCTTCTCGACTAACGAGTTTTTCGACTGTCGAGCTTTGACCTCGGATTGAGTGTTTTGTCTTGTAGCTAGCTAGCTCGCGCACTTTCCCCTGAAAATATGCTTTAATTTTGCCCGTACACTTTTGTCAAGTGCATCATGTTGGTCGACTTAACAAAGTTTGCCACCCTTTGTAGCTCGTGCACTTTCTTGCGAAAGTGCGTTAACCTAGTTTGTTCGTTTGTATACCACAGCCTAGTTTTAGTCATTTGTGCACCAAACCTGCTTTTGTTCGTTTGTACGCTACTGTCCAATTTTGGTCGTTTGTGCGCCAACCTTACTTCTGTGTATTTTGTGGGGCAACTTACTTTGTGCGCCTACTGTTTCCTCTACACGTTGAACCCTGTAGATGTTACCCTGTATGCACTTATTATTTTACTTGTTAATTAGATTACATTTTCTTGATCACCTCATTATACGTTGGATAGAATAAGAAGCGTAGTTCAACTCGGATGACGTTCTGCAACCCCTGTCCTTGTTTGCTTGAAGGGCTGTAGATCTGATCTCGAGGGGTTCTCGTACTACTCTTATTCTCATTCATCGATATAATAAAGTATGACAAATAATAGACTATCATGTCCTGAATAACTTGCTACCTGATAACTTATCCATGATCTAGATATTAGAACTTGTTCCTACCCTGACTATTGTATCCGTGCTGATACACTTGATCGCACTGAGAGTACTACTTGATAAATATAGTAAGCCGTCGTGCCACATACTCCTACTACATGATATATGTTATTATTTTTATGCATGGATCTGGTAGTTGGACAGTGACTTTAGCTGTGGCTAGATAGTATTGTTTGTGCATCAAACTTGGGTGAATCCAGATTTAACTTTCGAGTGACAATATAGATTCATATCAAGAGAGCCCATACTTAAGGTACAATATCTAAGAAGGAATATTCATGTGACCATGACATGAGATTCTAACTAACCTATGGTTAACTAGGCAACTTAATTATAGATCATTGGAAGGAAACGGTATCTCAAGATCGTGCATGTCGAACCACCCTAAATTAGCTGGGAGTAAAGACCAGCCACCACGGATACTATATATCATACGCACTAGTGGAGTGCGGTATCTGATTTAATTATAAGATTGAGCCAGTATCTTTCCTATAGAAATCCTGTAACTGTTACTGATTATTAATTAGCTCAGGGACCTTACGAGGGACTGGTGCATCATTTACATATATTCTTGCTTGTATATTATTGGTTCAACCAGCCATGCTCGATTATGGCACGATCTGAGGATACTTATATATTGCATTACTGGAAAAATCCAGAGATCATATATCAAGCCGTAATACATGATTGGCTATCTAATTTGCTTGTATAGGAACTTAGCCAGGAAAGTGGGCTATCGTAGCATGATGATTCAACACATGTCCTTGTTTGGTTATTGGGTTGCATCGTTATGTTACGATACTCCATGGACTGAAGCTATATTATTTATCATTATTGTATCTCTACTTGTGTATTGTGACTTCTGTTGAGTGGAATTAGGGACATAGGATGTTATGGCATGATAGTTCAACTCATGTCCTTGTTTGGTTGTTTGGTTGCGCTGTTGTGTTACGATAAACTGTGGACCAAAACTATGACACAAAATATTTTAGCTTGAACATAATGAATGGACGTATTCTATCTTGATATGATAGAGCACTTCTTGTCCTTGTTTGGTGAAGGGGTGTCGTATCATATCATGGATGGAATATATGCCATTGATTATTGGCTCATGCATCTCATGCTATAGATCTGGTTTTGTTTCTTCATTTTGTGCTTCCTTTGTGGTACTTGCTATTTGGGGTCCGACTCCATTGGTTTTGCATGGCCAGGTTCCCAGCACCAGAGGATCAAGCTTACTTCTCCCTCACTGATGTCATACACCAGAAGGATGGCTGCTGAGTGTCACGAGTGGGTTTCCTATTTCACTGCTCGTCTTTTGTAAACTATATTCTTTTGGGCGTTTAGCCAACTAGCACCTGTTAGCTGACAAATCTGGACACTAGTTTTCTATATGACTATATTTATACTCAGACTGTAGCTGATTCATTATCATGTATATTTTTTATTATGTATCTGGCATATCAACTTGTATGGCTAGAACTCTATAACCTTCTGATGCAGCATTTATGATGCCTTACTGTAAAACCCCTAATTCTGAAAACCGTATTAATCTTTTTAATTAATTATTTAATTGAATTATAGTAATTATGAGCTAATTAGAGGAAATAGAATTTAGTTAATTTTTATTTTTAAGTGTTTGTGCAATAGGGAATTTATGGAGCAATTATAAATTTTACCCTAATTAATTTCATGTAGGAGACCCCGTGGACAGTGATAGATTTATTGTATGAACCAATATAAATTTCTAGAATTATATATATATATATATATATATATATATATATATATATAAAGTTTATTATTAGAAAAAGAAAAGAATAGAATAAAAGAATTAGAAAAAAAAGAAAAAGAAAGAAAGAAAAAGAAAAAGAAAAAGAATAAAGAAAGAAAAAGAAATAGAAAAGGAATAAAGAAAGAAAAAGAAATTAGTTTATGGATCTTAAACCAAAACCCGCCCGTTAGCAACCTACCCTAAGACCCGGCCCGCACTCAAACCCCAGCAGCAGCGAAGAACCGAGCCTGTGAGACCCGCGTGTATCCCCCTAGCGTATGTATATATACAATCAACTCCAAAACCCTAAAACCCTCACACCCTATTACCATCCCTTCAACCCATCTCGACCGCCGTCGTCGACCTAGCCGCGCCGCCCAGCCAGCAAACCCGCCGGAGTTCCCCCGCATCAACCGCGCCGCGACAGAATTTGATCTGCAGCGTACCTGTGTTCACGCTTTGATTCCCGCGCCACCGCTCGACCAAACTCGACCCCGTCTTCATCGGTATATTCATGACCTAACCCCCATCCATATCTGTGTGTTAGTTTACATCGAACAACGTGTAAACCTAGGCGAAAACAACGACCAAGTTGAGAAAAAATGACAACTTTTGGGATCGCAAAAAACTGCGGTAACTAGCTATGTTCACTGATTCGTATCTCCCACCACAGAGATCCGAATTTAGTTTTTCTTTTTGGTATGCGAAGACCACCTAACCTAGTTTATGTCCTGTCAAATACAATAATTTATTAGTTGCTGTGTGTAGAATTAAATTAGATAGAAAACCCCAAAAACCTACTTTTTACAACTTTCAGAATTTGTGATACGGAGCACGCCCCGCCAAACGTGATCGCCCCGTCGTGTAACAAGTGTACCAAAAGGTGCACACAGTATACCCAGACGTGTGGTTTTTCAAGGAAACTGATTCGGACGCATGTGCGCGTTAGAATCAGCCCGTATCCGAGAAAATTTCCCCATGTTGCGACTTTTGCAAAATACTGTGCCATTTAGCGTACGCTCGTCAGAATACGACAAAACTTATGCCACTGGACTCGAGGTATCGCGCTGGTCCTGTGACCCAATTTTTACGCAATTCTGAGATAGTTGACCAAGTCACCTATTGGCGGGCCCCATGGTTGACTTTCTGGGCGAAATTGAGTTTGGCTCACCGGAATCCATATTTGGATATACCATTGAGTTTGTACTGACTTTTAGAGTTTGTTTGACCTATAATTTATCTTATTTAGAGAACGTTACCCCTGCAACGCTTTTCGGTGCAAAGTGGCCCACATGTGGAGTCCGCTTTGACCCAAAATTACCGTTTTGTCCCTATGTCCAAATTGGACGAAAGGGTAGTATTTTCTAGCTATTTCACTTATTCTGGGAACGTTGGTGATGTTTATTTCAGCATCCGGAGACGTTCATTCTGAGGCCATAGTTTCTGACTCTTGGTGTTTGACATCTGGACGTTATATTTTGCAGCTCTCTTGCCAGGCAAGTATACCTTGCTATTGTACTGTTATTCATATTATATATATTGTATGCATCTTTATGTTCTGTCTTTAGTTCATATATTTTAACTGCTATATAAAATGCGCGTCCAAGAAAACTTGGATGCAACGACGGTGTCGTCGTGATTTATATTTATTATGTATATGCATTGACCTTGTATATGAGACCGCCCCATTATCATGAAGCATCATTAGGTTTCATTGGCCGTGACACAGTTGTTACACGAGTTGTGAGTCTCATATAGATCACGGACTGCATGACAGGTCTGGCCTCCTATACGTATGAGCCGTGCGTTAGGGATAACTGCTGATAGAAACTTTGTATGCTAGAAGACTTAGCAGTTATTAGTAGTCCACGGACATAGACTATTGTAGTACGGTAGTCCAATACTTGTCCTTGTTTGGTTGCAGGGTTGGAATATTGTACTAAAGATAGGCTATAAACCAAATCGTATCATAGATGTGACATGCTTAGAGCATGGGGTGGAAAGAACAACAAGTACCGTAATTGGGCTTCTTTGCACTTTTTCTTTTGTAACCGGAAGCTCTACTGGAGATACGGGCGGTGATGAACCTATATATTATATTATTATCAGGCGGCTTCTGCCGTTCAAACGACGACATACTTTTTAGGCCCCTGATTCTCCGAGAGAGTCACGCCAATCCCATTTTTAGCCAGATAACCCACTTGTTAGAAAGTTGTTCTCAAACTACATTCACATAGATGGTTAGGTGACCTCATTGGATATTTATTCCAGTACTTTATTGGCATACTTCTATGTATCTTTTTATGTCCCTCTGAGGACCTGGTCCCTTTTCAGGTGTAGCTGTTCATGAGTATTCGCAGGAGCGCAGATCCAGACTGGTTACTTATATTTGCGAGGAGGTCTTCTCTTCGAGCCCCATGATTATTAGTTGATATTCTTATATTATGTTTGTTGTGTTGCACTTATATATTCGAGTTGGTAGTGGATTTGTTTCCATCCAACTATCATCTTTAGATTCTTTGTATTGAGATCTAGTTTCATAGATATTGGCTATTTATTTATATTTGATTTTTGTGGATGAGATTTAGATTATGCCTGTGACTTGAGATAGTTTATACCACTTGTGGATTTATCATTCATATTATAGCGTACGCATGTGTTATGGTTTTCATATATTGGAGTTACCATATACATGCGGCTGACATGCTTACGTGTCCTAGTCCTACGTATTTTGGGACTGGAGAGTGACATATTTTTGTGGTGGCCCATGCAGGTCGAGAGCATATTGTCTCGGTTATGTTACTGTATCGAGCAAGCCTGTACCTAGGATTAGAGTATAGGATCTCATCCACACTTGACTATGATTCACATTCCTTTCAATCTGTTATATTTAAACTATTGCATCATGCTTGATTCATGTGCTTCCCTAATAGTTCCTTGAGTATAGACTCTGCTAGAATATTGGAATCCTTGTTGTTAGGATAATAATTAGGGTAACACACCTATTAAGAATATAACTAGAACATTGATACATCACTAAGTTAGAATACTTAATGAACCCTAGTATCCCTTACATGTAGATTGGTTTACCATTCTCCCTTGAGATGTTTATGAATGACTTGAGAGTAGTAAAAACGCTACTAGAGTTAGTTAGAGATATGATCATAGTGTTTGACCCTAGTATTGAGGAACCAATAGAAATCCAAGATTAAATATTAGGACTAACCTAGCTTCTCATGGTGAGATAGTACTAGAGAACTACAACTTTAGCTTCTTGTCTTGATATTAGCAGAAAAGTATCTTAGGAAGCCAAGGGGAATGACTAGAATATTTTTCTTGATCATACCTCGAACACAGAGATTAGCAACCACCTTCCCTCAAGAAACCATGACATTATCTAGAGTCTTTCTATTTAGTTTTATGACTTGTTCCTCTGAACCCTTAGCGCTCGCTAGTTGTGCGACGACTAATTATGTTCTTCTATTCTTCATCTTTCAACTCGTGCCACTTGACACCTCTGATTATAGACCAAGCGATTTTATTCTATGTTAGGATATATAGCTTGCTAGGCTTATAGTTGTAATCTTAAAATTTTTAATTTCTGTGCTTGGTAGTTAGAACTTGATAGTTTTAAGTTATTCTTGTAGATTGTGACCTTATGATTATCCCTTAGTTTTTAAATCGCGTAACTTGTACCACAACTCGATACAAGTTATATTATATTTTACTTAAAGGCCAGTAACTTTCCATTCTTAATATTGACACTTGTTCTATAAGCACCATGATTAAGACTTAAGATGACCGTTACCTATATAATGCAATAGGAGACCTTAATGAGTACCAAGATCTTTCCTCATATACCCTAATAAGAGTTTCTGCTTTATTTACATGTGCAAGGTTATTTTGTAGATTCTCCTTGAAACTGTCACAATATTAGTTAATTATTTTAAGTTGGGTAGAATGCCACACAACCTAATATCACATAGTCTTTTGACCTATTATAGAAGTGTAACTGAATGACATTAAATATAGACTTGCATAAGAAGATAATGTTTATTCAAACTGTAAGAACTTAGAGGCCCATACCCTATTGGGTCGACTAACGACTTAGACAAGGAGTTAGTATGACAATTGTAGAGACTGTAGAGTCTTACCTTCTTGTGAACTTGAATTATTGTGTACCTTCTTTCATCATAATCCAGTTGTAGAAGCATGAAAAATACGCCGGATGACTATACGCGGTATATTGGTGCAGAGCAGCGTAAGCAGAAGCCTTCAGAGCCATCAAGCGTGCAATAGAGCTCTTTTCGCTAAAACACAGCATGAAATACGAAAGATCAAAGGACCGTCCGCGTAAGGCAGCATGTCCAAGCCGCTTCAGCGTAAACAGGGTCGCCATCGCCTCCAGGGCATAAAACTCATCCTCTTTCAGACGCAGCATTGAGGTGTACAAGAGATGCTTCGTATTCTCTGAAGTGAACCTGTCAGACCCTGCAATGAAGATCCTGCAATGAACCTGACGTCTGGACTTCTGACAAAGGGATACAGCTCGACTACCCAGACGACCGCTATAATGATGGCACAGCACTGCGACCCAGGCTGTCAAATACCGCCATCCCCTTTGCGTAAACTGCTTTTACAAGCATAAAGGGATATACTGCCTTGTTTTACACAGGCAGACACGAGCTATTTATGTTCTGTAGTAGATAAACCGCCTGTCACATCAAAAGCTGCACTCCGTACGGGGTCGAGACACGTCTCTACGTCTAATGCACAGAGCGGTGACAGTTTCTCAAGGCACGTCTCTGCAACTGATGCGCAGAAGGGGTTGCAGACCTTCAAAGACACGCCTCCACATTTAATGCACAAGATGGTGGCAAATCTCGACATTTAATGCAAGAGATTTGATTATATCTTCAAAAGCCGTAATTCCAGCTAAGACGTCCCCATCAGCACTCTGGCACGGTACGCAGCGGCTTCTACGCCCATCCAGCTCCTACGCCTGCTCGGCCTCTACGCCTACTCGGCTTCTATGCCTGCTCGGCTTCTACGCCCATCCGGCTCCAACGCCCATTTGGCTTCTACTTCTGCTCGGCCTCTGTGACGACTCGGCTTCTACGCCTACTCGATCTCTATGACCACTCGGCTTCTACGCCTGCTCGGCTTTAACGCCCATTCGGCTTCCACGCCTGCTCGGCCTCTATGACCACTCGGCTTTTACGCCTGTTCGGCTTCTACGCCTATTCGGCTTCTATACCGGTTTGATAACCATTTGACTTCTATGCCATGGTGACAGACATTTGGCTTCTATGCCAACCTCTTCTACACAATGGATACCTACCTACGTGGCTTCTACGCCGTGATCTTCGTAGCGATTATACGCGTTATCCCTTAGTTGGACCCGCGTCACACGTTCATTCAAAGGATCATCTATACGCAGGCATTGGTTACTTTAACCGTTGTGTAAAAGGGTGTTGTACTTTCCACTCCTCGGTTTCTACACCGACGGAGTGGTCACTGTCACTAAAACCCTATAAATAGAGACCTCTATCAATGAGGAACAAGGTCGACAAATTGGAGGGTCAAAGAAGTTAGGTCTGAAAACTGATCAAGAGATCCAGTACCAGATCCAACGGTCGAGAGAGAGAGAGAGGGAGAGAGAGAGAACCCGGAGCTCAGGCAGAGAGTAGGGATCGACGACTTTGGCATCGTGCATCTACCCTCTTTTGCAACCTTCGAAGCTGCTTCCTGTCTTCTACGGCACTTCTTCAACATCGTGTGGTCCAAGGAATAAAGTGATCGACTGCAGATCAGACACCTATAGCAATATTTACCCAGATTAAATAAATTGTACTCCCATATCCTCGTATAGGATCAAACTGTAGAAGTTTGTTTATAAACCAAAGAAGACGGGTTTCGTATAAACCCCATCCTAAATAAATTTTCCATTCTTTTGTTTAATACCACAAACAAGATGGCGACTCTGCTGGGGACATCTTTCTCTTTTGATGAGGAAGCAATTGCTCAACACGATGCGGTATCTATAGGAACCGTGAAGAAGACACTGGTCGTCCAATTCGACCAGTCTGCCTACGAAGACATGCTTCGAACCGGGGGTAGCTCTCACCCTCTTTTCGTCCAAGACAACAGGAAGCTGCACAAGGTCTGGATGCCCAAGACATCCTCTACCATTCCTGTGGACTCTCCGATCTCTCCGACCTCTCCGACCTCTCCGACCAATGAGGTTGTAGCATTGCTCCCTCCGTGCCCTGCACGTAAAATTCAGTCTCCCGCTACGCGCGGTACAGACGAAACTTCGGGCAAAGCCTCAGCGTTGACCCAAAAGTATCCACTGCGCTCTACGCGTAGGAACCAGTCTCCCGCTACGCACGGTACAGACGAAACTTTGGGCAAAGACTCAGCGCTAACCCAGAAGTATCCACTGCGCTATACGCGTAGAAACCAGTCTCCCGCTACGCGCGGTACAGACCAAACTTCCGATGATGCCTCAGCGCCAAATCGGAAGTACAAATCACTCTCCATGCGCAAGACAATATCTGACCTCTACGGGGAACCAAATGAGCGCTGTGATTTCCGCAAGGGGAAGCAAGCGGCAGAGTACTCAACTTATCGGTCGTTACGCCAGCGAAGAAGTAATCTGCCTACCCTCCGGATTACGCGGGAAGCCGACGGCCGACTGAGGACCTCTTCAGCTTTTCGCCAGTCTGAGCAAATCTCCAAATTACGCCAGGCGGAGTCCCACGACGTAAAGCAAGCTCAGGTTGCGGGAAGGCACCCTCTACGGGGATTATCCGCCACCCAGATGGCCAACCTGTTGTACACAGGTGGCGTAGGGAGAACCATGGTGCCCAATCTCCGCATGCCCACTGATGGGAACAGAAGGAATAAGCCGTCGTCTTCTTCCTCCACTCCTCCTGACCTGCGGAATTATCTAATCCAGAGACGCAAAAACAAGAGTCATAAACGGACTTCAGTTCCCCTGACAGTCAAACACAGGAAGATCATATGGGAAGATACGTCAACGTCTAATGTCGTCATACAAGGTGGACCACAGGAAGACTCCATCTTTATTATTCCACCAACCCATGACGATCAGCGTCCGATAATCTTCGATAGCAGGCGGAACGCCCCAATCGTACAGGAGGAATCGTGCGAGTCTGAAACTGTCAGGATACAAACCCACAGATATAGCCCACAAGCATTAAATATTATGCAAAATATGGGTTACGACTTGAAACTAAAACAAGGTCTCAACTATGGGAAAGGTAGGCGAACGCCGGTGCGTAGTAATTCTCACCATCAAAAAGCTCGTTTCGGGTTGGGATATACTGCGTCTCTCGCGAGACCCAAAATTCCGAAATCCAATCCTGTACAACCAGAGGCAGTTCCTGATAAGTCAGTTTCTGCGGCCAGAGGCCACGGCATGTCTAGGAGTAACTTACCTCGACAGAACAAAGTGACGTCCAGGGCCAGGGGTAGAGTCCCCTCAAGATCCGAAGATGATGCAACAACGACGATCTCCCCGCAAGACCGTAAAATTCAGGCATCAGGAGCCCAAAGACCAAAAGGAACTTTCTCCTTCAACGAAGACGACATCATTGAAATCTTCAATATGTTAATGAAAGAGCGCAAACTTCAGCTACCCAACATCAGACATCCTGAGAGGATTGGCAAAGTGGATGACCCAGATTATTGTCTCTTCCACCGGTACACTCATCACCCCACAAAGGCGTGCTATGTGCTAAAAAGGAAAATTCAGGAGATGATCGAGGCCAAGGTCATCACTTTGAATCTGTAAACAAGGAGACGGTCCTTACCAATTGGATTTCTATTCTTTTCTTACATAACAATTTGTTTTTTTTTTTTTAAATGTGTGTACTCGAGGAAAAGTCCCTAAAAAGTCTCTTTAGACAAAGTATGCCATGTCCACATTACCTTTGAGCAGATATGCACATCTATCCCCGATAGAATTGCATCCCAGAAGTTTGTCATGTTCATATTACCTCTGAACAAACCTTCTTGGTTTCGACTATCGATTATCACATCGGTTGTCATCTCAACTTAGCTCCCGTACTTAACTCTAAGTACGCCAGTGGTGTTAGGTCCACAAAGACTGCCATGTCCATATTACCTTTGAGTAGATATGCACTTCCATCCCCGACAGAATTGCATCCCAGAAGTTTGTCATGTTCATATTACCTCTGAACAAACCTTCTTAGTTTCGACTATCGATTATCACATCGATTGACATCTCAAACTCGTCGCCCTCTGACTCACCTGATGCTCTCGAACAAACACTATCAGTGAATATTGTGGTGGCAGATCCCTTTGAAGCAGATGAACAGGATTCTGAGCCGTTTGAGAATGACTCTTGGGCTCAACAAATGGATACGCAGTGGGAATTCTGCTTCGAGCAGAGGGAACCTCCCACCAAAGACGAAGTTATCCAGGTTGATGTTGGGGGTGAACTTTCGCCAAAACCGATAAAAGAAGTTATCCAGCTGATAAAAGAATATATCGACGTCTTTGCGTGGAATTATGAGGACATGCCAGGCCTTGACCCGAAGGTGGCTACTCATAAGCTCAATATATTGACCGACTCGAAGCCTATGAAGCAGCACCAACGCCGGTTCCGCCCGGACATGATGGACGCCATCGAAGCTGAAGTCAAGAAGTTGATAGCCTGCGGTTTTATCAGGGAAGAACAACATCCCGACTGGGTCGCCAACGTTGTCCCAGTCATGAAGAAAAATAGGAAAATACGTATCTGCATCGATTACCGAGATCTGAATGCAGCATGCCCCAAGGATGAGTTCCCTCTTCCTATCACGGATATCATGATCGACAACACCTGCAGTTTTGAACGCATGTCTTTCATGGACGGATTCTCAGGATATAATCAGATCAAGATGCATCCTGAAGACGAGAAGCACACTGCCTTCCGGACCCCGTTGGGAGTATATTGCTATACGGTCATGCCCTTCTGATTGAAGAACGCCGGGGCTACATACCAACGGGCTATGAGTAGCATATTCCATGAACATTTACGCAAAACAGTATAATGTTACGTGGATGACATAGCCGTCAAGAGCCGCCTCAAAAATGATCACATTTAAGACTTGAAGACGGTATTCGAGTTAATGCGCCAACATCAACTCAAGATGAACCCTACGAAGTCCTTCCTGGGTGTATCTAGTGGCAAATTCCTGGGATTTGTCATTACCGCCAAAGGCATCCAAGTGGACCCTGACAAAGTCCAGGCCATCGTAGAAATGCGACCGTCCCGCAATCTGAGGGAACTCCGGGGATTTCAAGGCCGTCTGGCTTATATCCGGAGGTTCATATCCAACCTCTCGGGAAGATGTCAGCCCTTTTCGCATCTCATGAAGAAAGCAGTATCCTTCGTATGGGACGAAACCTGTCAGCAAGTATTCGGGGATATCAAACGCTACCTCACCAGTCCGCCGATTCTGGTGCCTCCCATCATGGGAAGACCATTCTTGCTATATGTTTGAGCAATGGATCATTCGCTAGGAGCTCTTCTCGTGCAGAAAAATGATGTGGGGCATGAACAGGCTATCTACTACCTCAGCAGGATGATGGAGCCGAACACCGGTACAACCCATTAGAAAAGGAATGCTTGGCTCTGATGTTCGCTATCCAGAAGACGCGACACTATGTCACCGGCCAGACTATCCATATCATCTCCAGGATCAACCCTCTTCGAGTACTGATGAGCAAGCCAAGTGTTCTTAATTTTCGGCTCACAACTTGGGCGATGTTGTTAACACCATATGACATGGTATACGTCCCGCAGAAGTCCATCAAAGGCCAAGCACTGGCCGACTTCCTAGCTGCTCATCCGATCCCGGAGGCCTCCAAATTATACGAAGACATTCCCGACGAAGTTGCAGAATGTAATTCTACAATGGAAAGTGACGTATGGCAACTGTTCTTCGACGGCGCCTCCAGGACTGGTCCCTAGGGAAACGTGGTTTCAGGGGTAGGAATCGTCCTGGTCACTCCTGATAAACTCGTCATCTACCGAGCATATTCTCTTAACGAACCATGTTCCAACAATGTGGCAAAATATAACGCTCTGTTAATCGGGCTCCAAGTCGCTAAAGAGCTGGGGGTCGAGTCCCTGGAAGCTTTCGGTGATTCTCTGCTTATTGTCAATCAAGTCAGGGGAATATATGAAGTCCGAAATCCAGACCTCATCCCCTATCACCAAACAACGATCGAGATAGCCATGACATTCAAAGGGTTCTTCTTAGAGCATGTACCTCGGTCTCAGAACCTGGAAGTTGATGCCCTAGCCAGTCTAGCTGCAGATTTAGCCACTCCTATAAGAAGGCAGGATTCGGTAATCCTTCTTAACAGAGATTTATTCTGCGTGAAGAACAACTTTCACATAGAATGCAGCTACGCTGTGAACACGGATCCCCTAGAAGAGACTGGAGGAGTCCCTTCATAGATTTCGTCGCATACGGAATCTTGCCGGAGGACCCCAAAGAAGCAGCATCCGTCAAAAAATGATCATTACGCTTCTACTTCGATGCATCTTCACAATGCCTATATCGCCGGACCTACGACGGAATACTATTAAGATGTCTCTCTGACGACGAAGCACAGCAGGTTATCCGGAAAGCTCACGACGGCGTATACGGAGCGCATCAGCCTGGTCCTAAGCTACAGGATCGTATCAGGAGGATGGGCTATTACTGGCCCACTATGATCACAGACGTGATCAACTATGCAAGACAATGCAGAGCCTGTCAGGTTCATGCAGACTTCATACATCAACCGTCTGAATATCTACATCCTACGGTTGCATCCTGGCCTTTCGAAGCATGGGGTATGGATATCATTGGTCCTATTCACCCATCTTCTTCCAGAGGCCACCGGTTCATACTGGCCATCACGGATTACTTCTCCAAATGGGCAGAGGCGATCCCTCTTGCTGAGGTAAAGGCGTCTGACGTAATCAGCTTCATCAAGCATCACGTTATTTATCGCTTTGGGATTCACCAAAGGATAATCCATGACAATGGGCCTCAGTTCATCAGCCAAGCATTTCATCGATTTTGCGATAAAAATCAGATACATAATATTGTCTCTACGGCATATTAGCCAGCTGCTAATGGTTTGGCGAAAGCTTTCAACAAAACCATTATCAAGCTCTTGAAGAAGTTCGTCTCTTCAAACAAAAGAGACTGGAATGAGAAGCTGGGCGAATATCTCTGGGCATAACGCACAACGGTATGGACACCGACAGGTTGTACCCCATTTTCACTGGTCTACGGGAGTGAGACAGTTCTTCCCATTGAAATCCAGATCCCGTCGCTCAGGATAGCCGTGACTAATAAGCTGACTCAAGAAAAGAATGACCTGTTAAGGCTTCAAGAGCTAGAAGGATTAGACGAGAAATGCCTCCAAGCTCAACAGCGAATCGCGCTCTACCAAGCACGTATTTTCAGAGCTTTCAATCACAAAGTAAAGGAAAGAGTGTTCAAAGTCGGCGAGCTAGTCTTAGCCGTAAGAAGGCCGATGATTCCTACTCACAGGAATAAAGGCAAATTCCAGCCCAAGTGGGAAGGCCCTTATGTGATCGAGACAACGTTCTCGAACGGCACTTACAGGTTAGCCCAGCCTAAAGGAGACCTGTTAATGGCTCCTATCAATGGTAAATTCCTGAAGAGGTACTATGCTTAACCTCCTTTGCTCAAGTGGAATATAGCGAGAATCTCAAAGTCTGACCAAACTACCTCCAAAACAAAACTAGTTAGGTCATATACTATCATATCAGTATGACCTCTGAATAGGTATGTCCTGCTAGAAGTTTATCGAGAGTCTATCACGTCCATACTACCTCTGATATCACTCTCACCCAAACCTGTCATTTACATTCCGAAATAATGGGTCCACAAAAGTCAGAAAAGATTCGCTTTATTTATTCCCGAAAAGAGCAGAATTACATTAAGAAGGAAGGGCACATCATTATGGGGGAGCGGTCAGATCGCGAATCAACTTCGCCAGTGCAGCCACCCTCTCGTCCCTGGAAACCAAGGCATCAGTGCGGGCCTGTTCCAGCCGTGCCTCGGGATTGTTCGTAAAGGACAGTTCGGCCCTTGCCCGAAGAGAGCCAGCTCGGGCAGCTTCTGCACGCTCCAGGTCCCGTCGTGATGTGCTCAGTCGACTAGTCGCTACGTCTAGACCTGCCAACGACTGAGAAGCCCACTCCTCTGCCTGAGCGAGTTTCTCCTTCAACTTGCGAGCCCTCGCTGCATTCCCTTCATGCTCGAATTGGCACTTCGTCTGAAGAGCAAGAGCCTCCTCCACGACAGCTTTTCTTTTATCCATCTCCAGCTTATGTGCTTTGATGGAGTTATCTAGGCTCTCCAGCTGTTTGGTAAGCCGCGCAGTCATGAAGTCGTATCTGGCCTGGACCTCAGCTTCGAAACTGCCCCGAGTCAGCCGCAAGTATTCGTTAATAGGTTGCTCCAACCCATTAACCATCGCTTCCAGGGCGTCAGCTACCCCAGAATGGCCAAACTCCCTGACCGCCCCAATCGAAAACTGGGAAGCCTTCTTCAGACGATCAAAATCCAGGTTCTTAGCCAACACCATTGATATCAGCGTGTTCAAACTGGTGTAAAGGAGGCTGGTATACAGCTCGGTCAGCGCAACCAGATCTGGTTGGACGCCAGGAGTGGCCGCGATATTGGCGAGTTCCCCTCCAGGAATGATTGGAGACGAGGTAGCCACAGCCGCCGCCTCGAGAGGTGGTACGACCGAAGAAGGTGCGACAACGACGGTCGAAGTCATCGGCATACTCACTAGAGGCGAGGTGACGATGACGGGTTCGTCCTCCTCTTGAGGTGACAAAACTGCTCCAGGCGAGCTGGCCCCCGAAGGTATTTTCTCCTCGAAGTCGAACGCCTCCGTATTATCGCCAGGAGCCCAAGCAGAGCCAGAACACGCTTCAGCGCCATACTTCCCGTGGACGCTATCCCCTGAGAAGAGGACAAGAAAGTTGATATCAATATGATAGTAATCTTTCTAAGAGGAGACATAAAGATGACCTTTATCCGTAGCCAACGGTATATATGCCGCGTCTGCAGCCGATATAGCTATATCATGCCTTAATGACGCAATACGAACTGTCATACCTGGAGAAGGTGGTGGGCCAACCGACATCTCCAGGAGCTCTATCAAGCCTTCAACAAGACGCGGTCGGGGTTCGTCAGCTGGAACCTCGCTGGTCATGCTCACGAATGCGGCAGGAGTTTCATCCGTTGCCGGTCTAGGGAAAGATTCTCCCATTTGTCTCGGCTACGCAGGCGAGTTCATTCCACTACCGGAGGCAGTGGCAACAACGGCAGCCTCAAGCAGGAGTTCTCCGGCGCCGCCAGTCGAAACTGAGGGTCCCTCTCCGAGAGGCGGGGAACCTCCAGTCAAAGAGACATCCCCAACAGGAGAGACAACAGGTCCCTCTCTAGGAGCCTCAATGCCAGGAATCCGGAGAGGGCGATCAACCGTCTTCTTCTTCCTCTTGCGAGGGAAAGTCTGCTTCGAAGCAGGATCCCTTCGCTTCCCAGATACCGCCAAAGCCCCCGCAGGCGGAGGTACTTCACACCTCGGTACCGACACCAGAGGCTCATCCGGAGTGACGGACTCCTCACCCTCGTCAGATGAAACCGAGGGGACTTCGATTCTTCCCCCAGGCTTGGGAGAAGGCACCCTAAAGCTTCCACGAATGTCAAAATCATGATGGAAGGTGTTGATCGCCATGTAGAACTGAGCGTACGAATGAAGGATGCGCAGCTCCGTGGAGAGGGTGGCGACCGGCACGATGAAGATCGCTCCCGTACAGCCCATGATGAAATACCGCCATCCTCTGGCTCCATCAATGAGTCCGCCCCTGGACCTGAAGCTGGTGATGGCATTGCCCACGTGCAGCTGATCGTACCCAAACTACCTGGCGAACCGACTGGGCAAGTAAGGCTCGAAGAAGCAATGATCTTCGCTTCTATATAACAGATGGGAGGGTCTGATGCAGACCAACCAATTAAAAGCTTCCGAAAAAAGATT
The DNA here is from genome assembly GCA_036927795.1 of Iris macrosiphon. Taxonomy (NCBI): domain Eukaryota; kingdom Viridiplantae; phylum Streptophyta; class Magnoliopsida; order Asparagales; family Iridaceae; genus Iris; species Iris macrosiphon. The sequence continues at coordinate 28,588,649 of JAYESA010000014.1, read as the reverse complement.
GGTCTTTTCTCCACCTAAATCCTCAAGCCTAATCCCCGACTGATTGCGATGTACAGAAGGGACAGTGCAGAGGATGTTCCAGCAGTGACCGAGGCTCAGCGCCAGCCGACAGTCTAAGACTGTGTTCACATTCCAGAGGGAGTCCTTGTAGTTCAGCAAGAAACTACCCCCCGCGCTACTACCAGGGCCGGGAGACATCACCCTGGGGTTGTGGAGGATTAACCATCCCATCAAGTACAGGTATGGTAACTCTACCCGAGGAAAGCTATCACGTCGAGCTTCATCGACGAGCAGTCCGTCAGTCATGGCTCTCAGGCCAGCCTGTATACGGCACACCATCGCAGGGAGCAAGCCCAGTCTTGCCCCGAATACCAGACGGACGGCGGGCCACAGGATGTTCCGGTGAATGCGGTCCGCGAACGCGATGCCGGGCACCACTACTCGACGCAGCCATAGGGAGAGAAAGCCAGCCAGCTTGGCTTCCTCAGACAAAGGCCTGCGGCAGCGCCTCAAGTAACTATAGGCCTTAGTGCCTTCAGGGTACTTTCCTACCCCGTCATTGAGAAACTGATCTGGAGCTTTAGCCTCCTCCATAAGATCCTCGACGACCTGGGCACTGAGCACGCCCAAACAGTTCACGGGCTCATTCTTGCCCCCCGAAACTTTCTCCGACTTGACGGTCCTGGCCCGATGGAAGAAGAGGTAGGACATCCACTTAGTGGTGTGAGCCAAATCAGAAGGCTCATTATAAAAAGTAGTGCACGTAAAATAGTGGCACATCAGCTCCTGATACACCTCTACAACCTGAGGGTCCGAGTCCTCCAACTCCCGGTTGGTGGGAACATACTCTTCATACGGGTATCCCCCATCGGCAGTCTCGAGATCGCTGCCATTTCGTGGAGGGCCAACCCCAACTCCCCCAGTGGAGTGGCAAAGGTCCCGATGAGCGAAATATATCGCTCCATCAGTGCCAGAAACAGGTTAGGGTTGGGAGGCAACCCAACACTCGTCGCGCTCACGGCAGCATACAGTCCTATGTCCTCTAGCTCTCTTCGAAAATGCTTCGGAGCCCAGTCAACTAGGCAAGTCCATCGGAGGTTTGCTGGGGTGATCCACCCATTGCACCGAGGATTCTCCTTGGGGTATACTCCCCCTCGCACCATGAAGTCGTTGCAGAAAGTTGGCAATTAGACCAGCTGGATCATTGAACTGTCTTCACTCGGGACACTGCCCGGGCACAGTCCCCTGAACAACGTCACGACGCCAGAAGGGCGGCTGACAAACGACCCCTGGTCAGCTCCTTTCAGGTGAAAGATCTTCCCCGGCTTGCCGTGAAGATCGGGAGTCAGCGTCCATGACATCCTCCTGGAATGTGTGGCATGGAAGAAAGCCGAGATAGGATAATCTCTCGGCATCGTGGGCAGATACAAGACCACGCTCTCGGCGGGAAAAACCTAGGGTTCTCTCTTGGGCTTCGTCTGGGACTGTTTGTCTATCATATCCCCAAAGAGAAAGGCTGGCTTGATGTACTGCTCCCCGTCTACGTACGTTAGGGGCTCCCCGTTGATCATGCTCAGCAGCATTCGCTCGCCCTGAGCCGATATCAAGATCCCCCTTCCTTCAGGATACTGGGGTCCGGAGATAGAAAATGTCACATGCGACAGATCCTCCAGGTAGTTCGAATGCAGCATCCCAGCAGCAGAACCCATCACCTCAGCCAGTGGAGACTCATGCAAGTTAACTGCGAAAGTGCAAGGAAAATACGTCATTACAAATCTTGCAACACAAAGACCAGGAAACGACAGTCTGTGCTTTACGCCAAGACTGTACAAAATTTGGTCATTTTACGCCGGAAGTCACATCCTGAAGCGTAATTGGCGGTATACTGTCCGTGCTTTACGCCAGACAGCCAAAATTCTAGTTATTACGCCGGAGGTCCCATCCAAAGCGTAGAACTAAAATTTTATAGTATACACCAAGTTTTCGGCAGTCAGAGCTTTTACGCTCATAACTGCGAAAAATATGGAGTTTTTACGCTGGCACATTAGAAATATGGACGTAAAAGATGAAAATGTCTCCATGCGTCATCTTCCTCAAAGAGGCTATCAGCATAGAAGATGACCTAGCGCGATCACGTTCAACGTGTGCGAAAGATTTTTTGTCATTCTTTGTCATCCCTAATGGCTATACCTCTAAGGCCGGGTGCGCTACTCGTCGGCAGGAACCTTCGCTCAGAAGGAAGTTCACCTTGCCCGACCGAAGACTCTCTCGCTGGGGCAGAAGAACGAGAAGAAGAGCCTGTGCTCTTTCCCTTGGTGGAGGGGGTTTGTTTCGGCGCCATTTCTGAAAACTCAGAGTGCTCGAAGAAAGAACGAGGGGAAAAACTCAAACAATCGAGGCTCTCTTTCGCAGAAGACGGATAAAATTTTTTTTTCTCACAAAAGCTTGGGATATATATAGAGTTCGGGTCGACTCCTTGAATCCTCAGATGGGCTCCTCGAAACCCCAACCAAATCTTACAAATTAAATATTTGGTTATGATTGGGTACTACGTCAGTCCACTACTCTCGAAAGATGGACAGTCAGCAAATTCGAAGAGTTTTTCATACAAAAGCAGGTCAGCGGCTCCTATGCTAAAGAGCTTTCTACGCTCGACAGCAACAGATCTACGATTTTACGCTCGCAAGCTACAAGTCTAGGGTTTTATGCCCGGATGTCTTTGTGCTCGGTAGCTTTTATGCTCGAGAGGCTACAAACCTACGAATTTACGCTCAGCAGATACCAAATCGATGATCTCACGCTCGATGGCGTTTAGTTTACGCTCGGAGGCAACAGATCTGCAACCTTCCGCCCGAAAGATTTTTTTTATTCACAGGCTACAAATCTACAGTTCTACGCTAAGGAGCTTTCTACGCTCGACAGCAACAGATCTATGGTGTTACGCTCGCAAGCTATCAGTCTATGGTTTTATACCCGGATGCCTTTGTGCTCGGTAGCTTTTACGCTCGAGAGGCTACAAACCTACGACTTTATGCTCAGCAGCTCCAAATATACGATCTCACGCTTGGTGGCTTTCTACGCTCAATAGACTACGAACTCAGGATTCTCAGCTCATCTACACTACGGATCTCTGACTTTCCGTATATCCGAACAGCAAGGCGGTCGATTACAGGTGTTCACACAGAAGATACTCCTTCTTGACCTCAACATATCCCAAGTACCCGAAGCATACAGAGTTCAAGCATTAAGAAATAACTCTTCTCGGGTCGAATTGGAGGATCATCCAGACTCCAGTCTGAATATCTCGTCTATCAAGATGGCAACTCAGTTTGACAGCCATTTCTCGACCCTGTTCCAAGGGATTTTTCGAGAAGTCATTCTTGAAGACGAAGTCTGAACAAAAATTCTACGCGGTTCCTCAGTCCTAGCAGCATGACAGTTCTAAATGTTCTAAATGCTCAACAGCGTTCTATGGACTATTCACTATGCGCAAAAGGACAGGACCTAGCACTCTTTTAACAGAGTCGGCGTAAAGAATCAGACGTGTCGAAGCTACACATATTCAGACTTCACAGCAACGTACGGCAAAACGATCATATACAGAGAAGAAAGACGATTTTTATTAAAGATTAAAGTCATGATTACATATGAGGGAAATCCTATCTACAAAGGGTTTTTTCTTCATTTTTTCATGACTACATATGAGAGAAATCCCGTCTATAAAGGGCTTCCTCATCATCGTCGTCGGAAGATCGCCCCCAGAATCCGTTCTATCGGGTTCTCGCATCGGTGCAGGTCTTCCTCTTCTTCCATGGCAGTTCATCGACCACCACAGTCATGAACAAGAAGATCGATGGCAGGAGGATACAGAACTGGGCCTGCATAAATGATGCAGATCCCATGCTCCGTACGCCATAACCAATCCAGTTGAGGCTTCTTTAAGACCCAACTCGATCGAGGACAGCAGTTACAGTTTGTCTGCTCTTGTCCGTGGAGGTCTCAGGGGAAAATACACCGCTTGCAAGCCGTGTGGTCAAATACGACCCTTCCCCTCTCCCGAAGAACCACCATACAAAGTTGCTGATTATCCTGAGCAAGGGAGGCTAAGATATCCTTCCATGATCCATCGTTACAGTGGGCACTTGCTCGAAGACGCCGTCTTTTTCGGCTCCTTACACGCTGGAAGAACATGATCTCCTTCTTCCTCAGATCAACCCGACGAACTCCGGCGATCATCTCTGCGTGGTGATGGGAATGTGGGGAGAATGGGTTAACTCCCCGAGCCTTTTTATAGACGAAAGGGGTCACACCGGTCCCCAATAAATCCGCCATAAAGTCAGCATCGACCTTTTCAACGCTCCATTTAGAAACGTTTCGAGTCACGAGGAGCGGTTCATGCTTCATTCAAAGCGTTCCAAATTTCGAGGAATTTGAAAGCTTTGAAGGGGATCTTGTAGAAGCATGAAAAATACGTCGGATGACTATACGCGGTATATTGGTGCAGAGCAGCGTAAGCAGAAGCCTTCAGAGCCATCAAGCGTGCAACAGAGCTCTTTCCGCTAAAACACAGCATGAAATACGAAAGCTCAAAGGACCATCCGTGTAAGGCAGCACGTCCAAGCCGCTTCAGCGTAAACAGGGTCGCCATCGCCTCCAGGGCGTAAAACTCATCATCTTTCAGACGCAGCATTGAGGTGTACAAGAGACGCTTTGTATTCTCCGAAGTAAACCTGTCAGACCCTGCAATAAAGATCCTGCAATGAACCTGACGTCTGGACTTCTGACAAAGGGATACAGCTCGACTACCCAGACGATGGCTATAATGATGGCACAGCACTGCGACCCAGGCTGTCAAATACCGCCATCCCCTTTGCGTAATATGCTTTTACAAGCACGAAGGGATACGCTGCCTTATTTTACACATGCAAACATGAGCTGTTTACGTTATGCAGTAAATAAACCGCCTGCCACATCAAAAGCTGCACTCCGTACGGGGTCGAGGCACGTCTCTACGTCTAATGCACAGAGCGGTGACAGTTTCTCAAGGCACGTCTCTGTGACTGATGGGCAGAAGGGGTTGTAGACCTTCAAAGACACGCCTCCATATTTAATGCACAGGATGGTGGCAAATCTCGGCATTTAATGCAAGAGATTTGATTATATCTTCAAAATCCGTAATTCCGGCTAAGACGTCCCCATCAGCACTCTGGCACGGTACGCAGCGGCTTCTACGCCCATCCAGCTCCTACGCTTGCTCGGCCTCTATGCCTACTCGGCTTCTACGCCTGCTCGGCTTCTACGCCCATCCGGTTCCAACGCTAATTTGGCTTCTACGCCTGCTCGACCTCTGTGACCACTCGGCTTCTACGCCTACTCGGTCTCTATGACCACTCGGCTTCTACGCCTGCTCGGCTTCAACGCCCATTCGGCTTCCACGCCTGCTCGGCCTTTATGACCACTCGGCTTCTACGCCTGTTCGGCTTCTACGCCTATTCGGCTTCTATGTCGGTTTGATAACCATTTGGCTTCTATGCCATGGTGACAGACATTTGGCTTCTATGCCAACCTCTTCTACACAATGGATACCTACCTACGTGGCTTCTACGCTGTGATCTTCGTAGCGATTATACGCGTTTTGTCCCTTAGTTGGACCCGCGTCACACGCTCATTCAAAGGATCATCTATACGCAGGCATTGGTTACTTTAACCGTTGTGTAAAAGGGTGCTGTACTTTTCACTCCTCGGTTTCTACACTGACGGAGTGGTCACTGTCACTAAAACTCTATAAATAGAGACCTCTATCAATGAGGAACAAGGTTGACAAATTAGAGGGTCAAAGAAGTTAGGTCTAAAAACTGATCAAGAGATCCAGTACCAGATCCAACAGTCGAGAGAGAGAGAGAGAGAGAGAGGGAGAAAGAGAGAACCCGGAGCTCAGGCAGAGAGTAGGGATCGACGACTTTGGCATCGTGCATCCACCCTCTTTTGCAACCTTCGAAGCTGCTTCCTGTCTTCTACGACACTTCTTCAACATCGTGTGGTCCAAGGGCTAAAGTGATCGACTGCAGATCAGACACCAATAGCAATATTTACCCAGATTAAATAAATTGTACTCCCATATCCTCGTATAGGATCAAACTGTACAAGTTTGTTTGTAAACCAAATAAGGCGGGTTTCGTATAAACTCCATCCTGAATACATTTTCCATTCTTTCATTTAATACCACAAACACTAGTGTATTTATATTTTATGTACTACCTTTGTCACGCCCCGGACCCGCCCGGGCCGCCGCTCTGCCCTGCCCCGTGTGGCCAAAATTATCGAGCCGGGCACGAATCACCGTGCCCCGGCGTGCCAGACATGAATCACTGCGCCCGTCCCGCGGGTACGAGAAAGGAAGGATAGTTGTGGCCCGTGCAAGGGTATCGGAGGACGTGATGCCGTGCGGGCCTGGGGTTGCACCCGTACAAGGCCAATCGTTTAAGTTGATAGTTGGCTATCATCGCATCAATCGAGTAAGCAGCGGAAAGAGACTTGTTGCAATGTAATGCAATTAGCCAACTAAGTATTCGGGACAATCGAGGCAACTTGGGATCTTTTATTGTATGCATTGCATTACAACAAGTCCCTTTCCGCTGCTTACTCGATTGATGCGATGATAGCCAACTATCAACTTAAACGATTGGCCTTGTACGGGCGCAACCCCTGGCCCGCACGGCATCACGTCCCCCGATACGCTCGTGCGGGCCACAGCCATCCTTCCTTCCTCGCACCCGCGGGACGGGTGCGATGATTCGCGTCCGGCGCGCCGGAGTACGGTGATTCGTGCCCGGCTCGATAATTCCTGCCACACGGGGTGGGGCAGGGCGGAGCGACGGTCCGGGCGGGTCCGGGGCATGACAGAATGGTATCAGAGCGGAATCGATCTTCTGGCCCAAACCGTTGCTTTGACTCTGAGTTATATCGATATGGTATTGCAATAGAGCGTTCCATACAATAAGTCCATAGATATTCTCAAAAGTACAAATATTTTCTGAACTTAAATTGCTTGATTGTTTCGATTGAGTACGGCGAGGGATGGCACTATCACTGCTCGGAATATCGAGAAGTTTATCCTTGAAGTTTCGAGGATAAAACTTTTTGTTGGTTGATAAGTATGTAATGCCCCACTCCGCGTCGGCATTATGTATCAGGTGAGTGGGCATAACTTCGTTCTCTGATTCTTGTACGCCTTAATAATAACCTAAGTTTTTGCTTGCAATATTTTCATAAGAGAATGATAGAACCTGTCTTGTATGTTAATAAACGAACTCACCTAACTTGTCTTTGAAACGATAAGTCTGCTAAACAAGAATCCTGAAATGCTTGCCTAGAGTGCATGAACATGTTCACTATCATCTATGCTTTGAGAGAACCATATTGTGACTGAACGTGTTTAAGTGATAAGTCGGATTGCCCCGCAACAAATATTGTATTCTGATGGTTCGTCTCGTCTACATACTAGAGTTTATTTGATAGTGTTCCATGCATTCGCATGCGGTCGGACAATGGCTATTGGTGGAGAGCTGAACTGCATGTGTCACGGCTGCTACCATGATAGTGAAAAGCAACCATGAGTCATAGCTGCCTCTAGCATCAGATAAAGAGTCATTGGTATGTTGTACAACCAGCTGCCGATCCTGAGATACTCGGGGACCGCCCTGCATATAGCTAAGTCATTGTGTTGGCTTGGATAGATGACTGCCCCTAAGATTGTGCATTGTGTGTCTAGCTTTATATCTGACCCTGGAGCCGCACGAGACACGCTGCACACACCCTGAAACATGAACGATTGCTTGCTTATTGCATATGAAACTATGTTTCCAAACATGTTTCCAAACAATGTAATATGACTCTGCTAGAACCGCATGAAATGAACCTAGGTAAAACTAGAAAGATCACTAGTAATGTAATATTTTATAACGATTACTTAGTGTTAGTTTGAGTGAATGCTTATTTCTGTTCAGTTGTTTTATCTCACCAGTACTTGTATAAAGTGCTGACCCACCAACAGTTTACTTGCTTGCAGGTACTGGATCGTCCGAGGGAGCGATAGGCGTGCCACAGTCACTAAGACCCAGAAATCCTGGTTTCGATTGTTGCCCCGAGATGCTATCGTATAAGGGGGCATAATGTATGGAACGAATGAATGCCTTTGAATAAAGGAACCAAAGTTGCCTCGATTGTCCCGAATACTCAGTTGGCTAAATGTATTGCATTGAAACAAGTCCCTTTTCGCTGCTTACTCGATTGATGCGATGATAGCCAACTATCAATTTAAACGATTGGCCTTGTGCGGGCGCAACCCCAGGCCCGCACGGCGGTCACGATTCGGGGGACGCCCCAACGATTCCACAGAATCGGGTCGTGACAACCTTGACTTATACCGCTATTATAGCCTAGTTTTGCAAGCTATTTTTTTATCAAGCTTGATCATGATATATGTATTATTGGGTATACACACTAATACATTTTCTAAATCAGAATCAGTGTATTAATGTCTAGCTAACCTTAGTGCGTTTGGTTCGCTCTTCGCATGACTACTTTACGTGGATTGAGATATATAGTTGACTAGTAGACGAATGTACTTGCCCTCTAGATATGTCTAAGCATATCGAATCAGTTACATAACTGTACTGATACGAGCATATGAATAAGAATTACCAAAATAGGATTTCAATCCACAAATGCCTTGACAATTCCCATTTGAATCCTTTAAAATGCCTTGATCCCCATACTTTTATCCTATTACCTCCCTCTTGAACTCTTTATCATTGTTTTTCGTCTTCCCTTATTTCAAAAAGATGAAACCTCGTGCTTGGTATAAGTTTGATACACAGAGAGTACTAGATATACCACATAGGATAATCACATGACTTGGTGACTCTCTTTTATAGTTGATTAAGGGCGTATCATATATGATATGTTTGGTGTTAAAACTTTGAGGATTGAGTAACATGATTTGAGGAATATTTTCTTAGATGAATAGTCATATGTGATAGATGGATAAATTCTAAGTAGGGTAGAAATTGCATTATTAAACTTGAGGAGAATCCTTTTAGATAGTGATCAAGTGAGATTAGATAGAGAAACTCTACCCTAGTTTAATTTCGAGGACGAAATTTTTATAAGTTAGGTAGAATGTAAAACCCCTAATTCTGAAAACTGTATTAATCTTTTTAATTAATTATTTAATTTAATTATAGTAATTATGAGCTAATTAGAGGAAATAGAATTTAGTTAATTTTTATTTTTAAGTGTTTGGGCAATAGGGGATTTATGAAGCAATTATAAATTTTATCCTAATTAATTTCATGTAGGAGACCCTGTGGACAGTGATAGATTTATTGTATGAACCAATATAAATTTCTAGAATTATTTATATATATATATATATATATATATATATATATATATATATATATATATATATATATATATAAAGTTTATTATTAGAAAAGAAAAGAATAGAATAAAAGAATTAGAAAAGAAAAAAGGAAAAAAAAAGAAAGAAAAAGAATAAAGAAAGAAAAAGAAATTAGTTTATGGATCTCAAACCCAAACCCGTCCGTTAGCAACCTACCTAAGACCCGGCCCGCACTCAAACCCCAGCAGCAACGGAGAACTGAGCCTGTGAGACCCGCGTGTATCCTCCCAGCGTATGTATATATACGATCAACTCCAAAACCCTAAAACCCTAAAACCCTAAAACCCTCACACCCTATTACCATCCCTTCAACCCATCTCGACCGCCGTCGTCGACCTAGCAGCGCCGCCCAGCCAGCAAACCCGTCGGAGTCCCCCCCGCATCAACCGCGCCGCGACAGAATTTGATCTACAGCGTACCTGTATTCATACTTCGATTCCCGTGCCACCGCTCGATCAAACTCGACCCCGTCTTCACTGGTACGTTCACGACCTAACCCCCTTCCATATATGGGTGTTAGTTTACCTCGAACAACGCATAAACCTAGACAAAAATAGCGACCAAGTTGGCAAAAAGCGATAACTTTTGGGATCGCAGAAAACTGCGGTAACTACCTATGTTCACGGATTCGTATCTCCCACCGCAGAGATCCGAATTCGGTTTTTCTTTTTGGTATACGAAGACCACCTAACCTAGTTTATTTTCTGTCAAATACAATAATTTATTAGTTGCTGTGTGTAGAATTAAATTAGATAGAAAACTCTGAAAACCTGCTTTTTATAACTTTCAGAATTTACGATACGGAGCGCGCCCCGTCAAACAGGACCGCCCCGTCGTGTACCAAGTGTACCAAAAGGTGCGCACAGTATACCCAGACGTGTGGATTTTTGAAAAAACAGATTTAGACGCATGTGCGCATTGGAATCAGCCCGTATCCGAGGAAATTTTCCCATGTCGCGACTTTTGTAAGATACCGTGCCATTTAGTATACGCTTTTCAGAATACGACAAAACTTGTACCACTGGACTCGTGGTATCGCGCTGGTCCTATGACCCAATTTTTACGCAATTCTGAGATAGTTGACCAAGTCACCTATTGGCGGGCCCCACGGTTGATTTTCTGGGCAAAATTATTTTTGGCTCACCGGAATCCATATTTGGATATACCGTTGAGTTCGTACTGACTTTTAGAGTTTGTTTGACCTATAATTTGTCCCATTTAGAGTCCGTTACCCCTGGCACACTTGTCGGTACAAATTGGCCCACATGTGGAGCCCGCTTTGACCCAAAATTACCGTTTTGTCCCTGTTTTCAAATTGGACGAAAGGGTAGTATTTTCTAGCTATTTCGCTTATTCTGGGAACGTTGGCAATGTTTATTTCAGCATCCGGAGACGTTCATTATGAGGTCATAGTTTCTGAATCTTGGTGTTTGACATCTGGACGTTACATTTTGCAGCTCTCTTACCAGGCAAGTTTACATTGCCATTGTACTGTTATTCATATTCCATATGTTGCATGCATCTTTATGTTCTGTCTTTAGTTCATATATTTTAACTGCTATATAAAATGCGCGTCCAAGGAAACTTGGATGCAACGACGGTGTCGTCATGATTTATATTTATTATGTATATGCATTGACCTTGTTTATGAGACCGTCCCATTATCATGAAGCATCATTAGGTTTCATTGGCCGTGACACAGTTGTTACACGAGTTGTGAGTCTCATATAGATCACGGACTGCATGACAGGTCTGGCCTCCTGTACGTATGAGCCGTGCGTTAGGGATAACTGCTGATAGAAACTTTGTATGCTAGAAGACTTAGCAGTTATTAGTAGTCCGTGGACATAGACTATTGTAGTACGGTGGTCCAATCCTTGTCCTTTTTTGGTTGCAGGGTTGGACTGTTGTACTAAAGATAGGTTATGAACCAAATCGTGTCATGGATATGACATACTTAGAGCATGGGGTGGGGAGAACAATAAGTACCGCAATTGGGCTCCTTTGCACTTTTTCTTTTGTAACCCGAAAGCTCCGCTGGAGATACGGGCGGTGATGACCCTATATATATTATTATCAGGCGGCCTATGTCGTTCAAAAGACGATATGCTTTTTAGGCCCTTGATTCTTCGAGAGAGTCACGCCAATCCCACTTTTAGCCAGATAGCCCACTTGTTAGAAAGTTGTTCTCAAACTGCATTCACATAGATGGTTAGGTGACCCCATTAGATATTTATTCCAGTACTTTATTGGCATACTTCTATGTATCTTGTTATGTCCCTCTGAGGACCTGGTCCCTTTCCAGGTGTAGCTGTTCATGAGTATTCGCAGGAGCGCAGATCCAGACTGGTTACTTATATTTGTGAAGAGGTCTTCTCTTCGAGCCCCGCGATTGTTAGTTGATATTCTTATATTGTGTTTGTTGTGTTGCACTTATATTATCGAGTTTGTAGTGGATTTGTTTCCATCCAACTATCATCTTTAGATTCTTTGTATTGAGATCTAGTTTCATAGATATTGGCTATTTATTTATATTTGATTTCTGTGGATTAGATTTAGATTATGCCTGTGACTTGAGATAGTTTATACCATTTGTGGATTTATCATTCATATTACAGCGTACGCATGTGTTATGGTTTCCATATATTGGAGTTGCCATATACATATGGCTGGCATGCTTACGTGTCCTAGTCCTACGTATTTTGGGACTGGGGCATGACACTTACAACTTATTCTGAAACGTTCTATGCTATTGCTACTTGATTGAATGATTGGGATATAAAAGTTTTTAACCCTAGGAGGCATGATTGTAGTTAGAACCCCCTTGTCTCTAGATAACCTTAATACATTGTGAGTTACTTCGGTATTCCATAAGGTGCAATTGGCTGAGACATTCTCCCACTCTCCAGTATTCTGGATCCTGGGTGTAACAACATAAAATGAAACTCATAACCCTAAAACTTAGATCTACTCATATCTAGCCATCAAAATGAAATTACCAAGTTCTAAAGATATAAAAGAACACAATGAGCACATAATAGACTAATAATATACAAGAAATAGTAAGAACAAAAATATACATGATCTATGTTTTTTCATAAGAGCAAGATGTACTTGCCTATGAAGAAAGAAAAGAAAGAGGGTGATTGAATGAGGAAAGAGAAAAAGAGGGATACATATATAGGGGTAGGGGTTTAATGCTACCCATTGGATCAAGTCATAACTCTCTAAGCCACACGATTAAACCCATGAACCTAACTCAACCAAGGAACACGTATCGGGTCTGGTTCACATGGTGGTCAAGCCAGAGAGCCAAAATATGCATAAAAAGTGCACCAAAAATGGGGAGTGACATTATTACATCTAGATTTTTTATTGATATTCAAGGTCATGAGTACATATGATGAGATTCTATTACATTCAGAACTTTCTCCATCAATTGCCCCTCCGTGCTGTTTTTGCTACCGACGCAAGTAAACTTGGCAGTAGAAATAGCTCAACGCATTATGGGTCATCCCTTCACCAGAATCCTCAGTGCAAAGCTCAATATATGAAAAAGAATCCATATTGATGGATAACAAATGGAGAGAAGAGAACATGGTGGATAGTTCGTCACCAAGCTTATACTCTGATCAATAGCTTAGGGGAAGACATTCCAATATCGCCATCTAGGGCCGCTGAAAGTGTTTTGATTGGGATTCGACCCAAATCCTGTAATAACTATCGTGACCATGTTTTTTTAGTACACCCAACGAGAGGGATCTCAAGACAGCCTTGGTCTTCAGGTAATGTGCTTGTTCAATACGAATAAGGTAGTTTATGATATCCTTACATGCTCCATCGTAAGCAGCACGAGTGGGGATAGAACATGCATGAAGCAAATACGCATTAGTTCCAGCAAGGATTATGAAGCATATGCATGCGCATAAGTAAATTGATCATATGCGCATAAGCAAATTTTGTCACAACTGCCGCATGTATCCTTGAATGCAGCATCTCAACATGATAGCTACAACCAGGTTCATAAAATAAGTGTGTAATCCCTATGCATATATTTGTGACAATTGCTTCAAGGCAGCTATATCTATGCCCATAGATGATATTTTGCTATCGGTGCAAGTTCATGACGAAGCTTTGCAGCAACGACTATGCGAGTTAGTAGTAGAGTCTGCGCATATTTTAGATGATTTCTCATTCATGCGGCAAAACATGTAATTGTGTCTCTATGTTCAGACAAGCACATTCCCCATCTTTGGATGACCAGATCACCAACAACATGGAGTTGAAGGCCACTATGGCTCTCACGGAACTCGTTGATGGAGGAAAAGACAAAGTCATGGGAAGACAAAGAATTATCAAGCATGGGAGAAAAGAGAAATATGAGCAATATTGAGTTTATCTCTCTAAAGCCCTCTTTTTATAGGCTCAAGGCCATGTACAGTCAGCCACAAACAGTATTTCAGCATTTAATGCAATGAATCTCATATTAATGGTGGTGAATCAGATGCATTGATTCTCGGGCACACGTTAAATAATGTCTTGATTCCCCATATTGTGCATTAATTGTGCACTGAAGACACGCCTTAAAAGTCGTGTTTATATGCCAAAAAACCATACAAAACTAATTGCACAAAAATCAAGATTTGACATCATGCGACACATAAAGCAACTATGCGGCAAAAGCTTATGCACCAAGGAGAAATTCTCATCTATGCTTCTTTTAAAGTATTTTAAACTTGTTCAAGTTTTAAAAACTTTGAAGGGGGTCTTATAGAAGCATGAAAAATTCAAAGTCCATATGCCCAAATCACAACAACCAAACTCAGTGGAGTCAGGCCGCATACACATGAGTTGTTCAAACACTATGCAGCATAAAGCTTATGCTGCATCCAACTAAAAGGAATCAAGTCTTCGTCTGTGCAGGACATGCATGTCCTGAAAGCATGTGGCAAAGACATCTATGCGGCAAAGATAATCGAGCCGCATACGTCATTCTGACATAGCATTAATGGCTATAATTGCTTCATAATTTGTGCAAACGATGGTTACGCAACGTACGTCAGTGCTTATGCCAGTTTCATAATTACTTTTGTTAGTTACAGCTGTGTGATGCCACGTGGCAGTGACCATGCGGCTAACATCTATGCGGCAAAGACTTTATAGTTACCTTTCTCAACAAAGCCTTCATGTGATAGTATTTCTATGTAGAAATACGTAGATGCGACAGTGATTCCTCGCCTTTATTATACAGCTGGCAGTGACCGTTATGAAGACGAAGGGATAACTATGCATCTTAAATACATTAATGGCGCATACGTTATAAACACAGGCCATATTAGTTTGGATTTTTGAATCATTTGTAATTCATGCCACGTGTCAAGTCGATCGGGTTATGCACATATGTTCAAATCATGATTATGAGCCACATTTATTGCAGAAGCCTATGTGACAAGTAAAACTCTATGTAGGAAAGTCAAAAAATAGTAACTTTTCAGATCCAGGCGCATATAGCCGTTACAGTGTGAATGATTATAAATAGCAGGGCCATATGCTTCCCAAATTCTTCGAAATTCGAGTAATTTTGACCCAAATTGCTGCCATTTTTGCCAGTAATCCTAGAGTAAACATTTTCTCCTATTTCTAATATTTTTGTTCGGGTAGTCAACGGAGTATAGAAGTCATTTGCGACTTGATCTCCATCGCTACAATTCCTAGATTCTTTTGTACTTAGAATTATCAGTGTTAGGATTCTCATTGTACTATTCATTGTTAATTTGCAATAAAGTTCAAACACACTTTTTTGTAATGTCTACAGACATGAGTGCACTACGAGTCACTATAGGAATAAGGCAATGTAAAGATAATGTCAATGGATAATGCTTCATTCAATAGTGAGCAAATAGATGATAGTGACAATAAGTAACAGTGAAGGATATATGAATGTGTCAAGTACATATGGTGTACAAACTCACTATAACTATACAATATCATAAGATTATGCTAAAGAATCAATAAAAACGAAGAAAATTTAAAAAACGAAAAAAAACTGACAAAAATAACCAAAAATAGCAAAATCGGTATACCAGCGTTATACTGGCTGAAAGACAGAGAATACATATATTCAAAAATTAGCATATCTTTGGTATATTGTAGTATACTGGTCTGGGACAACAAAGAAAAATCAAAAATTTTGTGAAACTTGTAATGGCCATACAAACTTCTTAACTCAGAATTTGACGTTTCAAAAGTTAAAATCGTATGAAATCAAATTCCTAAAACATGTGATCATTATATTTCACAAATTTTGAGATTTGATAGATCAATTCATCGAAATAATCTAAAAATATATTTTTAGGAAATCGAAACGTGTTTCTATTTCCACCAAACTCAAAACCAATAATGTACAAGACTATGGGAGGGTCTCATACAGCATATGGGACCATGATACACAATAAAAATATAGTATCATACATAATACAAAGATCACACCCCGTGTCTCATGGTTAGATCCAAAAATAGACAAGAGCATAAACATGTATACAATCCATAAAAATATACCAAGCCAAGAACTAAAGTAATAGATAATCATGTAGGAAACATTTATATCTAATCATATTCAAAAAATAATGACAATAAAGAACATCTAAATCTTAGGTTCATAGAATGGCAAGATCTACTTGCCTAAGGTCGAGCTCCCAACCTAAACCGTCAACTCCACCACCAAGAGGGGTCTAAAAACCACACTCTTAGCCACAAGACCAAGCTCCAAGCTTCCAAGAAAAATAGAGAGAGAGAGAGAGAGGAGAAAAAAAATTAAAGGGTACATATAGAAGGGCTGAATTAATCGTGACTATTAGATCTGCTACATCAGCGATCCACGTCACTATCTAAATCAATCCTAACCATCCAAAAAAAAGTAACCATTAGATAGTAGAGTGAATCAGAACCGAGAAACCAATGGGTAATAGAATGCATCAACAATATTCACAAAAATATCTAAACACTATTCACCAAAATATCAAAACATTATTCATGAAAATATGAAAACATTATTCATAAAAATATCCAAAAATGGAAAATATCCCGAACGGTATACCAGCTATATAGACCAGTATACTGATGGTACGTCGGCCAGGAGAAAAAATTTCTAATTTGGAAATGTTCGGGGTTTCGTTCTATGCACGGGGCCTAACACGAGTCTATGACAATGCCAATGGATAATCTACTGGTCCAGGATTGTCTCCTATAACAAAAACAAAAATCCAATCACGAAAAATACAGTAAATATGAAACACAAAATGCAAAACAGCCTAAGTTAATTTTTCAAAAAAAATTTTAAATACAAAAAATTCAGAAATACAAAATTCAATAACGAATGTTACAATTCTATCCACCTTAGTAAAATTTTGTCCTTAAAATTTTACTAAACATAGTCGAGTTGGAACCCAATACTATAAAAACTCAAGAATACAACTATATCAATAAAACCAAATATGTCATATAGACAAGTAATGAAAGCAACCGTAATATAAATAAATACACAAGCAATAACACAACCAGAAAAGAGAAGGGCTGGAGGCATATGAATAAATATGTCTCATGATTCAGCTGAGTAGAAATCCATCCTCGCTGGCATATGTTGACTCCCCAAAAAAGGGACAAGGGTCAAGTCTCGAGGTAAGTCGGTACCAACGACTCAGTCAAAGACATGACTCTGCCCAGGACGTACCTTCGCAACTGGGATACATGATAAATATCAAGTATCACGAGATACAGAGGCAGAAGAGTGGAATGAGAAACTCACCTTCACTCGTCAAATAAGTCGAGCAAGTCGTTGCACTCCGTGTATAGGTGGAATACAAGGCCATCAACGAAAATGCAAGATACACTGCCAATACGTGGCCTGTTACTGAAACATATAACTAAAATAAAATCATGAGGATGGTACTTGCAACCCCCGAGGTACTGCCATTATGCTTGATAGGATATGGGAACTGCCCTTAAGACTACACATACAACTGCGTTCTGTGCTGCCTGAGCCTCTGAACTCGAGATGGTAGAGGACACTGCGCCAATGGCTGTACTGCTAGTACTGGCACACTCTGATCAAAAACTTTAGGAGGTAATAACTAAGGTGACTGAAATGCCTGAGGTGGTGCATCGGGTATAGCTGATCGTCCTCGAGGGGATGGATATGGTCAAGTGCTAACTAAATGACCTTTAGCTACATTTCTGAAACATCTCCCACTAGCCTTTCGACAACATGAGCTAAAATGCACCATCTTCCTACAGTAGGTACATCCTTCAGGTTATGCCTGATACTGTTTGTGATACTCTGGTGCTAAGACCTAGGGTGTTGATCGCCTTCCGGGTGGTAGTTGCGGACAAGAAGCACCCATATGATTTAGCGCTCTACATAACAAACAAAGATGGTTGCCCCCCCCCCCCCCCCGGCAAGCTATACTGTTGTTCCCTCTCTTGCCGCAGAAGGAACATACAACTGGTGAGGGAATAATGATTTCTCCCAAGCCGCTAATCCAATTGTCTAAAAATTTCGGTCAGAGACTAATAACACATTCATTAAAGGGCTACCAAATTTTTATGCAAATTTACCTAGTCAATTGGGAGTTATCTTTTAAAGTTGAATACATTATGAATATATTAAAGCAGCGAAGAGTATCTTGTGAGAATCATAATTATTCTAAAAAAACTATTTTGTGTTCTACTTTCATATTCCAGTAGCTCTACATATTAGGTTTACCACATATTGGATTTTATTGTAAAATAATGAACGAAGTAGGAGTTATTATAAAATTATTAGGGACATACACTACTGAAATACATATTTTTGCACGAATTTTCTCCTATGTCAAACGAAGTCTATTTCAGGATTTTAAATGTGTTTTGGAAATCTAATAAGGAGTAGAATATATCTGTAGTTTTTTTAGCAAGAAATTCAATCGTCTGATCCTCAAAAATCACCACAAAATTCAAATTTTCTCCTATGACTACCGTTGGAAACCTCCTCTCAACTACACCCTAAAAATCTAAAATGCCTTTATATAAAAGGGTCCAACCCAAGTCAAATTAAGATTTGATTACGAGCAGAGGATAGGTGGGCCCCACATAGAGGATGCATTTTTTGGTAAATTTTTTGGATTTTGCTTTATTTAAGTTTC
This sequence comes from Iris macrosiphon, assembly GCA_036927795.1. Classification (NCBI taxonomy): domain Eukaryota; kingdom Viridiplantae; phylum Streptophyta; class Magnoliopsida; order Asparagales; family Iridaceae; genus Iris; species Iris macrosiphon. The sequence goes on along the minus strand of JAYESA010000014.1, from coordinate 28,570,004 downwards.
TTTAATTGGAAAACCTATTTAATAACTAATTTTAGTTTAATTAAATAAAATATTTATCAAATAAATCATATATTTTTTATAAAATTATAAAAAATTCTAAAATGATGTTCTAGGCTCACTACAGAAATTTGGAGTCTAAATTCCAATCTTTTTTCTAAAATTCCTAAAGTCTTGAATTAAATATTAATAAATAATTTTATCCTTCAAATATATTTAGAATAAATTCAAGAAAATTCTATAAATTACCAAATAACTTCATGTGTAATTCTAACACATTTGTTTTGACTTATAACCCCTCATTATTAGCTCATGCTACCCAACATTGCACGCTAAATGTTATAATTTACCGATTTGGAGCTTTTTGGTAGCGAATGTTGTAATGTCTCCCCTTGCTTATATATATATATATATATATATATATATATATATATATACACTATATTGATTAAAAAAAGCAATCCCAATAAAATGTTTTTTTTTACATTTTATTTCCCAAGTAGGTCGTTTATGTAGATTAATAAGAGATTGGATATGCGTGTTATTCCCAAAAAAAAAATAACTCACAAAATATTGACTAGTGATTGGTTAGTGAGAACATATTAATTACTTAGTACATATGTTCATGCATTGCACACATATTTCATAGATCTCAGCTAAGGCTGTATGGAAATCACACAAAATTGAGTGGTCTAAACCATTTTTATAAATACTCCAATAATTATTTTCAAAAAAAAACTAAATGTTTAACTACATAATATAATTTACTTATAAATAAGCATCTTTAACTCAAATGGTTAAACATTTTTCTTGATTGCTTGAGTTCAACTCATAATAACGGTAATATTTATAATAAATTTGTTAGAATAAACGTAGAAGAAGGAAGAAAAAAATAGGAAAGAAGATATCTTATTAGTGTAATCCCATAGTGGGAGGCAAAGACCTTATTTATACAAGCCAATGAAGGTGTAATACTAATCTCTAATCAATGTGGGACTAAAATATAAAGTGGAAATCCAACCCTTTGGTAACCCACGTTATAACACTCCCCCTTTGGATGACCACCATCACTAAGCCTATTGCCTCGTTAAAACTTTGCCAGAAAAACTCATTAAGACAAAACATGTGCGAGAGAAAAGAGTACAATCTTTAGGACGACTTAGATAGGTATAGGACACGCTTAATGTTGTCTCAGTAAAACCTTGTTAGGAAAAACCCATAAAAAATCAATGACTAAGGAAAAAGAGTACAACGTGTTATAGTCCATACAAAATGTATCTCTCAGTAAAAATAATCACTCCCCTGATGATGTTGATCCTGAACAGTCAGTTGATGAAGACGTCGCATTCCAATTCCATGAACTAGTTTTTGAAAAGTTGACTTTGGCAACGATTTGGTGAACAAGTCTGCAAGATTATCACTTGAGCGAACTTATTGGACATCAATATCAAAGTTCTTCTGAAGTTCATGAATATAAAAAAACTTTGGTGAGATGTGCTTGGTCCTGTCTCCTTTAATGAATCCACCAAATATTCTCATGAATAACAGTTGGAGTATCTGTTGTAGGATAAAGGCGAAAGGAGCTACGAATGTGTTAATCAACGATCTCAGCCAAATACATTCTCTACTTGCTTCATAGAGAGCCAATATTTCTAAGTGATTTGAGGAGGTAGCAATCATTGTATGTTTTGTTGAACGCCAAAAAATAGCTGCATTGCTATTAAGAAACACATATCCAGTTTGTGAACGAACTTTATGGAGATTAGATAAATAATATGAATATGCAAAGCCAACTAGATTCACGATGTCAGATAAACCACAAGTATAAAATAATCCTATGTCGGTAGTTCCACGAAGATATCTCATAACATGTTTAATGCCATTCCATTGTCTGCGAGTTGGCGCCGAGCTATATCTAGCCAACAGATTGATAGAGAATGATATGTCTGGCCTTGTACATTGTGATAGATAGATTAATGCCCCAATGGCAATAAGGTATGGTACTTCGGGTCCTAGCATCTTTTTATTGTCGTCCTTAGGACGATATGGATCTTTATTGATATCTAAAGATCGAACAACCATTGGAGTGCTAAAGGGATGAGCTTTAACCATATTAAACTATTTTAAAATAATTTCTTTGTATTTGAATTGATGCACTAAAATTTTATTAATGCAATGCTCAATTTGTAATCCGAGACAATATTTTGTGCCTCTGAGATCTTTCATCTCGAACTCCTTTTTCAGATAGTTTGCAGTCTCATTGATTTTATGTCTTGTCCCAATCAAGTTTATGTCATCGACATATACTGCAACTATAGATAAACCCTCCTTAGATTTCTTTATAAAGACACATGGGCATATAGGATTATTCTAATATCCTTTCCTTTTCATATATTCACTAAGACAGTTGTACCACATCCTTCCGGATTGTTTCAAATCGTACAATGAATGTCTTAGCTTTATGGAATGCATGTTCTTAGCATTTGAGCTAGGTAAATTAAATTTATCTGGGATTTTCATATAGATATCGCTATCTAAATTACCATATAGATAGGCCGTTACAACGTCCATAAGTCTCATGTCCAGTTTTTTCTCAACTGTCAAACTTATCAAATAACGAACGTTGTTGTCCATTATGGGAGAATACGTTTCTTCGTAATCAATTCCGGGTCTCTGAGAAAACCCTTGTGCCACTAATCGTGCCTTAAATCGAGCAATTTTATTCTTTTTGTTTCGCTTTCTTAAAAATACCCGCTTGTAACCTACCGGTCTGATATCTTTTGGTGTTTGTACTATAGGTCCGAATACTCCACGTTTATTAAGGAAATCCAATTTTGCTTGAATAACATACTTTCATTTTGGTCAATATTTTCTTTGTCAACATTCATTGATGCTACGAGGTTCAGTGTTATCAATGCCCTTAGATATTTCAGTAGCTACTGAGAATGAGAATATCTCATCTATTGTTATATCTTTACGATCCCATACCTCTCGTGTATATGTATAAAATATAGAGATCTCTTTGCTTTAAGGTACCTGAGCCTCCTCTTGGGCTTGTATCTTTTCTAAGACAATGACCTCTTCTTGGTTTTCAGAGAATATGGATCTGTCATTCATAACATTTTCTTGAGCGTTATGTATAACCTCCTTTAGAGCGTTACTTGGACATTTTTTCTTTCTAGGGACTAAGTCCTTCGAACCTATAGGTCTACCATGCTTCTGGTGTACAGTATATTCATTAGCCACTCTTCTATTTTTTCCTACGGGGATATCAATTTGAGTTGGCGTATTTGCAGCGGGCACATGTGATTTAATTACTTTAGCTGCATTAGTAAATGCATCTGGTATTTGATTTAAAATCTCCTGTAGATGCAATATTCTTCGTACCTCAGTTTTACATTGATTAGTACGAGGATCTAGATGAGACGGAGTGGGATTATCCCACGATAATTCATGACATTTATTTGTGGCGAATGGTTCTGTAAGAATATTTTTTCCTTCTTATCTCCCCCTAACGGGGAAAATTTAGTCTCATCAAAATGGCAGTCTGCAAATCTAGCAGTAAAAATATCACCAGTTAAATATTCCAAATATCTAATGATTGAGGGCAAATCAAAACCAATATAAATTTCTAAACGGCGCTGAGATGCCATTTTAGAGCGCTGAGGAGGGGGAATATGAACATAAACAACACAACCAAATTTACGCAAATGAGAGATGTTAGGTTGATAGCCTGTCACAAGTTGTGATGGTAAAAAATTCATGATATTCAGTTAGCCTAACAATGATCAATTTAGCAACATGTAATATGGCACGTCCCCAAGCTAAAATAGGTAAGTTTGATTGCATGAGTAAAGGTCTTGCTATGTGCTGAAAACGCTTAATCAAGGACTCTGCTAAACCATTTTGGGTATGAACATGAGGGACAAAATGTTCAACTTCTATTCCTACGGAAGTACAATAATCATCAAAAGTATGGAAAGTAAACTCAGCTGCATTATCAAGTCGAATCGTTCTAACATGTTGGTCAGAAAAATGAGTCTTAAGCTTAATCAACAGAGAAAGTAGCTTGGAGAAGGAAAAATTTCTAGATGAGAGTAAGAAAACATTTGACCATCGACTAGAAGCATCTATTAGAACCATAAAATACCTGAAAGGTCCGCTAGCAGGATCAATTGATCCACAAATATTATATTGTATTCTCTGAAGGAATGTTGGTGATTCAGAAGCTATTTTGAGAAGTTAAGGCCTTGTAATGATTTTACCCTGTGAACAAGCTACACACAAATGTTCAGTAGGAAATGAAAGACTTTGTTATGATAAATTATGTCCATTGGTATTGTTGATGACCTTTCTCAATATAGTCGATCCTGGATGACCCAATCTGCCATGCCAAAGGATTAGATTCCTTGGATCCTTTAGCCTTTTGCTAGTGATGGGGTAAGATTCTACTACATTCAGAGTAGTTTGATATAGCCCCGAGGAGATTAACTTGCACTTTTCTAATGTGAGCTTATTACTTCCAACATTATAGGTGATACAAAGATACTCTTTGCTATCATCGTTCATGGTTTCAACATGAAACCCGTTCATTCAAATATCTCTAAAGCTGAGTAGATTTCTATTAGATCTACTAGAGAATAATGTATTTCAAATGACTAAGTGTGTTCCATTTGGCAACACAACATCGGCCTTACCATAACCTTCTATAATCTGCACGGGTCCAGCATTGGTGGTCACCTTGGCAGTGTTTGAGGCATATATTGTGAAAAACTTTCTAGTTTTCAATATAGTGTGAGTTGTTGCACTATCAATCAAGCATATTCCATCATCATTATCCATACATTTCAAAAAAAAATATATTAATATGCTACTAAATGGTTAAACTTGGCATATTGCCAATTATTACAACTTGATCTAAATCTAAATAAAACCGCTTCAAAGAAAGTAAACTACCTAGAATATTGATAATATAATGACCAATTTATTCAAAGTGGAAAGTAAATAAACTTAGATAAGCATACAATAACTATTCATTGACTTCGCCCATCATGGCGTTGAACTGATCTTCCGAAATTGCGTTTCCATCCTTATCTTGGAAGAAATTATTAAAATTCATGTGTGTTGTACCCTCCATGGGATTAGTATCCACACCCTTTGAGGCTTCATACTCGTCCACTTTCTTTTGTGAGGTACGAAAGTTTCGCATCCAATGACCATCTCTTCCACAACGTTTGCAAATATCAGTTAGAGCAGCTGGATTGGAAATTTGGGTATTGTTTCTTCGATGATTAAATTTTTTATTTTTGAACTGTGTATTGTTCCTTAGACCCGGATTGTAGCCATTTCTTTGGCTTCCACGGCGTCCATGCCCTCTACCTCTGTGATTTCCTCGACCCCTAGTATTGGTCACATTTTTTCGAGCACTAGTTGCATTCACTTCAGCTGGAATTGGTGCGGACCCAATCGGTCTACTAGTGTGGTTTTTGATTAATAACTCATTATTTTTTCTCGGCTACGAGTAAGACAAAAATGAGTTCGGAATACTTCTTAAACATTTTCTCCGTATACGTTTGTTGTAGGGTCATATTAGTTGAATAAAATGTGGTGAATATTTTCTCTAGCATGGAATGCTCTGTCACTTTTTCACCACATAACTTCAATTGTGAAGTAATCCCGAACATAGCTGAATTATAGGCTACAACTGTCTTATATATAATCTTGAACGTAGATTGACCATTCATGAAGTGCACCAGGTAGCATGACCATTTTTTGGTGATCATATCTCTCACTTAGAGAATTCCATAGCACCAAGAGGTCCTTGACTGTTAAGTACTCAGCCTTGAGATCATCATGAATATGATGTCTTAGGAAAGCCTTCGCTTTATCTTGTGCAGATATTGGCTTATCAGCCACAATTGTGTCACCTAAGTTTTTGGCTTGAAGGTGCAATTCAGCATCCAATCTTCAGTTGAGAAAGTTCTGGTCTTCTATGTTTAGATGCTTGAAATCATGATTTGTGAGGCTCGACATATTGTTGTATAAGATCAATAATAAAAAATTAACATAAGAATTTGGTAAGTCACCACACAATTCATGTTCATGGTGTATGCTTCAAACAATGATATTTCAGAAGTCTATTTATACCAAACAAATCTTGTTCAAGGTATGCTTCGAACAATGATGTTCCAGAAGTCGTAGGTAAATAATACTAGATGTTCATGGTATTCTTCGAACAATTATTATGTTCAAGAAGTCTTTCAAAAATACCACATATGGTATGCTTCGAACAATGATGTTCCAGAAGTCTTATATATATAGACCAAACAATTCATGTTCATGGTCATCAGATCTCTGATGGTTTTGATCTTAATGTATTAACATATATAAAAAAAAGAAATAAATAAATAAATAAATAAATAAATAAAGAATAACTCCAGCATTCTCTCTTGAGATCTATATGTGATTAACATCGGAGTTCTATCAGAGTTAACTAAAAGAAGTGAGATGAATGGATAAAAATTATTCTTTTTGTCCTAGTGGTATGCCAAGAGATGTATAAACATCAATATCAGGCTGCGTCTAGGGTATGCATATGCAAAAAAAATAAACATAAATAACCATACTTATTACCGAAGTGGAGAATCAGCAAATGGCGGCTTCACTGAGATGCTCTCGCTTATCTCCTCCCGTTAGAGCTTCGTGCTGATAACGTGTTAGAATAAACGTAGAAGAAGGAAAAAGAAAATAGGAGAAAATATATCTTATTAGTGTAATCCCATAGTGGGAGACAAATGTCTTATTTATACAACCCAATGAAGGTGTAATACTAATCTCTAACCATTGTTGGACTACAATACAAAGTAAAAAATCCAACCCTTTAGTAACCCACGTTATAACAAAATTCATTTTTTTTTCAATATTTTTTTTCACACATGCATGTTACTAGCTCTCTACTATTTAATTTTCTATCATTAATGTTCCAAATTTACTCATGCATTAAAACTGACATTAACTTGTAAATGCATGGACATATGACATTTTAAGAGTGCCAAGGCTTCTTAGCGTACCGTTATTAACACTCCTAAAACATAATATTGCTCTTCTAATGCAGGGAAATTTAAAATTTAAATGAATGATAGAAAACTAAAAAACTGTGTAGAATAACATTTTAGAAGTGTCAATAACAACATCCTATTAAAAAACTAAAAGAAATCACTATAGTAATTATTTTAATTTTTATTAAACCTACTTTAAAAGACTAAAATAGCTCATATAATTTACCTAACCGTCCTCGTCAATATCAATTGATAAACAAAAATATATTTGAAAAAAAAAAAGTTACACTATGAAATTAAACTTTTAACCTTACATAGTATGATTACTGCACTCCATTTGTATATATACCGATTGATGACTAGTAAATTATCAAATTTTGCTTGATTGACATGTACATGTTTGGCTTGTTTCGATGCGTGTAGTGATCATCTCGGTCAGTATCGCACTTGACAGGGTCCGACATCAATACAAGAATATAATGTAGTGAAATTCGACATTCAGACATCATTTACCATGATTTTTCTGACAATTAGTATTGTGTTTGTTTTTTAAATCAATCTTATAGCTTCCTTTTATCCTACTTTTATCTTACTTTTCTAATTAGAGGGTATTTGCTGCACGACTTGTTTAGGATAGAGCTACCACTACAATCAATTCCTTACAACCCACTTACAACTGATGATGACAGGACGGCCACATCATTGATGGAGGGAGGAGAGGTGGGATCCGGTGACAGTCCGGTGGCCGTTCGGTGGCAGGAACGTCACGTGACGGCTGATGCTTGGGAGAGAGGTAGGGTCAGGTGGGACCCAGATGGCAGCAGGGGGGGAGGGGGGGGGAGGTTGTATGAGCATCAACAGTGGAAGAGATTTTAAGTACTATATTTTAACTTTAATTAAATTTTGTAACACTTGAATACTGCAGTGGACACTTGTGCATACTTGAAAATTACTAGAAAGTTACGAGACACTCCAGATTTCGAACGTGTCTTAGCTCCACTATATTAATTGCTGGGCCCACCAAAAGTAACCAAATAGGAAAAAAATAAAATAGGAAAAAAATAAAAAGGGATAAGAGAGAAAAATTCTTACCAAATAGAAAAAGGAAATAAAGAGAAAAGAGAGAAAAAAGAAGAGATTAATTTGAAGTATTTATTTGAAATGTATCATTGTGTACCATTATCATGAAAATACTCCAAAAATAATAATTTACTCAATTTTTAATAATTTGGAGTATGTGTTTGGAGTGTCCTGGATATTCTAATTTGGTTGTAAGCAATTGGTAATAAACTTAGCATTATTGTTTTTTTATCACCACAAAACATTTGAATCTATTCCTAAAAATTAGTTGGGTATTTTTTTTTTCCGACAATTTTTCTACTATTTTTTTCAACTTATTATTTTTTTTGTTTTTTAAGATTTTTATTTTTTTTAGCTTTTTTATTTTTTAATAACGTTTTAGTTTTATATTTTTAAATTTCTTATGAACGATTTTTTTTCCTTTTTAGATTTTTTTTTTTCTTTTTCTCAGTTTTGCAGAGAAAATAGACTCTTTTTTTCCTGGTTTTTAGAGGCGAGGACTTTGAATTGTCTTTTCTTCGACAACAGTCCGCTCGTGCTCCGATAAGTCTTTTCCGATGTGCATGAGTTTCTCCGTTCTATTTGTATGGTACTTTCCTCTTCTTTCATATGCTATTTCTCGTATTGGTTTCTCGATAGTTTTTTCTCCTTCCAGTTTGGTTCCTTTTCTTCATGCTGGCAAAAGCGGGGGTTTCGGCCGGTTGCGCTCGCTTTCACTCACTGGCGAGCGTAGTGAGTCGAACTTCCAAGTCCACTTTCCTTCTGTTCCATCTGAGTCTTCGATAAGGGCAGGCGACCGGAGGGTCGTTAGGTCGCCCACGGAGCGGTGTCAGGTATCCTTAAAAGCACACCAAGGAATCTTTCAATCCAAGTTAAGGTCTCAATCCCAATCCCATGAACCGCGGAATGTACGGTCTAGTCTTCCACTTTCATTTCTAAAGACAATTCAAAGAAGGATGGCCACGCCTTTCTTTTTGAATATGGGACAAAGATCAGGAAAAGACACCTGGCATAGAGACCCAATCTTGAGTGAAAAAAATACCGCGACTTCGGTCAACCTTCCTCTTTGCCCCAGTCGCCGCCGGCAGATCGCAATCTTCCACCTTATGACCAAGATGACCACACCTAAAACAGAAAATTCCTACATCTCATAACATGAGAATATCTCTATTATTATAATGCGACTTAGAATCGACACCAAATTAAGCTGTCTAAGCCGCATGTATATCATCAACCAATTAATTTAACTCAATTTTTTTAAGTATTATAACCGTAGTTATTTTTTCTCATAGATGAAAAAAAGTTTAAAAACCTAAAAAAATTCTAACTATTTGACATATGTAAATCCTAAAATATTTTAAAATCTAAATTATATTTAAATTAACTAAATGATATTATCTAACTAAACACATATCCAAAATTTTAAAAACAAAGTTATAAAAAATCATAACAAAAATTAATTTAAATTATATTTAAAATATTTTAACATAATTAAATTTTTTATATTTCAATAATATCATACATTTTTTTCCTTTTTTATATTTCAATAACATTTAAAATATTCTAAACATAATTTAAATTTTTATATTTTGATATTTCAATAATATCATAAACTTCTGTATTTAAATTTATTTTACGTGTAACACATGTGTATTTACTAGTTTATATAATAACCAAACATGATCAATATAATTTTCTAAGAAATAATTACATGAACTTTGATTCCCAAAACTAGGTGTGCAACTTGAGTAGACTTAAATCCGAGCCCAACCCGATTGGGCATACCCATTAATGGATTGAATTAAGATTGAAGATACTCTAACTCGGTTTCAGATTAAAATATTTGAAGCCGTCTCAAGTTCATACGTCATGTTATCCAAAGAATTTGAAACCCGATATATATATATATATATATATATATATATATATATATATATATATATATATATATATATATATATATATATATACAAAAATTTACTGTAGTCCAATTAATTTATATTAAATTAATACAAACGAAACAAGTTTACCTAAATTAAAAATAAAGAAACTGTTCGCCAACTCAGTTGGCGAAAAACAGACCGTAGCCAACACGTGTATAGCAAAAGGCAAACTTGGGCCCCCAACTGCTCAATTTTTGCCAACTAAGTTGGCCGAACCGAGTTGGCTAACCTTCGGCAGTGGGGCCGCTGCTGTTGGTTGGGGTGGTTTGGTTTGGTTTATTTTATGAGTTTTTTTAATTAGTTATGTTTTGGTTTTTTTTTGTTTTGGTTTTTTTCTATTTAGTTTTGTTTTGGATTTTGATTTTTTTTATTTAGTTTTTTTTATTTAATTTAGTTTTGGATTTTTGTTTCAGAAAATTTACTTAAACGAAATATATTTTAAATAAATTAATTGTAATGAAATAATTTAGAAAAAAAAGAAACGGTTTGGTTTTTTTTTAGAAACCTTACATTTATATTAAAGTTTTTTTTACTTAATAAGAAAAAAAACTAATATTTATTTTTTTACTTAGTTTTTTTTCTTTACTTATTTTTTTTTATATCATATTAAAGTTTAAAGTTTATTTTGATAAGAAAAACAAAACTAAGTAAAGAAAAAAAAAACTAGTATTTTGTTTGTGTCCTCTAAGACTTAGTTTATTTTAATAGTTTATTTTTTTTATATGAAAAAAAGAAGACTAAGTAAAGAAGAAAGACAAATAATAGGTTGGGAAATTGTTTGATTTTTATTTGGATTTAAAATTTGGTCTGGGTCTATGGATTGGTGTTGGTTCAAGGGTTGGTTTATGTCTAACGGCTATTGTTTCGGTTTGATTTAACGAGGAATGAGCTAATGTTACATAATAAAGTAACTAAAGTATAAAGGAGAGGAGACAAGAAAGATTACACAACAAAAATAATGAGAGACAAGAGACTTGACAAGAAAAAAGAAGAAGTGACTTGACAAGAAAAAAGAAGAAGAGACGTGAGAGAGTAAAGATAAGGAGTCAGAGACATGTCTCGTGGAGGGAGGAAGTAAAGGAGAGGAGTAATGAAATAAAGAGGAGAAGTTGGTGGGAGGAGTGAGTTATAAGAAGAGGAGGAAGAAGAACAACAGAGTGCACTAAGAAGTAAGATACAACAGTCCTTGTGAGCACATAGCAGCAATTCGAGCAGCATTCATTTTCTTTCCTTTGCAAGTGGACAAAACAGTCTTTGTGAGCACACACAATCCTTATTGTTGAAGGTCTCTATTATATTCTCCTTCATTTATACTCTCATTTGTATATACAATAATTTTACGTTAGTTTTATTTTTTAAATGTTAGGATATTAGTGTTTATTTAGTGAATTTAAGTTATGTAATGTGCAAAACGACGGGCAGCCAAAATATGTGTTTTGACAACCATAATTGTACAGATGGGTGGCCAAAACGACGGACATATTCCTGGAGGGCCTACTACAGATTTAATAATCCAGCAACATGCGAAACATACATCTAGTTTGGTATTTTATGAGAAGGTACAATAAAATTTAATTATGTAAATCAATATGAATGATATTTTGTACATGTCTACTAATAACATCGTCTATATTTTTCATATATATCAATACGATTATACTAATGATGAACGGTGCCGAGAGCATGTCTCGTGGCGTCACGATAGCAGACTTGGGTATTAGATGTTGAGCGACCACCAGGTAGCACTGTTAAAAATATTTAGCTTTTATTATGTTGACAAGATACATTTTCTACAACACGATAGAGACTTAATCTTCAATTTAATTGAGTGTTGGTGGCCCGGATGAAATACCTTTCAGCTACCATTCGGAGAGATGAGTATTATTCTAGCAGATGTGACAAATATTTTAGGTTTACCTATTACGGGTGAACCTATAATATTAATAATTCAATTTTCGCCGACACTATGATTATGAAGTACCTAGGTGTGGAGCCGTCGCGTAATAAACCTAGTAAAAGCCTTGTGACATTTGCGTGGCTCCGTCACAACTTTTTGTACGTAGATCATATTGGTGATCAAGTTATCTCAGTGGATGATGATCGGGTAAATATGATTTTTTTGTTTTTGCAACTTATGTTATTATTTACGTAATATATTTTTAATTTAACGCATATTATTTATTCATCATTTTTCAGGTCATTACTTGCACCAGAGCCTACTTGCTAGGTTTATTAAGCAGAATGTTGTTTCCAGACTCATCAGATTTAGTTAATTTACATTTTCTACCTTTTTTGATAGACCTGGCCGCACCTACGCGCTACGCTTGGGGAGCGTCAGCGTTGGCATATTTATATGGTTCTATGACAGATTTTGTACAATTTGAAGACGTGGATGAAACAAAGATAAATTTAAGTGGTTGTGCGACATTAATACAGGTATAAAAATATGTGTAATTATATCATATAAAAAGTTTTACTTAATTCCATTTACATTAAAAATATGTGCACTTATATCATATGCTCGTATTTTTTGGGTTTGGTCCTACGAGCACTTTTATATTGGTAGGCCAGTCTCCCGCAATTAATACCGACGTTGGTGTCTTTCCGTCAGATTTACGATGGACTACGGATGCAGCAGATCTAGTACACTGTGAACATGAGGTTATCTTTTTATACCAGGGCAAATTTGATACACTGAAGTATAATGAGGTAAAATATCTGTATTATTATTTTATAAAGCCATTATGACCATTACCTTATAATTTTTGTCATAAAATAGGTGACATATTGTCACTACCGTATTTTCTAGAAAAGGGTATTTTGGTCATTTTATAATTAATTAAATATTGTGCATGTTAAATATTTATTTATTATATTATTTATTTATTATTAGCATGATAGATTTATTTTTTGGACTTGTGTTAGTGGACCTAACTAGTTTAGTTTAGACTCATGGACCAACATGTTTTAATTGTTAGAATTGAGCCCAACTAGAAAGTCCATTAATTAGGAGGATGATTAAATTAATTAAACCATTGGACTAGAAGCTTCCCTCCTTAATTAATTTCTTCATGAGAGGCCCCAAGGGGTATTTTAGATTTTACATAGTTGCTTGAGGGAGGGGGCAAGTGAGGCCTATATAAAGGGGATGAAAACTTTTTCTCTCTTCATTTTTCATTCCAAATCTAGATCTAGAATTTTCCTCAACCAAATTTTATCAAATCCCTACCAAATTTTTACCCAATTATTTCCCAAATCATTATTAAAGACTAGAAGAGCAAGGATCTAGAAGGAGGAAGCAAGGATCTACAAAGAGGAGCAATGATCTACAAGTTGGAGGCCAATTTTACCAATTTTGGAGGTTTCATTGGGAATCCATCTCCCAATAGGTATAATTTAGTTTTTTCCCTTAAAATAGCTTCTAAATATGAGATTTAATCATGAATAATCAACCTATATGTATGTACTACCCATAGGATTTGGTTTTGTGTTCATAGGAGACCTATGGAGAAAGTTATGGTGCTTTTTGTGTCAATTTTGGGTGAATTTCGAAAATAACTTTTATTGTGTGTGTCAATTGATCATATAGATCAATTTGGCATATGTTTATGTGTTTGGGGCTAGTGTCGTATCCATAATTGGGTACATGTAGGTCGTATCCCAACAATTTGGTGATATGTGTTGTTTTGGAGGTTTTTCCTCCGACACGGGACTTTGTACATGTCGTATTTTGACACGGACACATAGATCTATATTTGACACTTTGTTTTGTTCATAAATATTATATGTGATTTGTTTGTGTCCTTCGGGGTAAAATTGGATGTGTGGTGGACTCGTGTCGCATGCGTATCCTAGATCTAGTGGGATACGGTGTGATACGCTTCAATTATTATGTGTTTATGTGTAGATCTAATTAATTGTGCTTTAATTCTTAAATTATAATTGTGTATGTATCTATATATATATTATATATGTATTATGTATATTTATTATATTGTTTATTGTATCATAGATCTATGTATTATATATGTATTAATAGAATATATATTATGTAGCTTTCTTCTACATGCATTAATATATATGTTATAATATATGTTAGGGATGTAAATATATGTATATATTTTATATAATATATGTGTATGTTTAATTAAGTAATTAGATTATTTATATATGATTATTTATATATATATATATATATATATATATATATATATATATATATATATATATATATATATGTATGTAGATATATATTTATAAGTGGTAGCATATGTATATATAATATAGTAGATATATTTATATGTGGTTACATATATAGTTATATTATATATTGTTATGTATTTATATTATTATATGATTATATATATGTATACATATATGTATAGTTATATATACATATTACTATATGTGTGTGTGTATGTTACTATGTGGTATTTTATACAATTTACTATGTATAAGTGTATGTATAGTTATATATAGTTTTATATATATATTGTATAAATATATATGGTGGGTTATATATATGTATTTATATATATATATATATGGTAATTAATATATATATATATAAATATGTTCATAATTGTTATTTGTATTATAGTATACTATATATGTATATATTTAGTTGTAGCATATAAATTTATTAGAATAGTTAGTATATTTTAGTTATCAATTGTTATGAGTATCTTTTATATATTATATATTTGTAGGTATGTATGTACGTATATATGTATTAATAGTTAGTGTGTAGTTGGTAGTTAGTATTTTTCTATTAGTACATACTAAAGTTATATTGTATTGATATATGTAATTATTGATGGGTAGTTAGTATATATATGAGATTTTGGCAATTACCTTGAGATATCAAGGTAAGTATCAAGATATACCAAGGTATGAGTAGTAGGTATTGGCATAAGTAATAGGATAGTTGTAAACTAATTACGGGTTGGTATTAAGGTGACTAAAATAAGGTATATAGTATTATATAAATATTAAATACATAGTAGTTTATAATTGTTGTTGAGTAGTTAGTATAAATAAGGTTTTGAATTTACCTTGAGATGCCAAGGTAAGTATCAAGGTATTGGAGGATAATCAAGGTATTGGGTTTGGATATCAAGATAGAGGTTTAATATTGCGATACCAAGTTGGTTCGAAACTAAGGTATCCATTTAGCATTTGTAATTAGGATTATATATATATGATATTATTTGATATGTACATATGTGTTATATTTATCCCTTGTTTGCGTATCCTGAGATACGGTATCTTAGTATCCTAAGATGTAGCTTGTATGGCCTAGATTCATAGTGTGTGAGCCCAATATCTTTGAGTTAGACTCATGCAACCTAAAAATAGGTAGTTGACCATAATTTGACTATAGTTGACCATAGTTGACTTATAGTTGACCTAGTTTGACTTTTGACTTAGAAATAGCTTTATGACCTAGAAAGTTGACTAGTTTAATTTATTTCTCTTCCCAAAAACTTGTATTAATGCAATATTTTATATATAGGTCTGCGATACCAGTTCGGACATCATTTTTTATCATTTGCTCTGGACCACAGGCGAGTACATTCTCTGATAGTTTTCATTATTTGATTACCACTATAATTCAAGTATTTAGAAATATTACTTATGATTCTTGACACGATGGTACACGGATTGGTATTGTTATTGGATCGTTAGTCATGGAATGTTACCTTGATTATGGAGATGGTATCGGATACTGTCCTTGTTGGTATTGGATAAAATTGAATATTGTAGATTAAACATTGGATACATTGGCTAGTGACGTATCATGATTCGATCCATCATATCAGTCGGGGCAGGGGAAATACCAATTAAATATGTGATCAAGAAACTATCGGCTAGTAGTGTAATCATTGGCTACTAACTAACCATGCAATTCACGTATGGTTGAGTTAGCTCCTTAGTGTAATCATTGAATCTCCCAGGCCGATCACATATTTAGTTAGTATCTCAAATCACATAGTTATTGTAGATTCCATTATTCAGTTCATTGATTACCTTGTTCTATTCTGACATTATAGTTCATTCCTTTATTCTTGTACGCATTGATTATATTCTGTTGTTAATATTGCCTATTCTCTCATTGTTCTTGATTATCAGTTATATCCTCATCGTAGATAGCATCTTCTATTCTACTGCTTTATAGTTTTTGTTAATTAATTGAAACTGCTATTGGGTTGTACTTCGCTCCATTCCTGACTGGAAAATATTTTTCAGAGGATCCGGGAGATTGGTGTCCGACATACTACGGACCTCAGCCTATTGATGGTGCAGACTTGGACCCACTAGTTCTGGAGTGACTGTTGAGAGATTTAGCCGGATTCACTAGTTAGCATAGTTAGTTCTCTTTAGCATTTTGGTACCGAATTTGTTTCCGGCATATATTTGTGTTTGGATATTATTTCTATTTTTTGTTGTTATATTTTTAACTGCTTAGTTATGTTAGACTTCTGTGATATCTTCTCGTGCCATAAAAATATGATTGAGTATTGTGTTGAATTAAGTTGATTACTCTCTTCTTGGAGTTGAGATATTATTGGAGGTTTATGCTTTATAGTGAGATAATTAGATAGTATAGTTGACCAAGACAGCGTTCTACCGCCGATACTGCGGCGTAGGCTGGGCGTTGTTCCTGACTTGCATCCCTATACCGGGTGCGGGTCGTGACACATATTGTCCTTACCGACTTGAACATAAACCTACTGAAATACAAACAACAGCCTATAACCTTAGTGTCCATAGTTGTTTCCTAATATTCGACGATGAAATTATGTATCATCCAGTTGATCGTGTTATGCGATAATTCTAGGTGAAATAAAAGATTCCCGATGGGCCACCATATTTAAACCGTAGTAGAGGGAGTGCAGCTAAAAGAGCACACAAAAATGATTCCACAGTAAAATTCTAGATTGGAGACACAGCCTGCGGTACATTCGTCTCAACAAATGGACTCTATATATGAGGGTAAGTTATTTAAAAAGTTGAACAAAATAAATTTTTTAAAATTATATGAAATCATACGCTCATATTTGTTTAAATGGTGTAGCATTAAGTGATAATACCTATAGATCGTGGTGGGGAGCTCCTCTTATCAGTAATCGATCCTACCAATATGAGGAGTTGTGATTTCAACATCGGGCCGTTGATAATGCTAGTTATCGTGAATGGTATCAACGTGTAAATGAGAATGTACGTATTTTATTGATAAAAATGTTTGTCTACATAGTTTTTTTTATATGAATTAATTGTATTCTACTTAATATTTCTGCTTCCAAATTTGAATCTAGCATGTAAAAATCATCCAGTGAGAGACCCGTTGAGCACAAAGTAAGATCATTTTTGGATGATGTGCAAGCAATTTTGACTCCCCCGAACTCTCCGTTACATATTCTACCAGATTATACTCAAGGCTTAGTTAGCCGACGGCAAGCACGTCCGCGTAGAAAGTATACCAATGTTTGGCATATGGATAGCCCGCCTCACCAAGATGACGAGTTCCCTCAGCAGGCTGAGCAGGATAGTTTCCAGCAGGCTGACCAGGGCACTTATCAGTGGGCGGGCGAGGGGACGTCACAGGCACGTACCCCACAGATGGACCGAGAGGCGGGCGAGGGGACGCCACAGCTTGGTGGTGACTATTGGGATTATTACATGCAGATGGCCACTTATATATTTGATGCACTACAGTTTAATACAGCTACTCAGTTATTTGTGACTCCAACAGCGCCAGTGCAGACACAGGAGATTGATGAATTTGACCATGGGCAACATTGCCAGGGGAGAGACCCGATGATACAGTAGCAAGAAGAAATAGACTTGGTCTTAGTCCAAGGCCTCGAAGGTATTATGACAGGATGGCAAGAGGCAGAGAATGAAAATCTTGTACTTCTAGGTTTTATTAGAAATTTATATATTAGAAATAAAATTACATCAATGAACTTATAACTTTTCTAAGAAAATCTATGCCAATGCATTTAATCTCTTAGTTGGTTGGTACATCTTCTTCTATTGTATCCTAAACCATTACAGTCGCTATATCGGAGATCTCTTGAAGATTGATCCTTCGTCATGATGCGGTTCTTCTTTGGTCTTCCTGCTTTTCGTCGTACATTTGGTACTCCAATGTCGCATATAACCAATGTACTTTGAATGTTGTAAGGGACTGGAATTGGCTCCAGGTGTGGCTCATATACGCTTCTTAATGCTTCTTTGGAAAAAAATGCCTGGATAAAAACTCTCGATGCTAATATTTTTAGAATTACAAGCATAACATACATGTACACATGGCAGGCAAGTATGACACCATTTAAAACACGTACAATATTTTTTATCTAACTTAAAAACATATGTTCTGTTTGTTTCACGATATAGTATTTCAAACAAATAACCAAATATACTCAATATTTGCAGCTGGTGTCTTTTTCTTGTGATACTGGCCATAGTATTTAACATCTTCGGACAATAATCAGTTGCAAGAGTTTCAGCTTTTTGTCGATTTTTGTCCTGAAGTGTTATAATTTTGGCTCGAATACCATCAAGTAGTGTTATTATTGGTTTATCGTATAAGTTTTTAACCCAGTTGTTGAAGGATTCAGCAAGGTTCGACGTGTTAATATCTAATCTAGGACAAGAAGAATAAGTTGTTATCTAGTGTAATAAAATACGAGTTTCATCATTTACTCTAACAAGCCAACGATATTTTCAGCCTTAATTATTTCAAAGCAAATATCGCATCTGTCTCATTATAACATCTTGCAAGGTAGTCTAATTTACGTTGAAAATAAGGCAATCTACATACTTTTTTTAAATTTTGTTTAAAATATTGAATACAATAAAAATGAGGTGATTCTGGAAAAGTAGCACGCATGGCATTTATTAATCATTTCTGTTTATCTGATATAAAAGAAATTGTATCCCACACATTAAAACTACCTTTAAAAGATGTTTTCAAACCGTTTAAAAACCAAGTCCAAGAATTCGTGTTTTCGCTTTCAGCAACAGCATAAGGAAGTGGATATAATTGATAGTTAGGATTATGAGCACACGCAATAAATAAAATACCTTGAAATTTAGAGGAAAGAAATGTAGCAACAGTACTAATCACAGGTAAACTGTAGTGCCTCAAATCCCGATCCGACCGGGATATGCATTATATAATTGGGCTTGTGGCTAGTATGTCTGAGTCGTAGTTTAGTGTTTAGAATCTTTGGCATCCTCTTGCCACGGACAAAATATGATGATTATTTTCAACTCATGGATAGGCCTCTATTGAAACGAGTCCAATAGATTTCGTACTTTGTTGCTTGGTTTTCTTGATGTCGCTTTGAAATTTTTGTTTTGGTGTTACTTTCGACTTGCTTGGTTTTCGTTGTTGGCTTTCTCTCTTGGAGCTTTGATTCTTGGAGAGTTCGGAAGGAAGGATAGGCAAAGTATTCTAAACCGGTGCTCGTGCTATTGTAGGTTCGCGTAAATGATGTTTGATCATCGCTATGCGGGACTCCTTCTTTCAGCACTTTCCTTAATCGGTGGGTAGTTCAGACCCATATTTCCTACTTCTTCATGTCCATATCTCTAATATTTCAAACATTCAACCGATGATGCTCGACTGAACGCCTAGAAAATCCTTAGCCACAATGCATGCCAGTCACTAAGAAAAGAATATGGGAGTTATAGAATATTCATGAACACGATATAAATACGAGTTCCAAAATACAAGCGACAATTAGAATATTGGTTGCGGCCTGGTGCCTCAGAGAGTTTGGACCCACAGGACACCAAAATCAGAACACGACTTTAAGAAAATACGAACTGTTACATAAGTATATATGTTGTTGCTTTACTTATTCTATTTTATCTCATGCATTGTATGATAGTTGACTGTTCACGTATTTGCATGGTCTGGGACAACTTGTTCACAAGGTTTGGCATTTCTTGAAATAGTATTCCGGGGCACTGGAACCATATCGACCCGGGGGAAAATATTTGATCGTGCTAGTCACGATGCATTACGGGACCTCCAGCAGGGCTTGCTACCCGGGCTGGCAGGACGCACCGCAATGCCTTGGATAAGTCCCCATGGTGTCGATCACACCAGTGATCGCATATAGATATAACACATGCTAATTTATTGTCTTGTGCAGATGGTAAGTATACTTGTGTTTCGTTGCAGGGAAGGCGTGCATCAGTTGAGTAAGCAACTGATGTGCTTTATGAGTTCAAAGTTATTTTCGTTTCTCAAAAATTATGCAACTAATATGAACTGAATTCACTTAGTTCTCAATAGCAAGATCATTTTAATGCATGCTCGCCCTTAACAAGCAAGTGTTGATTTAGGCGAATGGGTTCGTCCCGCTCACCAATACAGCTGAGTACTGACCCACTTTGTGGACAATTATTTCAGGCACTCTGAGTGTGCAACGCTAGTGGATAGACGATAAGGCGTTAGAAGATCTTCTATTTTGAAGTATAGTTGAAGCCAATCATTTTGGAGGCGTGGAATTTCAATCTATACAAGGACATAATGTACGGACGATAAGGCTTATCTGATGGAGCTTGTCCTACCTTTTGAGTTTTTCTTTTGTAATGCAAACCAAGCAGCCGAGAGGTGCATTAAATGTAAACTCTATGTAAATTACTCTAAATTATCAATGAAAAGCATTTTTTCCTATACCTTGTGTTCAACGATCCGTAAATGTGTTTTCTAACTTGTGTTTCAAATGGGTTCCTATCACTGCACATTCTTGCCTTGTGCGAGTGCAACCCCAGGCTCACACGGTATCACGCCCAAGCGAGAACGATCGGTTCCGCAAAGGATTCAGGCGAGGACGATTGACCCTTGCAGGATTGAGGCGTGACATGTTGGTATCAGAGCACGGCTTCACTTTCATGGGTTTTCAAAAAGATATTCTAGAAGTTAGATGCGCCTCTCGATTAAATAGCATTCGGCGTCCGCTGCATGAGATGAATCACCCTATACAATGAGCCCATAAAAAATATTATCATTTTTGGAGTGTTGACAAGCTACTCTCTTTTGTAGCAATAGCAAAAAAAATTACTGCCGCTGCAAGCTGTGCTCAGCCTGTCCAGAGCGATTTGGCAAGTTCTGGAGAATCTAGAGGGGCGGGTTAAATCGATATGACTGAGAGACTCATGCACCTAATGGAGGTACAACAACAACAAGCTGCCACTCAACAGGCGCAGTTCACTGCTCAACAAAAGCAGATGGATACCATGATGTAATTGTTCCCATCTTTGGTGCCCAGCAACGACGGAGCCCCGGTGACGCCTGTCATACTGCCAGCTGTGGCGGTAGAAGATGAATCTGAGGAAACACAGCCTTCCGCTAAGAATACCTGCAGAGCAGCTGAGTTCACTAAGATGCATCCACCAACGTTCAATGGGCGAGCAGAACGGATGTGGTGATGGGATGGATTGCAAAACTCGAGGACTCTTTAAGGTCCAAACGAGTGGCTTGTGCATCGGTACAATTGGAACTACGGGTGCTTGATTGGTGGAAAGCCACCAAGCAAGGGATTAATGATGCCAATCCCAACTACAAGATCACCTGGTAGATATTCAAATCTACCTTCATTAAACAATATCCCAAGGGCCGTGCGACAACAAAAGGAAGACGACTTCAACAATCTGGTACAAGGAAGTATGTTTGTTGATGACTATGATTAAGTGTTCACAAGACTCGCGAAGTTTGCCGGATACTTTGCCTAACCAGCAGGCGTTGTGCTATCATTTTCAGAAATGTTTGAATGACGACCTGGGTAGGGATGTCATAAATCAAAAGTGCCAGACCTACCGGGAATGTTATGAAGCTACCCTTAATAGCGAACGGATCTTAGGGCGCAATTCACAAAAGATAAATGTACAGGCTCCCCGTACCAATTTCAACAAACGACCTCACGCAACGGGAGGGTCTGGAGCGCCGAAGCGTCCGCAGTGCAAACAAAGTCCTAGCCTCAATCTACAGCTCTCCCAAAGGTGACCTGGCTTCTTACATAAATGACAAGCATGTTGGGTCTGCCTCGGAGGCTGATTTTGATCATGTTGAACACGAACCGGTACCTGGTGATGCTGGTGGTGATGATGGAATATCCTCGGTTGTTGCTGAATATGGGGACGCTTGGCCGGTCCTGCGCTACCACTCGTATCTCTAGAAATATCGTGACTCCTCTTGGGCCTGAGATCCAGATCCTCCTCTATAATCTGGGCATCTATTAAGATATCTTCAAAGGTAGCGGTGCGATGACCAAAAGTTCGCGACCTAATCTCCCTCGTCAGCCCATTTCTAAACTTTCGGGCTCTATCTCCTGGGTCCCGAATCATAGACGATGTAAAATGGCTCGATCGTCATAATTCTGCGGCGTACTCATCGACCAACATATTACCTTGGACCAAGTCATGAAACTGACTCTCCAAAGCTCCTAGGGCCACGTCGGGGAAGAACTTCTCCTTGAAAAGCTCCTTAAAGTCTTCCAAGTAAGACCTTGAGCAGTAAGTCTCGAATCCGTGCGATACCACGTGAGTGCGATATCGAACATCTGACTGTCGGCCGCCTCGATCTGTAAGCTATCTGGAATCTGGACCAATCACAGGTTTCTCTCTATATCCTCTAACCAGTCATCAGCGTAAAGTATCCCCTCAATATCCTTGAACTCCCGAGGTATCATCCTCTTTAAGTCAACTATAGTGTCCGGTCTCTGCTGCTGCTGGGCAACTCTCTCAATTGCTTGTAGGGACACCGGGTGAGCATTCTCCGTGCTCTCTCTCATGAGCTCAGTTTGTGCTTGGTGCGCCTCTGCCTGCACCCTCTAAGCCTCAGCTTGAACACGCTGGGCCTCCGCCGTCACCCTCTAGGCATCTACCATGCCCTGAATCAAAGTAAAAACCTATGCCCCATCAGCAGGCACACCTCCAGGAAAAGGAATCTATGGCGGGAGAGGAAGGGCCTCCGTAAAAGCTGGGACAGCCCTCTGGAAAGATGGGGAAGGAGGACCCCTGAAAGCTGCTGAAACTCCTATGCGGACAGAAGATGAAGAAACAGTCCCTACCACTCCCTGTATAGGAGGTCGAGAAGTCGCTGACCTCTCCGACACGACAGCTGCTCCTGATCGTTGCGATCTGGTCTTCGACGGCATCCTGGAGATGGATCGAAACAAGAAGAAGTCATTAAGGCACAAGAATACGATATCATCAACGAAGGACAAAAATATTCAAGGAAAGCAATATTCAGAAAGAATAAGGATAACAAGATCAATAGATTGAAAATGTTCCTAGTTGTGATTGAGCATTCGCTCTTATTCTAGTATACTATATCCTAGATCCTATCACAGGCTCGTAGTAGTAGTACAACTAAGTCGTTACACTACCATGACATCGCTCTAATTGTGAAGCTAGACCTGCATGGGCCACCACTAAAATGTGTCACGACCCGCACCCGATATAGGGGCACGAGTATGCGGGTACTTCCAGGCTACGCCGCAGCATCGGCGGTAGAACGCTATCTAGGTCACAATACTATCTAATCAATCTCACACGAATATCCAACTCCATAAGGAGATACAGATATAATAATATAATATGAAATACTCAACCACAAAACTAAAGCACGATAAGATATCGAAAGAAATAATCGGAATACAACCATAAAGTCTACACAATAATATAATCTAACTTCAAAAAATAACATCCAAGTCTCAATATATGCCGGAAACAAATTCGGTCCCAAAATCTGCTAAAAGGAACTAATTAATTAACTAGTGATTCCGGCTAGACCTTCCGACAATCATACCTGAGCTACAAGGTCCAAGGGTGCGGCTACTCTCCCTATGGTCCGTAATATGTCGGATACCAGTCCTCTAGGTCGCCGTCTGAAAAATATATCCAGTCAGGATTGGAGCAAAGTACAACTCAATAGTAGTTCCAAATTAATTGACAAGAACTATAAAACAATAAATAGAGGATATTATATACTGAGAGAAAATAATAAATAGATACAATGACAAATGGTAAAGAAAACAGGCAATATAGACAATAAGGTATAGTCAGTGCATATATGAAATAAAAGAGAAAGGAACTACAATATCAGATTCAAGGAAATATGATCTATGGAACTGAATATGGAGAACTGTAACTAATTTAAGTGTTTGAAATACTAGTTTCGATATGTGATCGACTTGAAAACTTGTACGATAGCTATATGGCATGTCTAATCATACGTGAGGTGTAAGATTAACACTAACAATATTTTACAATTTACAATAGGAATATGATCACATCTCTTACTAGCAATTTTCTCTGCCCCCAACTAGTACAGTAGATCCAACCATGACACATTAAGATACACGATCAATATCCAATAATAATACTATGTACAATGTCTAATATCAATGTCATGTACGATGTCAATATGATAACCATTGTAACATCTCATGACTGAAGATCCAAGCTATATACTAGTCCGTGTACCAAAGTGTTAAGAATCATATGTAATATTTCTAAGTACTTGAAATATAGAAATTATCAAATAATGAAAACTATTAGAGAATACTCGCCTGTGGTCCAGAGCAATGAATGTCGAACTGTGTCCGAACTGGTGTCACACAGACCTAAATATGAATTACCAAGTCAGACAGGTGTTTCAAATTCATAATTATAGTTAAATAATTTTGAATTAGGATTATAGTTCAAAATAAGGTCAAATCTTGCTAATCTAGGTCATACTAGTCATTATTTTGCTATTATAAGACTACCCTTACTGATCCAAGTTATATTAGCTAACATTAACTAATACTAGACTATACTAGGCAATTGAGATACTAATATCATATATTATATACATATATACTTATATTATATTATACTATATTATATACATATATTATTATACCTTGTCCTAAAATTCTTTACCATGCCATAACTCAATATCTTAGCAAATACCTTAATACCTACTTATTACTTGGGCATATTACCCATTCCCTCAACTTATTGGTGTATACCTTAGCTATATAAGTATCTTAGCTAACATCTCATGATACTCATACTTGGTACCACAATCATATCCTACTCCTTAAATCAATATCCTAACTATTACCTTTGTCCTAGTATATTAACCCACGTCCAATAACTTTACCTCACATTGAACCCATGCATCCTATATACTTACCTACACTTGGCAAATAACTACCTATCGAAAATCCATGACTGAACACTCAAACTTACTCTTACTTAATATCTGATACACCACCTCACTCTGACACCAATAGTTATCACTAAATCCTATCTAGACCTGCTGCTGTGTCTGTCCACCCTGGACTGAACTTGGTACCCTACTGCAGTGGCACAACATGGCTGTTAATTTGCTCAGTCAACTCAACAACAGAATAAATCAAGCCTCACTGCAGTACTCTTTTACCTGCTGCACAGAGTAAGAATGCTCTTGCACTTGCTTCTTGCTGCAATGCTAAAAGTTAAGGTTGGTGCAATTGCACAGCTGCTATTGATCCTTCTTCCAAACCCCTCATACACACTCAACTATAGCAAGGTGTTGCTGCTATTTCATTACTGAACACAAACACTCTCCCACCAATGTAGCAATTAACACACACACACCCTAACACTAATGAACACTTATACACCCACTCACTGGCACCTCACTCTTATCCATGATACTGCTACCAAGGACACATACACATGCATAGGTGCACTGCCTAATACTTTATTCAGTGCACAGGTCCTAACCCCCCTCCCCCGACACACACACTTAACTAACTACATAACCAAGATAATAACTGAACCTGAACTGACACTCCAGTATCAGGTGGGACACACACTCACAACTCACTATACACTAATGCACATATCCTAATAATAAGAGCTATGTTTGCCCCATAAGCTTCCCAATGACCTGCAACCTACATAAGCCAGGCAGCAAACCAACTATTCTCCTAAGCATTCACTTGCATTTGTGCATACTGCACAGTTTCCCCCCTTCAGTTGTCACTGTGCAGTAGGATACTACACAGTGCTACCTGATACTGCACACTGCCCCCTGCTCTTCCCCTTTGAAACTGTACTGCTCTCCCTCTTGCCACTGTGCCCGAGCCTCAACTGGCAGTGAAGGGTTGCACACTGAACTGCACAGGGCTGATACTCACTTGCTGCATTGACTGCTACTGTAGCGGCCTTCCTCTTGCCACTATGCCCGAGCTGTCACTACCCCATTTCCAGAGCAGGGTATTTTTTTTTAATTTGGTTAATTATGTATTTATCATAAATAATTGTACTAATATTTAATTGTTGGTTGTATTATTTTTATTAGTTATTTTAGTGTTTTGGCTAGTCTGGACCCATGTCAGACCCTAGTGGACCCATTCCAGACCCAACCAACACCCTTGTCAGACTTATTTATTGGCTTAGAATAATTATTTATATTTTTAATTAGCTAGTTAGAGTGATTAGGGATTTATTAGAGTGCATTTGGAACCCTAAACCCAAACCCCAATTAGGATGACTTGATTTGGAGGGCATTTTTGTCATTTCAACTAACCCAACCCTAACCCTTAACCCTTGGCTGATCAAGACCAGCACCCCCTTCATTTCTTTTACTTCACTTCTTCTTCTTCTTCTTCTTCTTCTTCTTCTTCTTCTTCCTTCTTCCAATTTCTACATCCAAGTAAGTTTTTTTTACTTTCTTCTCTTCCTTCTTCTATTTTCTTCCATCAATACAACCCTAACCCTTTGTTTTCCCCTAACCTAGGTGTGTAGAGCTTAGATTTGGTGTTGGAGCTTGGGTTGGAAGCTTGGAAGCTTGATATGGTAAATTTGGGGCTTTTTGGAGACTTTGGCTTGGGATTCCAACTCTCAAGAGGTAAACCCTGATTTTTTTTCCCTTATAATTACTCTAATATAGTATAATTAGTAGTTTAGAACCTTTCTAGACCTTAGGGCTACCCGTGGGAGAAAGTTGGAGCTTGTTTGGATGTGTTTGGAGACTTTGACATTAGCTTTTGTGTCAATTTTGGGTGAAATCCGAGATTGGCCCAATTTTTGGTATTGTCCTAGGTTAGACGAACCTAGGTAGACGTGCTTGGGTGTCTTGAGGATAAGTACGTGTCCCCGTTCGGACACGTGAGATCGTGTCACGGAGATTTGGGCGTTTTGGGCGATTTGGGGGTTTTCGTCGTCGTAGGTTCTATGTGCGTGCGCGTTTTTGCCACGGACCTAGAATCGATGAGTTAGTATTTTTTTTCTAGGATCTAGACATCGATTAGAACCCGTGAGTAAATTTTGGCCCAATTTCGAGTAGGTTTGGTGTGCGTTTCACGAGGTTTCGCGAACCGCACTCCACGTGTTCGTCGAAATGACCGAATGGCCATTTCGACTTGGTTTCTAGGTTTTGGGCTTGTGCGCGCGTTGGTTTAGCTTCGAGGAGTGTGTGTCAGAGTTTTCGATTATATATTTATATATATGTGTGTTTTTGTGTTAGTGGGTGAGTGTGGTTGAGTGTGTGTGGTTCTGTGGTTGAGTGTGTGTAGTGTGAGTGTTTGTGTGTTTGAGAGGTGTGTGTATGTGTTTATGTATATATATGTATAGTAGTATGTGTATATATATAGGTGTGTAAGTGTATATATATATATATATATATATATATATATATATATATATATATATATATATATGGTTGTGTGTGTATATATATATGTGTTTGTGTATTTATATATATATGTAAGTGTGTGTGCGTGTATAGGTTTTTGTGTGTGTGTATAGATGTATCTGTGTGTGTGTGTGCTAGTGTGTGTCAAGGTGTGTGTGGGTGTTAGAGAGAGTGAGAGGTGAGATAGGAGCAGCTGAAGCAGCGTTTGCAGGCGATGCAGAGCGCAGCAGCAGCAAGCTGCAGCAGGACAGCAGCGTCGCGGCAGCAGCAGCAGCAGCAGTTGCTTGCAGCAGCGGCAGCAGCAGCTGCAGGCGCAACAGCAGCAGCACATTCAGCGCGCGGGCATGAGCTAGTTTTCCCCCTTCCCCTTCTTATATATATATATATATATATATATATATATATATATATATATATATATATATATATGTGTGTGTGTGTGTGTGTGTGTGTGTGTGTGTGGGTGGGTGTATTTATATAGATAGATAGGTATATAGATATCTATAGATAGATAGATAGATAGATAGATAGATAGAGGTATATATAGATAGATACATAGATGGATATATATATATATATATATATATATATATATATATATATATATATATATATATATATATATATATGTGTGTGTGTGTGTGTGTGTGTGTGTGTGTGTGTGAGAGATGGTGATGGATATATATATATATGTGTATTTGTATGTATTGAATTATTTAAAACAAAAATTGACTTTTTAGGAAAGACTATTAAGAATAGACAAATTATTTTACAGCAACATATCTATGCTAAAATAAAAAAAATATTCATGATTTTAGAACTCTTAAAGAACTACAGAGTTTTTTAGGATTACTCAATTATGGTCATAAATTTATTCCTCATTTATCCACCATAGTTAAATTTCTTCAGAATAAACTTGGTGTTGAACAACTTAAAGTATAAAGGTTCCACTGGTGAACAACTAAGAAGATGGAATACTGATAAAATACCTATTTCACTGGATAAAAGAGAACTTGAGGAGATTACTAAAATAAAAGAACTTGTTAAAACGGAGAATATCATATATTTTCCTTTAGTTAGTGACACTAATTTTACAGATGGATGCTTCTGATAATTTTTGGGCTGGGGTACTTATTGCTAAACATGAAAAAATTGTGGCATATGCATCAGAAAAATTTACAAAGACACAGTTGAAATATGTTACTTATGACAAAGAATTATTAGAGGTTAAATTAGCCATTAAAAGTTTAAAAATTTACATTCTTCATAGACACTTTGCCATTGAAACTGATAATAAGTCAGTTGCACAGTTTTTAAAAAAGAAAACCATTAACAATCCCGAAGAAAATCTTAGGATAATTAGAATTGCCATGTATCTTAAATTTTTTAATTATGATGTTAATTACATTCCAATATACACTAACTTTCTAGCAGACACTCTTACCAGGTTGTAGATTATGGATAATTCACTCTACAAAAAATTCAAAGATCTTTTTGAAGAAATGAAGAAGCAAGAAAGTTTTGAAGAAGTAGCTTCTAAAAAGAAAAAGAGAGGAGAAGCTAGCTTTTCTTCCTCTATTACTACTACTTCTTCTGCGGTTGAACAAACCAAGAACCTACAGGCGAACAGCCAGAATAATTCCATACAAGCGAACAACCAGGTGAACAACCACAATTCTATGTTTAACCGAGGAACTCAGGCGAACAGCCAAATGATGGGACATACGAATAACCAAATATTGGGTTACCAGTATGTTAATCAATCCCAATCCAGCTGGAGACCAATTAGGCCCACTGGTCCGATTAGGCCTACTATTCCACGACCATATATTCCTTATAACAATGCTCTTATCAAGCCGTGGTATAACTTAGAGATGGAAAAAGTGGATAAGATGGTGTAGGATCGATCCAATGGCTGTTACAAAGCTCTACAAATAAATGATGTTAAAGATGGTAGTTACTAGCTTACACAAATAGAAAAAACTTTGATAGCGGAGAAACAGAGAAACATTTTTCTTGAACAAGGGAATTCGGAGATTCAACAGATGATTTCTAAGATTCTCCTTACCTCATCAACTTCTAGGTCAATAACTCTTGCTAATTGGGAAAATGAGCTTTTTTCAGGAACCAGTACCACTTAGAAAGAACTTAGCAGTATTATTTTCCATCTTCAGCCAAATGATCTAGTTAATTTCAGAATAAGTGGCATTCATGCTTTACTTAAATTACTATACATAAAGACAGAAAAGTTAGAAGAATTTTATGCTGAGATGATGGTCCAAGAAATGATTTCAATGTATCAACATCTACTAATTGATGACGAAAGACTTCTTCTATTTTTTAAGAGGCTAGAAGATACTGAGATTTATAGTTTTTTTGAAGGAAAATATCTTATTCTGAACAAGAATAAAGCTCCCAGAATTCTTGCTTGTTTCGGCGATCTTCAGAAATACAAAAACCATATCCGAACAAGTGTGGTTCATGAAGTATATATTATTACTATTTGTCTAACAGACTTTGCTGGTTGCCTTCCAGAAATATGTATTAAAGCTGCCTCTGATCATTCAACCAGGTTTCAGACCATATTTCGATACACTATTTGGTGCATATGGGAAGAAAGACATTATGTAAAGCTTTATCAATCATATCAAATATGGAATTAGACAGACTTGCAGAAGAACCCAGTCATGAACATACTACTGTTTCTAAAACAAATTTCCATGAGGAAAGAAAGAATTCTAGCAGCAAAAGAATATCTTCGCTGAAGCCCTTCGATATGCTGATGAAGATTATAAAATTATATGTCAGAAAATATCCTTCTGGTGGACAAAATAGAAAAAATCGAAGACGCTCAATATTTAAGCAGCTACAGCCATATTAAGAATTTTACTGATCATATGTACTTGGAAAAGATAGGAGAAACGGCTAAATTTAATTTTTGGCTAAAGGAGGACGACGCAATAGACATGAATGTAGATGAAAATGGAGAAGTAGATTAGATGCCTTTTGGACCCTACTAATGATGAAGAAAAGAATCGATAAGGAAATAGTTCGTAGAAGATATAAAGTAGGTCTAATAAAGACAAAGCAACCTAGAAAAAATTGGAAAAAAGGATGTGCAAGATGGCAGGCTGCTCTCTTGCAATGGCGTGAATGGCGTGACTGTTTTGCCTTACCTCAACCACCTCCTAGATCTTTATCTCCATTACCTCCCCTACTTTATCCACTTCATAATGAAGATTCCTCTCCATGATTTAGACATATAACAGATATTACTTTCTCCACTTCATAATAAAGATTGCTCTCCATGATTTAGAGAGATAACAGGTGCCAGTTTACTCTTACCGGAGATCCCATGTGATGCATGCTATAAATAAAGGTCCTACTACCTCAGCTAGAAGGGGGGTTTCAGGAGATTAGTTTTCGGTTGTATTTTCCACTGGAGTGCTTAGTGCTTTGTTTGTTTTCTCATCTCACTTGTAATCTACTCAAATCTACTACTTTCAAGACTTCTCATTCTGCTTTTCAATCTGGTATCAGGGTGGGCGGGCTGTTAAGAAGAAAAGATAACTCTTCCCGAGGCCCCCGTCGGCGTCTCCGGACTCCCTAACGTTGCCGTCAGTCGCTACGTCCGGGCTCGGGAATTTTAACCCGATTCCCTTTCGAAGCTCGCGCGATGACGCGCTCTCTGACAGGCTTCCCCCGTCTCTTAGGATCGGCTAACCCATTTGCAAGTGCCGTTCACATGGAACCTTTCCCCTTTTCGGCCTTCAAAGTTCTCATTTGAATATTTGCTACTACCACCAAGATCCGCACCGACGACCGCTCCGTCCGGGATCATGCCCCGAGTTTTGCGGTCGCCGCCGCGTCCTCCTACTCATCGGGGCATGGCGATCGCCCCGATGGCCGGGTGTGGGTCGCGCGCTTAAGCGCCATCCATTTTTGGGGCTAGTTGATTCGGCAGGTGAGTTGTTACACTCCTTAGTGGATTTCAACTTTCATGACCACCGTCCTGCTGTCTTAATCGACCAACACCCTTTGTGGGTGTCGTCCCTAAGTCAGCGTTCCAAACCCGATATGGGCACTATAAATTTCTTGTAATGTCGTTCGGCTTGACGAACGCCCCAGAAGCCTTCATGGATCTGATGAACCGCGTATTCCGGCCGTTTGTGGACAAGTTTGTGGTCGTGTTTATTGACGACATACTGATCTATTCCAAGAATGAGACGGAACACAAGGAACACCTGAAGATCGTACTGCAGACGTTACGGGAGCATCGGTTGTTCGCAAAGCTCAGCAAGTGTGAGTTCTGGTTGAACAGCGTGGCATTCCTTGGACATGTCATCTCGGCAGAAGGCATCGCCGTAGACCCAAAGAAGATAGAAGCACGTGGGCTCTCTATCCATAAACAGTCGTTTGCTTCAGGATCTAGAGACGATAGGCATCGAATTTCGATTTTGGCATCGAGGAATGCAGCTGGCTCCACTCCATCTTAAGCCGAGTTTGCGTGATAGAATCAAATCTGCTCAGAGGGACGATCAGTTCCTAACGAAGGTGCGTAGGCAGATCTCGACGGGAAAGACGTCCAAATTCGTGGAAGGCAAAGATGGGACCTTACAGATAAAAGAAAGATTACGCGTTCCTAGAGATACAGAACTCCGAAAGGAAATCATGATAGAGGCACACTATGCGAAGTATTCCTTACATCCGGGGAGTACCAAGATGTACAAGGACTTGCACAGGACCTTCTAGTGACACGGTATGAAGCGGGATGTGGCAAACTTTGTGTCATAGTGTATAGCCTGTCAACAGGTGAAAGCTTCATCAGAGGCCAAGCGGGGAGCTGCAGAACCTCGCTATTTTTGAGTAGAAATGGGACATCGCTATAGATTTTATCATGGGCTTTCCAAAGACGTCGCGGGGGCATGATGCGATTTGGGTCATAGTTGATCGTTTGACCAAATCTGCCCACTTTCTCCCTATCAAAGTTACATGGAGCGTCGATCAGTTAGCACAGATTTACATTGACGAGATTGTCTGACTACACGAAGTATGTCACGCCCCAGTCCCAAAATATTAGGAACTAGGCCACGTGTCACTGGCCAGCTGACACGTCACTAAGGGTTTAATCCATTTTGAATGGATCCAAAGGAACGTGCTACGCTGTCCTAAAATACTACTTGTAAAACACAGTCAAATCTATCTAATCCACAACAAAATGTCAGAAAAGCAAGTGCTGAACATATATATAACTGAGTCTGATACAGTACACAACTGGTGAGTATATAAGCCTACTACAAAAACTGATAATAGTGCAGAAAAATCAGATAGACTAAGCAGCGTCTATCTGAGAAAAACATCTCCATCTCCAGGTGGCAGGCCTCTAGGGTCAAGCATACTCTGAGGATGTCTCCTCGAGCTCCTCTTCGGTAGCACATCTGGCCTCCTGATCAGGGCCGTACACAGTGGGGTAGAAAGCCTCGTCTAGATCTGGCAGGGAACCAGGTCCTCAGTGGGACATAACAAGATACGGAAAATGACATGCCATGTATGTAAATACTGAATAAAGAAAATAAATACAGGGTGCTAACCATTCTAAGTAAAATACAAGTAAAGACCTTGTAGTACGCATGGGAATATGTAGGCTAGACATACGCTGACGTAATTCACCAATCGTGGTGACTGGCTAGTATATGTGTCGTATGTCCCCTGACTCAAGGGCACTCTGCAATCGACCATCACTGGTACGAAGGTATAAAATATTTATGGAGGGGGTGTCCCATACGTCTACTAGTTATCTTTCCCACCCAATGAAACTAAATGTCAAGTCATAATTTCCTAATTTTATACTAAGCCGTGATGCGGTCACACGTACTGGTAGCTAATCAAATACGTAGCTCGCATCCCGATATGCATTGCAACCTTATTGCGTGTTCCCGTGATAGGGTCTAGGAGAATATCAGGATACTCTCACAGCAATTGGTGAGTTTGTATGACTAAGTAAATTATGCTAATGTCGATGTATCAGTTGACTGTACCCAAGGCAGTCTCAGGTAATCATTGTTATATGAAATTCAGGAAAAAGTAGATATCAATAATTAAATTTAAACAGTAACTTAGCAAGGTATACTTGCCTACTCCCTGATTTAGTTGATAACCTGATCTCAGGTTTGGAGGTGCTTGTGACAGGGGGTCACTGGCTGTGCTGGAGTTGGTTTCTGTTAAGACAGACAGGGTTCGTGAATATTATGGTTGTAATATAAAGCATATATATATATAATATAGATATATATATATATATATATAGTATGTATATATATATATAGATATAATATATATAGCAGTATATATAATAATTTTAATAGTAGCAGGGTATATCCACTGCTATATATATATAGTAATATAATATTATCAGGGTGTATCCACTGATATTTATAATATAAAAATCAGGGTATATCCACTGATATATATATATATATAATAAATTGAAATGACAGGAGAGAAAGTAAATACATATATATCTATGTACTGTATTTTACAATACTATATATAGTATACATATATAATAAATTGAAGACTGTGCAAGAATTGAAGATATACATATACAATATTTATAAGCTGTATTATCCAGCTGAATATTAATATATATATACATATAGATAATATATATATATATATATATATATATATATATATACATATATATATATAATAAATGCAGGAATTATATATACATATGTACTGTATATCCAGTACTATGATAGTAATTATATATATATCATATATATATAACTAAGTGCATATAAATAATAAAAAGGAAAGTGCATAGTATATATATACATATATATATACTATAAATATAATAGTAATTATATAATATATATATAACATATACAATATATGTTATATAAATATATATAATATATATATATATATATATATATATATATATATATATATATATATATATATATATATATATATATATATATATATATATATATATATATATATATATATAAATGCAGGAATTATATATACATATGTACTGTATATCCAGTTCTATGATAGTAATTATATATATATCATATATATATATCTAAGTGCATATAAATAATAAAAAGGAAAGTGCATAGTATATATATACATATATATATACTATAAATATAATAGTAATTATATATATAACATATACAATATATGTTATATAAATATATATATACATAATATAAATATATATGTATAGTATTCATAGATATATATATAAATATATACATATATTTAATAAATAATAATAATATATATAGTATAATTATACTGTATAATAACAGTATATAACATATATTATATAATACATATATATATATATATATATATATATATATATATATATATATATATACATATTTATATATATATATATATATATATATATATATATATATATATACATATTTATATACATATATATATATATATATACATATAGGTATATATATATATAATTACATATATATTAGGTTTAGGGGGTATACCTACTGACAGGTGGGGTCCACACGTCGTCGACGGCAGGAGGACGGCGGCGGAGCTGGCCGGAGGCGGCCGGAGGAGCAGGAACAGCAGCAGTAGCTGCTAGCAGCAGCAATTGAGTGCGGGGGCTGCCGGCGGCGGAGGAGTGGCGGAGATGGCCGGGAAGGGTGTGGGATCGATGGAGGAAGGAGGGGCGGTCAGGTTGGTGGTGGTGGCGGAGGTCCACGACGGCGGTGGTGGAGGCTGGAGGCCGTCGGAGGTGGAGGGGTTGGTTAGGGTTAGGGAAGTGGGGAGGAGCTGCAGGGGCTCTGGCCGGCGGAGGCGACGTCGTGGGGCGGTGAGGGGGTAATGGTCGGAGAGAGGGGGTCGGGGCGAGTCGGGTGGTGGGGTTGGTGGCGGTGCTTGGTGGCCGGAGGCGGCGCAGGGGTGGTTCGGGTGGTGGTGGCTGTGGGTGGTGGTGTTGGGGAGATGGGGTTGCGGGGGCTGCTCACGGCAGAGCAGGGTGTCGGCGACAGTGGGGCTTGGCCGGAGGGAAGAGGGGGTCGGGGCGAAGGTCTTGCCCGAGTTGGGCGGCCGGTGGTGGTCGGAGGTGAGGGCTGTGGGGGTTTGTACGGGAGAGGGTTAGGGTTTATATAGGGGTTGGGGTGAGTGGCAGTTTTGTAATTATGGGAAAATTCAGGGGCATTTGGGTAATTTCAATTTTTGGGATATTTTTGACTGAATTCTCTAGATATTTGGGTGGGTCCCATGCCACCTATTGTCTAGCAATGAGGGTATGCCACCTCATAATCATTTTTGCATAAAAACCCCTAACTTTTTATAATTTGCATAAAAGCCTAAATTTGGTATTTTGCGTAATTTCGTAATTTACCTGTTTTAAAATACTGATTTTCCAAAATTCTGAATTGTACAAAAACTGAGGGAAACAGCTGGGAAAAATATTTTGGACAGTGTGGGGTGAGTCTAGGCAGAGGCAGGGTCTGATTTCTGAGTGATACAGATCCTCGTTTTTATTAATTAATA
Source organism: Iris macrosiphon (assembly GCA_036927795.1). Classification (NCBI taxonomy): domain Eukaryota; kingdom Viridiplantae; phylum Streptophyta; class Magnoliopsida; order Asparagales; family Iridaceae; genus Iris; species Iris macrosiphon. The sequence goes on along the minus strand of JAYESA010000014.1, from coordinate 28,533,675 downwards.
AATACTGCGCACGGTGTTCACTAATTATTTTGAGGCAGTTAGGGTCATAATTTCTCTACGGTGTCAATACGATAATTGTAATACAATTAGAGTAGAATATTATCATATTTTTGTTTGGGCAAAACAGGTGCCTACAGGTCCTCAAATCTCTAGGGTACAGAGATGGGTAAAGAGCAAAAATTTAAATAGAAAATAAATACGTACGTCTGTAATGATATTTGTGCGACTAAAACGAAACACCAAACAAGGTTTCTGGAAGTTGCACAAAATACAGAAAAAGTAGTCTAACATGTCTAGGACAGGTATGTGAACTTTGTTTAGGGTTAACAGCTAGTGTAATGCCCTAATTAATTGTGTAATAAACAGGTGCACAATCAATAGAATATATAATAAATAAAAATTTTAAAAAGTTGCAATAATTCTAATTAGTCTAAACTAATCCTAAATTACTGAAATCTGGTCGAAGGAGTTTATAATCTACCCTCCTTAGAATATTTCGTCCTCGAAATAGAAACAGACATATAACGAGAATGAAAGATTGATATATAAGGAGAATTGAAGGTTGATTAGAAATATTAGGACATACCCTGGTTTGGAAATAGACGGGGGTAACGTTGTCGAATATCCTCTTCTCATTCCCAAGTGGATTCACCTGGTGTATGATGTCTCCATGCAACACGAACGAGAGGAATAGTCTGGCCTCGCAACACTTTCTCGCTACGGTCCAGGATCTCTACAGGCTCCTCCTGGTACGATAAACTCGGCCCGATGGTGATCTCTGAATAGTCCAGCACATGACTCGGGTCTGGAATGTACCTCCTTAGCTGAGATACATGGAATATGTCATGTACTCCCTCCAAGGTCTGAGGTAGAGCTAGCCTGTAAGCAACTTCTCCGACGCGATCTAGCACATCAAAGGGTCCAATGTACCTTGGACTCAGCTTTCCTCTTCCTCCAAATCTGATAGTTCCTCGGGTAGGTGAGATCTTTAAGAACACATGCTCACCTACTTGGAACTCTAGAGGTCATCGATGAATGTTGGCCCAGTGCTTCTGCCTGTCTTGTGTAGCTCGTAGGTGTCCCTGGATCTTCTTTACTTTCTCCACCGTACGAATAATCAATTCTGGCCCCAAGATCTGTCTCTCGCCAACATCGCTCCAGCATACTAGGGAACGACATTTCCTTCTATAGAAAGCTTCAAAGGGAGCCATTTGGATGCTCGTTTGATAGCTGTTGTTGTAGGAAAATTCTACCAGGTATAGATGATCTTCCCATGATCCGCTAAAGTCAAGCATGCAGGCTCTCAGCATATCTTCTAAGGTCTGGATGGTGCGCTCTGACTGGCCATCTGTCTGCGGATGATACGAGGTGCTGAACTTGAGGCGGATACCAAGACTTTCTTGCATACTTCACCAAAAGTAGGATGTAAACCTCGTATCTCGGTCAGATATTATGCTGACTGGTACTCCGTGCAGACGCACGATCTCCTTCATGTACATGTCCGCCAAGACTTCTGTAGATTGTCCGACTCTGAAAGGTAGGAAATGAGCAGCCTTTGTGAGTCTATCTACGATTACCCATACAGCATTACGACCACTAGGACTTCTTGGAAAGCCCGTAATAAAGTCCATCGTAATGTGTTCCCATTTCCACTCAGGTATTGGGAGGGGTTGAAGTAAACCGGCAGACCTCTGATGCTCAGCCTTGACTTGCTGACACACCAGATATTTAGCCACAAAGCGTGCTATCTCCCGCTTCATTCCATGCCACCAGTAATATTGTCGCAGATCTCTGTACATCTTTGTGCCTCCTGGATGTATAGAGTATATTGAGCTATGAGCTTCTGACATCAGCTCATTACGAAGTTCTCCATTTGGATCATAAAGACGATCACCACATCTTAGAGTCCCATCTTCGTGTATGCGACATCCTGTCTGAATTCCAGCTTCTGTTCTTTGTCGAAGCCTCTAAAATTTTGCATCTGTTGGTAGAGCAGCTTTGATTCTTTCGACCAAGGTTGATTGCAGCTGGTAGTTGGATAGTTGGCCGTCAAGTCCTGGCATAATGACCTCTATTCCCAACTTTTCAAGATCTCTCAGTAGACCTGGTTGGGTGATCATAAAGAATGCCGAGGGTCTTCTGCTTAGAGCATCAGCTACCATATTAGCTTTCCCAGGATGGTACTGCAGATCTATCTCGAAATCCGTCATCACTTTGAGCCATCGTCTTTGCCTCAGATTTAAGTCTTTCTGAGTGTAGACATATTTCAGGCTTTTATGATCGGTAAAAATCTCCACTCGTTCGCCATATAGATAGTGTCTCCATAGCTTTAGGGCGAAGATGACTGCGGCAAGCTCCAGGTCGTGAGTGGGGTAATTCTTCTCATGAGTCCTCAGCTGTCTTGAGGCATAAGCTACAACCTTCTCATGTTGCATTAGGACAACCAAATCCTTTCCCGGATGCATTGCTATAAATTACGAAACCTCCGAATCCAGATGGTATAGTCAAGATGGGGGCTGTAGTCAGACGCTTCTTCAATTCATCAAAATATTTCTGACATTCTTCAGTCCATATGAACTCCTGCTCCTTGCGGGTAAGACGGGTAATCGGCTCCGCGATTCTTGCAAAGTTTTCTACGAACCTCCGATAATATCCGGCAAGTCCTAGAAAGCTTCTCACCTCTGAGACGTTGGTTGGGTTTGGCCATGTCTCCACAGATGAAATCTTTGCTGGGTCCACCGAGATGCCTTCTCCGGTGATAACGTGTCCAAGAAAAGTGACACGATCAAGGAAGAATTCACACTTGCTCATCTTAGCATAAAGGCTTTCTCGTCTCAGCGTCTCTAGCACCAGTCTCAAGTGCTCTTTATGCTCCTCGTGGCTCTTTGAATACACCAAAATGTCGTCGATGAAGACTACCACGAACTGGTCCAGGTATTGGTGAAAGACTCGGTTCATCAGATTCATGAATACGACAGGTGCATTAGTTAGTCCAAAAGACATCACCAGGAACTCGTAATGACCATAACGAGTCCTGAATGCTGTCTTTGGAATATCTTCTCTCCGTACTTTGACCTAATGATAGCCTGATCTCAAGTCTATTTTTGAGAATACCACAGCTCCCGTCAGTTGGTCAAATAGATCGTCAATTCGCGGCAAGGGGTATTTGTTTTTTATTGTCAGAGCGTTGAGGGCTCTGTAATCAATACACATACGATATTTTTCGTCCTTCTTTGGTACAAACAGCACTGGTGCTCCCCAGGGTGATGCACTAGGACGAACAAATCCTTTGATCTGAAGTTCCTCCAGTTGAAGCTTCAGCTCGTCAAGCTCCTTCTTCGCCAGTCGGTACACGTTGGAGGATACTGGTGCAGCTCCGGGTATCAGCTCAATAATGAACTCTACTTCTCTGTCAGGCGGTAGGCCTGGCAATTCTTCTGGAAATACGTCCTCAAACTCTGCTACAATTGAGGGAAGTGTTGTCTCCATCGCCATGTAAGCTCTAGGAGTCTGGCCTACTCCTTGCTCGATGGTGCCTCGAACGTATTCGAACTCCGGGTGATCTGGAGGTCTAAAAATAACACTTCCCTTTCGGCAGTCTAAGATAGCATTATTCTGGCTTAGCTATTCCATGCCTAAGACAACGTCGAAATTTGGCATTGGAAGTACCAAAAATCGTGCTCTTAGTCCTCTACTACAAACGACTACCGGGCATGTTTCAATAATGTTGGTAACTGGAACAATGTCTCCTCCAGTAAGTATCTTCCAACACTTAGGTAGTGGGAAAGTGGATAGTTTGTGCATGGTTACGAAGTTACTAGATATGAAAGACAAAGTAGCCCCGGAATCGAATAATGTGATTGCAAGTAATAATGCAACTAAAATGGTACCTGTAATGGTTTCTCCTTCTGGCTCTTCTGCAACTGCAGCTAAAGTAAAGGCCTGCCCGTGCCTTTGCCCTCCAGATTATTGTCTGGCCTTGAACTGGGCCTCCTGGGTAGGTAAAGGTGCTCCTCTCTGATATCCCACAGATGTTGAGGGTAGCATCTTCTGGCCTTGTGCTCCTGGCTTCTGCCCTTGCTGAGGTGCTGCATCTCTGCGTTGTGGGCAGTCTCTGGCCATATGATTTTTAGCTCCACATAGCAAGCATAATCCTAGCTTCTTTCTGCAGTCATTGGCAAAATGCCCATTCTTGCCACAAAAGTGACAAGTCTGGAGCTCCTTCTTCTGATAGGGTCCCGTCATCTGTTGCGTCTGATATTGCGGACGACGGATAGGTCCTTCTGCTCCTTGCTGATTTTTGGTCGGGAAGATTGGATTCGGGCATCTTGTTCCACGGCCAATTGCTTCTTGCACCCTTGCTTCTGTAAGAACCTCCTCGTAGGAGATCCTTGACGGCGCCGTCGTATATCTCTAGAGCTCTGGGGTGAGGCCGCGGTGGAATCTCTTGGCCTTCTTCAGCTCGTTCGGTATCAGCATGTCACCGAATCGACTAAGTCGGCAGAACTCTGCATCGTAGGCATCGACGGACATATTCTCTTGTTCCAGGTATAGGAACTGAGAATATAGGGCATCTTGGACTGTTGCGGGGAAGTACTTGGCATTGAAGTGCTCCAAGAATTGTTCCCAAGTCTGGTCTTTGCCGACACTATGCTCTATAGATTCCCACCAGTGATGGGCGTTGCCGAGAAGTTGGGCCCTCACGGCAGTCATCCATAGGTCGGGGGTGAGTTGTGAGCCTTCTAGCAGCATTTCGATGTTGGAGATCCAGTCGGAAATCTCCTCTGGGGTTTCGCTGCCTTTAAAGGTCCTCGGGCTCATCTGATGGAAACCTTTGATTGTGCCCACTGGTTGGACAGGTGCTGGTGCCGGGGCAGTGGTTCTCTCCAAGGCCGTCATCAAAGTCTGTCGCAGAGCTTCAGTCTGTTGCCACTGAGACTGTCTCAGGGCTTCAGTCTGTTGCCATTGGGTCTGCAACATAGTTTGGAGGAACTGGAATATTTGAGACTGTCCCTCAGGTTGTGGCATCAGAGCAGGAAAGGCTGGAGGTGGAGGTAAAGGTGTCTTCGCCTGCGGTGTTGATGTTTGTCCTTCATGTTGAGCTGGTGTTCCTGTCTGGGCAGGATCCTGGGGAAGGTATGGAGTCGGTGGGTAGACCAACATCCTTCTAGGGGATTGGTCTCTCGGGGTGGACGGAGTTCCTTGGACATTGGCCGAGGGGTCTGTTGCTTGGTCAGCTCCATCAATCGCATGTTTCCCGGGTATGTCCATATTTCTGAAGAAAATAGAATAATTAGAAAGCATGAAGGAAAAGATAATCAAGCAGGATGCGATAAAAAAAATATTTTAAGGATAGTGTCAGTATGGATGAGACCTAGTGTTTTTATCCTATTGCAGGCTTGCTGGGCATGTCATCATACCACTAGCAATAAAAACTAGACCTGCATGGGCCACCACTAAAACCATGTCACGCCCCAGTCCCAAAATGTCAGGAACTAGGCCATGTGTCACTGGCCAGCTGACACGTCACTAAGGGCTTAATCCATTTTGAATGGACCCAAAGGAACGTGCTACGCTGTCCTAAAATACTACATGTAAAACACAATCAAATCTATCTTATCCACAACAAAATGTCAGAAAACCAAGTGCTGAACATATATATAACTGAGTCTGATACAGTACACAACTGGTGAGAATATAAGCCTACTACAAACACTGATAATAGTGCAGAAAAATCAGATAGACTAAGCAGCGTCTATCTGAGAAAAACATCTCCATCTCCAGGTAGCAGGCCTCTAGGGTCAAGCATACTCTGAGGGTGTCTCCTCGAGCTCCTCCTCAGTAGCACATCTGGCCTCCTGATCAGGGCCGTACACAGTGGGATAGAAAGCCTCGTCTAGATCTGGCAGAAAACCAGGTCCTCAGTGGGACATAACAAGATACGGAAAATGACATGCCATGTATGTAAATACTGAATAAAGAAAATAAATACAGGGTGCTAACCATTCTAAGTGAAATACAAGTAAAGACCTTGTAGTACGCATGGGAATATGTAGGCTAGACATACGCTGACGTAATTCACCAATCGTGGTGACTGGCTAGTATATGTGTCGTATGCCCCCTGACTCAAGGGCACTCTGCAATCGACCATCACTGGTACGAAGGTATAAAACATTTATGGAGAGGGTGTCCCATACGTCTACTAGTTATCTTTCTCACCCAATGAAACTAAATGTTAAGTCGTAATTTCCTGATTTTATACTAAGCCGTGATGCGGTCACACGTACTGGTAGCAAATCAAATACGTAGCTCGCATCCCGATATGCATTACAACCTTGTTGCGTGTTCCCGTGATAGGGTCTAGAAGAATATCAGGATACTCTCACAGCAATTGGTGAGTCTGTAAGACTAAGTAAATTATGTTAATGTTGACGTATCAGTTGACTGTACCCAAGGCAGTATCAGGTAATCATTGTTATATGAAATTCAGGAACAAGTAGATATCAATAATTAAATTTAAACAGTAACTTGGCAAGGTATACTTGCCTACTCCCTGATAGTATTGATAACCTGATCTCAGGTTTAGAGGTGCTTGTGACAGGGGGTCACTGGCTGTGCTGGAGTTGGTTTCTGTTAAGACAGACAGGGTTCGTGAATATTATGGTTGTAATATAAAGCATATATATATAATATAGATATATATATATAGTATGTATATATATAGATATAATATATATAGCAGTATATATAGCAATTTTAATAGTAGCAGGGTATATCCACTGCTATATATATAGTAATATAATATTATCAGGGTGTATCCACTGATATTTATAATATAATAATCTGGGTATATCCACTGATATATATATATAATAAATTGAAATGACAGGACAGAAAGTAAATACATATATATCTATGTACTGTATTTTACAATATTATATATAGTATACATATATAATAAATTGAAGACTGTGCAAGAATTGAAGATATACATATATAATATTTATAAGCTGTATTATCCAGCTGAATATTAATATATATATATATATATATATATATATATATATATATATATATATATATATATATATATATATATATATATATATATACATATATACATATATATATAATAAATGCAGGAATTATATATACATATGTACTGTATATCCAGTACTATGATAGTAATTATATATATTATCATATATATATAACTAAGTGCATATAAAAATTAAAAAGGAAAGTGCATAGTATATATATACATATATATATACTATAAATATAATAGTAATTATATAATATATATATAACATATACAATATATGTTATATAAATATATATATACATAATATAAATATATATGTATAGTGTTCATAGATATATATATATAAATATATACATATATTTAATAAATAATAATAATATATATAGTATAATTATACTGTATAATAACAGTATATAACATATATTATATAATACATATATATATATATAAATATATATATATATATATACATATTTATATACATATATATATATACATATATATACATATAGGTATACATATAGGTTTATATATAATTACATATATATTAGGTTTAGGGGGTATACCTACTGACAGGTGGGGTCCACACGTCGTCGACGGCGGGAGGACAGCGACGGAGCTGGCCGGAGGCGGCCGGAGGAGCAGGAACAGCAGCAGTAGCTGCTAGCAGCAGCAGCAACAGCAGCTGAGTGCGGGGGCTGCCGGCGGCGGAGGAGTGGCGGAGATGGCCGGGAAGGGTGCGGGATCGACGGAGGAATGAGGGGCGGTCAGGTTGGTGGTGGTGGTGGCGGAGGTCCACGACGGCGGTGGTGGAGGCTGGAGGCCGTCGGAGGTGGAGGAGTTTGTTAGGGTTAGGGAAGTGGGGAGGAGCTGCGGGGGCTCTGGCTGGCGGAGGCGGCGTCGTGGGGCGGTGAGGGGGTGATGGTCGGAGAGAGGGGGTCGGGGCGAGTCGGGTGGTAGGGTTGGTGGCGGTGCTTGGTGGCCGGAGGCGGCGCAGGGGTGGTTCGGGTGGTGGTGGATGTGGGTGGTGGTGTTGGGGAGATGGGGTTGCGGGGGCTGCTCACGGCGGAGCAGGGTGCCGGCGACGGCGGGGCTTGGCCGGAGGGAAGAGGGGGTCGGGGCGAAGGTCTTGCCGGAGTTGGGCGGCCGGTGGTGGTCGGAGGTGAGGGCTGTGGGGGTTTGTAAGGGAGAGGGTTAGGGTTTATATAGGGGTTGGGGTGAGTGGCAGTTTTGTAATTATGGGAAAATTCAGGGGCATTTGGGTAATTTTGATTTTTGGGATATTTTTGACTAAATTCTCTGGATATTTGGGTGGGTCCCATGCCACCTATTGTCTAGCCAATGAGGGTATGCCACCTCATAATCATTTTTGCATAAAAACTCCTAACTTTTTATAATTTGCATAAAAGCCTAAATTTGGTATTTTGCGTAATTTCGCAATTTACCTGTTTTAAAATACTGATTTCCCAAAATTCTGAATTGTACAAAAACTGAGGGAAACAGCTGGGGAAAATATTTTGGACAGTGTGGGGTGAGTCTAGGCAGAGGCAGGGTCTGATTTCTGAGTGATACAGATCCTCATTTTTATTAATTAATAAATACTGCGCATGGTGTACACTAATTATTTTGAGGCAGTTATGGTCATAATTTCTCTACGGTGTCAATACGATAATTGTAATACAATTAGAGTAGAATATTATCGTATTTTTGTTTGGGCAAAACAGGTACCTACAGGTCCTCAAATCTCTAGGGTACAGAGATGGGTAAAGAGAAGAAATTTGAATAGAAAATAAATACGTACGTCTGTAACGATATTTGTGCGACTAAAATGAAACACCAAACAAGGTTTCTGGAAGTTGCACAAAATACAGAAAAAGTAGTCTAACATGTCTAGGACAGGTATGTGAACTTTGTTTAGGGTTAACAGCTAGTGTAATATCCTAATTAATTGTGTAATGAACATGTGCACAATCAATAGAATATATAATAAATAAATTTTTTAAAAAGTTGCAATAATTCTAATTAGTCTAAACTAATCCTAAATTACTGAAATCTGGTCGAGGGAGTTTACAAAGTACCTGCCTCAATCATCTCGGACCGCGGTGGACGTTTTTTATCTCGTTTTTGGACTAGTATACAGTCTGCTTTGGGCACCAAGCTAAAGTTCAGTACCGCATATCACCCCCAGACTGACGGCCAGACGGAAAGGACGAATCAGATACTTGAGAATATGTTGCGACTGTGTGTGATCGATCAAAAGACTAGTTGGGATATGCACCTTCCGTTGGCGGAGTTCGCATACAACAACAGTTACCAATCGAGCATCCCGATGGCACCGTATGAAGCGCTCTATGGACGAAAGTGTCAATCTCCAATCTGTTGGGACGAAGTCGGCGAGCGACAGGTACTCGGGCCAAAGCTGGTGTAGCAGACCGTTGAGAAAGTTCGTTTGATTTGAGAAAGACTCCGCATTGCGCAGAGCCGACATAAGAGTTATGTCGATGCTCATCGTAGACCCTTGGAGTTTATGGTCGAGGATAACGTCTTCTTGAAAGTGACACCAATGCGTAGAGTGATGCGCTTCAGTATTAAGAGAAAATTAAGTCCCAGATTTGTTGGCCCCTTTGAAATACTTGAGCGAGTGGCAGTTGTGGCCTATCAAATTGCACTACCCCCCGCCCTGGCTGAAGTGCACGATGTCTTCCATCTCTCTCAACTTCGGAAGTATGTGCATGATCCGAGTCATGTAGTTAGCTTCGAGCAATTGGAACTGCACACGGACTTATCGTACTCAGAGGAGCCTGTGCAGATTTTGGATCAGAAGGAGAAGGTGCTGCGAAACCGTATAATGTCCATGGCTCGCGTGTTATGGCAGAACCATTCAGTAGAGGAATCGACGTGGGAGATAGAGTCGGAGATGAAGGAGAAGTATCCTTCAATGTTCGTTCAGTCGGAGGTAAGACCTTGTTCTTAAGTTTCAGGACAAAACTTTTTCTTAGTGGTATATTATGTAGTGCCTCAAATCTTGATCCGACCGAGATGCGCACTATATAATTGGATTTGTGGCTAGTCTGTCTAAGTCATAGTTTGGTGTTTAGAATTTGTGGCATCCTCTTGCCATGGACAAAATGTGATGATCATTTCCAACTCATGGATAGGCCTCTATTGAAACGAGTCCAATAGTTTTCGTACTTTGTTGCTTGGTTTTCTTGATGTCACTTTGGGATTTTTGTTTTGGTGTTACTTTCGACTTGCTTGATTTTCGATATTGGCTTTCTCGCTTGGAGCTTTAATTCTTGGAGAGTTCGGGAGGAATGATAGGCAAAGAATTCTAACCCGGTTCCCGTGCAATTGTAGGTCCACGTAACTGACATTTGATCGTCGCTAGACGGGACTCCTTCTTTCAGCACTTTCTTTAATCGGTGGGTGGTTCAGACCCTTCTTTCCTACTTCTTCACGTCCACATCTCTAATGTTTCAAACGTTCAATCAATGATGCCCGACTGAACGCCTAGAAAATCCTTAGCCACAATGCATGCCAGCCACTAAGAAAGAAACATGGAAATTATAGACTAACTTGTATATTCATGAACACGATATAAACACGAGCTCCAATATACAAGCGGCAATTGGAATATTGGTTGCGGCCTGGTGCCTCGAAGAGTTTGGATCCATGGGACACCGAAATCGGAACACGACTTTGAGAAAATATGAACTGTTGTATAAGTATATATGTTGTTGCTTTACTTCTTCTGTTTCATCTCATGCATTGTATAATAGTTGAACTGTTCACGCATTTGCATGGTCTGGGATAACTTAACGTGTGCACAAGGTTTGGAATTTTCTCCAAACGGTATTCTGGGGCACTGGAACCGTATCGACCTGGAGGAAAATATTTGATTGTGTTAGTCGTGATGCATTGCGGGACCTTCAGCGGGACTTGCTATCCGGACTGGCAGAGCGCGCCGCAATGCCTTGGATAAGTCCCTATAGTATCGATCACACCAATGACCGCATATAGATAGAACACATACTAATCTATTGTCTAGTGCAGAAGATAAGTATACTTGTGTTTCTTTGCAAGAAAGGCGTGCATCGGTTGAGTAAGCAATCGATGTGCTTTATGAGTTCAACGTAATTTTCGTTTCTCAAAAATCATGTAACTGATATGAACTGAATTCACTTAGTTGTCAATATTAAGATCGTTTTAATGCATGCTCGCCCCTAATAAGCAAGTGTTGATTTAGGCGAGTGGGTTCGCCCCGCTCACTAGTACAGCTGAGTACTGACCCACGTTATGGACAATTATTTCAGGCACTCAGAGTGTGCAACGCTAGAGGATAGACGAGAAGGCGTTGGAAGCTCTTCTATTTTGAAGTATAGTTGAAGCCAGTCATTTTGGAGGCGTGAACTTTCAATCTATACAAGGGGATAATGTATAGACGATAAGGCTTATCTGATGGAGTGCGCCCTACCTTTTGAGTTTTTCTTTTGTAATTCAAACCAAGTAGCCGAGAGACGCATCAAATATAAAATCTATGTAAATTACTCTGAATTATCAATGAAAATCATGTTTTCTTCCTATACCTTGTGTTCAACTATCTGTGAATGTGTTTTCTAACTTGTGTTTCAAATGGGTTCCTATCCCTGCACGTTATTGACTTGTAATAGCACAACCCCAGGCTCGCACGACATCACGTCCAAGCGAGGATGATCGATTTCGCAAAGGATCCAAGCGAGGATGATTGACCCTTAAGGGATCGGGGCATGACATAAACATCCCCTTAAAAGCCATCAATGCACTCCTTGAAACAAATAAAAAAATTTGAAACTTATTGTTTTATGTAGTCTTTATATAACATCTGCTACTTAGATTTGTCTCAATGATTGTAAAAGCATACTCTTCAAGAATACTATATGCATCAATATAACTACCATTTATTTCTAATAGAGCAATTTCTCTACCTTTCCAATCTTTACAATATTTAATATGTATTTGATGTTCCCTATAGATATCATTTATAACATGCGATGGACTATGCGCCTGATTATTATGAATTTTATCAATAATCTTATTCTTAACCCATATAGTTGTCGCTAATGGATAATTTCTCGTTGTAAGTCCACCTAAACAAGAATGTACATTTTCTAGCGTACTAATGACGAATGTTTTGCCGTTGCCAATGGCGTGAATGTGTTTTCTAACTTGTGTTTCAAATGGGTTCCTATCACTGCACGTTCTTGCCTTGTGCGAGCACAACCCCAGGCTCGTACGGCATCATGCCCAAGTGAGGATGATCGGTTTCGCAAAGGATCCAGGCGAGAACGTTGACCCTTACGGGATCGGGGCGTGACATAAACAACCCCTTAAAAAGCCATCAATGCACGCCTTGAAACAAATAAATTTTTTTTTAAACTTATTATTTTCTATAGTCTTTATATAACATCTGCTACCTGAATTTGTCTCAATGATTGTAAAAGCAATACTCTTCAAGACTACTATATGCATCAATATAACTACCATTTATTTCTAATAGAACAATTTCTCTAGCTTTCCAATCTTTACAATATTTAATATGTATTCGATGTTCCCTATCGATATCATTTATAACATGCGATGGACTATACGACTGATTATCATGAATTTTATCAATAATTTTATTCTTAACCCATATAGTTGTCGCTAATGGATGATTTCTCATTGTAAGTCCACCTAAACAAGAATGTACATTTTCTAGCGTACCAATGACGAATGTTTTGCCGTTGTCAATGGCTTTAGCGTACACTCTCCAATTACAACTAGAAATGTTACATTTGTATATAATTCCACTGTCATTGTTTTTAGTAGCCCTGCAACAAATTTATTTTGCAATTGCTATATCACTAATAAAACTTCTAAATGCATGATGATTCATAAATTCTCTTCCAATGAATAAATTGTTTAAACTATCAACATTATCATCAAGTTTATCATCTATATTTTCTATTAAATCATCACTATTTCATCGTCGGTATTACCAACATCTACTCTATGTTCTTTTTTAGTAAATGAAATAACTTGGTGAAAAGAATTAGGAGCACTACTAATTCTTGGTGGTGGTTGTGGTGGTGGTGGAGTCACAAAAATATTAATATACGGTGATTGTATACTAACTTCAAGAATAAATTTTTATGCTTCCTCACTAACTAAATTTATACAATTAGATAGATAAATATGTACCAATAAAAATTCATAGTCAATAGAATTTTTTTTAATTATTAGATTACGTAAATTATCAAACAAAATATTTTGATCAATTAAAAAAACTTTAACTAAACTTCCTTCATAAGCTAACTCATTTAGTACACAACCAAGCGAGCATAATATTGTTATACTTCGATCCATGGAAACACAAAAATGGACTTCAAAAATTGTATTTTGAACTGAGCTTCTCATGTGTGGAAAGAAAAAAACTTCGTATGAAAATAAATAAAAAAATTGTTTGCAATGTTTGATATGCTGATATGAAACAAATACTACGTTTATATATGTAACTTCGAAACGAACGTTGAATATGAACGTTGAAAAAATAAAAGAGCTGTTGAAAAAACGATTGTGAAATAGCCGTTGGACATAAACCAACACCAATCCACATTCCCAGACGCAATTTCAAAACCAAATCATTCCCCAACATATTATTTGTCTTTCTTCTTTACTTATTCTTCTTAGTTTTGTTTTCATATAAAAAAACTAAACCGTTAAAATAAAATAAAAAAACTAAACCGTTAAAATAAAATAAAAAACTAAACCGTTAAAATAAACTAAGCCTTAGAAATCATTTCCCAACCTATTATTTGTCTTTCTTCTTTACTTATTCTTCTTAGTTTTGTTTTCATATAAAAAAAACTAAACCGTTAAAATAAAATAAAAAACTAAACCGTTAAAATAAACTAAGCCTTAGAAGACACAAAAAAATACTAGTTTTTTTTCTTTTTTTTCTTTATTTAGTTTTTCTTTCTTATCAAACATTACAAACAGAAAAATATTCTTTACAATTAATTTACTTAAATTTTATTTCGTTAAAGTAAATTTTTTGAAACCAAAATCCAAAACTAAACAAAAAAAAGTAAATCAAAAAAATCAAAATTCAAAACAAAACTAAATAGAAAAAAACTAAATAAAAAAAAACCAAAACATAACTATTTAAAAAAAGTCATAAAACAAACCAAACCAAACCAAACCAAACCACCCCAACCAACAGCCGCGAGCCCCACTGCCCAATTTCAGCCAACTTGGTTGGCAGAAATTGAATAGTGGGACCCACGTTTACCTTTTGCTATACACGTGTTGGCTGGGATCTGTTTTCCGCCAACTGAGTTGACGGACTGTTTCTTTATTTTTAATTTAAGTAAACTTGTTTCGTTTGCATTAATTTAATATAAATTAATTTTACTACAGTAAATTTTTTGATATATATATATATATATATATATATATATATATATATATATATATATATATATATACTATCGAAACTTTTTAACTTTTTATCCTACATCTCTTTTTAAATTTCAAATATCATATAAGAGCTCAATAAACTTGATGTACCCGACCCCGAAAAACCTAGATTCCTTTTCTATTTCTCAATGCTCGATCTTAGCTTTATATGTAAACTCCGATGTCCGATTGGACTTGCGTTCAAACTTGGCTTATAATTCATCGAATTAGACTCATATTAATCTCAAGCCCAATCCAACTCATCCAAGTTAGATCCCTACCGAGAAATATAAAACTCATATACCCCTAAGAGCATCATTAGTAAGGCTCATACCACATTATAGATTCTAGATTTAAAATGTAGGAGCTCATTTTGTAAAATAGTAAGTCCCATTCCATCATCTTTTTTCAAATATTCTCATACAAATTTTTGGGACCGGAGCTCATTTTATCATTCAAATATTCTCATACAAATCCATCACATTCAACATTTACCTTTTTTTTTTTTAATTTTGAACACCAAATTACATTGGAAGAGTCCCAACTACTAATAATGCTCTAAGGAGTATCCCTTCTTTGTGGTGGTACCCAGAAATATAAAACTCAAGTCCAACCCAACCGTCCAAGTTGCACCCCTACCCAGAAATACCATCCAAGTTGCACCCCTACGCAGAAATATAAAACTTACGGAATCCTAAGGGAGTATCCCTTCCTTAGGGTGGTACTTAGTTTTTTTTTTTTTTTGGCTAATTAGCATTTAGATCCTAACTTTTATAACAGCTTAGAATTTAACCCTTAACATATCCAATTAAAAAAATTGGACCATAATAATTTTTTTTTATTTCTTGTTTCCGTTCAGATATAACAAGAAAAATAAGAAACCAAAACAAGAAAAAAAAATTAGGATCCAACCATTCAATGGAATATATGACATCTATCCAAACTTTTTAGTTGGATATATTAGGACATATCATTTATGCTCAACTCACAACTTTGGCCAGAAAAAGCTTGGCTGAGTGAATTTTGGTATATTTGTCCAATCGAGGTAAAATCGTGGGATAGACTGACATTATTTTCCGATTGGCTCCAGCCTCCTGCTAGCAACGAACCCACCACTCTAATGAGACAGGTCGAATGCTAGCAGGAGAGACTTGAGCCAATAGAGAAGGCACATTAGCACCTACCGTTGGACTTGTGTTCGAGGTAGGCTTATAATTCATGGTTAAGTCTAATCCAACTCGTCCGGGTTACACCTCCTATCCAGAAATATAGAACTCCTAAACTTGTGCTGAAGCTAGACTTATAATTTTGGTATTGATTTATCAAAAATGCTTGTCGAACCAAGAGGAAGCCGAGGAGTAGACCGCGCTGACATGACCTTCATATTGGCTCCAGTCTCCTTGCTAGAATCGGAACCGTCCTACCAATAGAACGGATCCGATGCTAGCAGTGGGGCTGGAACCAATAGAGTGGCACGCCATCACCTCAACTATTCAGGTTGTTCAATTTTATACCCTAAAAAAATAAATGGACAAAATTATCCCTTCCCTCCACCTCCCTCAGGCTGTCCTACCCCTGGGCCTACCGACTACCCCCACCGCCATCCCCTCCCCCGGCTTTACTAGCGACGACGACGACAAATACGACGGCGACAGCAGCGGGGAGAGAGGAGGGGGGAGGTGGTGCAGCCGGAAGACGGAACGGCAGTAGGAGGAGATTGGATGGGGAAGAATGGTTTCGTCATATTTTTTAATTTTGGGTATCATTGTAAATATTCAATAGTTTATAGTATCATATCGAGTAAAAAAGTTTAGGATATCAAATTGAAAAACTTGAATAAAAAAGTTTAGGATATGAAATTGAAAAACTTGAATAGCTGAGGATATGAAGTTAAAATTTAGCCCAATAATAATAATAAGAACGGATTTTTTCGTTTAAAGTAATAAAATATAATATAATTATAAAAAAAGGAAAAAGTTGGGGGATTTTGCAGATAGGGGGACCACTCGCCAACTAACTTGGCGGGGTGCTGAGTTGGAGAGCATCTCGCCAACTGAGTTGGCGGGACGCTCTCCTCGAGAGGCCGCTCGCCAACTCAGTTGGCGGGGCGCTGTCTACGAGAGACGACCGTTGCACAACGGATACATTTCATCCCTATAAACAACCCCCCCCCCCCCCAAACACTCCTCACACAACACATTCTCCTACTCCTCCTCCTATTTTCACAGCTTCTCCTCCTTAATCATAGCAATTCTCTTTCTCCTCCTGATATTTACTGGCGATGGCTACCCACAATGACGGTCGTATTCCTGGCGGACCGACTACCGTGCTTATTATTAAGCAACGTGAAGACCACATTTCTAGTCAGATATTTACTGGCGAGGTAATTTTTAAAATTACAAGTTGTCAACTTTATTAATGCATATATTTTTTATAATACATATGTTTACTTTATTAATGCATATAAATTTACACACAAAATATAATGCATATGTTTTTTATAGTTATACGACCATGATCATGCTTTACGAACCCGGATCCACGTACATTGGCGGGCCGAAAGGAATTATCGTACGTGGGAGCTAAATTCGGTCCAAAAGGCTTTGGTGGAATCCTTTGGATTCCACTATATAGATCGTGTTAGATATTTAATCCACGATCTTCATTTAGTTGTAAGCCTTGCGGAGCGTTGGTGGCCCGAACGTAACACTTTCCAACTCCCATTCGGCGAGATGACGATCACCCTTTTTGATGTGGCGAATATACTAGGGTTACCTATTAAAGGTAACGCTATATATTTTGATCCGCACTTAAAGGGATCTGATCTGATCAGGAGGTATCTCGGTGTTAGCCCTCCTTCAGGTCTAAAAGACGGTAATTATATGAAATTTACATGGCTCCGTGGCAACTTTATGGACCTACATCAAACTATTGATGGGGTGGTTGATGTAGATAAAATTCGGGTATGTATTTTTATTAGTAAATTTGTTTATTACTTAATTTAGTGGTGCAATTCTATATAACACTTAATAAATCCAGGTCATTCGTTGCACTAGAACGTATCTGCTCTGTTTATGTGGTGCAATTCTATTTTCCGATGTATCGAAAAATATGGTAAATGTGCAGCTTCTACCATTCTTGGATGATCTGACAAAACCTACTGAGCATGTGTGGGGAGCTGCTACTCTTGCCTTTTTATACGCCAATCTGACAGAATTTGTCAGATCCAATCGTAAGAGTATTTGTGGATGTATTTCACTGATACAGGTATGAATGAAAGACCTTAAAAAGTTAGAGTAATTTTATACGCAAATTTTGTTTGTACTAATATCATATTTTTGTTTTATAGTTCTGGTCCTACGAGCACTTCTATATTGGTAGGCCTGTTACCAGCATTCTCAGTGATGTTGGAGTATTTTCAGTTGCTATGCGCTGGCCTACAGACGTAGTGGATTATTAACACTACCAATACAGGACTGTATCACTATATCGTAGCCAATTTGATACACTGAGTATAATGAGGTAATTTTTAAATATGCAATACATATCTTTAAATTATTTAAGTTTTGATCGTAGATAAATATCACATCTAATTGATACAATATCTTTAAATAGGTAACCTGGTTACCGTACTCATGTGAACCTGATGCTTCAGAAATCAAGAGGACATAATATGCATTTACTTTACACAGATGTCATATTATATATGATCGGTTCACCATGTACCATCCGGCAGACCATGTTCTTCGGCAATTCAGAATGGCCCCAATAATTTCTGATGATCCACCGACAGTCGGTTATGAGACATCAAATGCATTACAATGAATCATTGGTCTCGTTGCTGACTGGAATAATCGGTTCGAGAATTATAGTGTGAGGGACATGTCTCCCAGACTAAATTCTGCTGAGGAATGTAAGTTATAAGTTACTCATTATTCGTATTAATTTAGTGTAAATAGTTTGCTAAAATTTTGTATACATTTTGCAGACATAGGTAGCCTGGACTATAGGCAATGGTGGGGATGCCCTCTTATGAGCAACCGAGTATACCACTACGAGGAGCAAATGTTCAAGAGTAGATCCGTAGACGATTATACTATGCGTGCTTTTGTCGATGGAATGCATGATTTGGTATGACTTCATTATACTTTCAAAAATACATATACATAGATATGATAAATATATTAATTTACAAGTTTCAAATTTCAGAGTGGTATATACCGGCAACATTTACAACGACCTCATATAGAGGAACGTGTGACTCATCGTTTTATGGAGGAACTTGTGACTCGTGTTGAGCATCTGGGTATTGGACAGAAACCGAAAATGCCTCCAGTACAATCTCGTCTTCTACCGGACTATCCGACCTGTAAACTCCCTCACCCAAAATAGGTATTTTGTATATATTTTATATTATTATATTTATTATATATGTTAAATTTATTTAGAATATGCTCTTAGTTAATTAGAAAATAAATTTCTTGATATATTTACTTATATAAATATTCATTTAGAATTATTTTAGGTTATTTTATATTTTTGGAGATTTTTCTAGAATTTTTGGTAATTAAAACTTAGAAAACATAAATTTTTAGGACTTCTATGATTTACTATACGACCATACTTGCATGTCGTTTCTACCAAATATTTATTTTAGTTTAAAATAGTTAATTATATTTTTGTAATTTATTTAGAATTTTAAGAAATTTATTTAGATTTTAAAATTATTTAGGATTTATTTGGATATATATAGTCTTAATATTAGATAGATACTAATTTAGTGTTAATAGATATTAATAAGATTTTATAAATTATTTGTATTATCTTTAATTATATTTAAGATTATAAATTATTGAGATAAATTTAAACTCTATTTTAAATTAATTCAAATCCTGAACCTACTAGAAAATCAACTTCATGCATATCTTATCCTTATTTAAATTTATCATAATCCTATCCAAATTAACCAATCCTATTCGTATTTAATTAAGTAATGTCCACCATTATAAATACCTCATCCTTCATATTTTTTCTTTCCCAAATTCCTCTCTTTTTCGTCCAAAAAAATAGTCAAAATTCGTCATAAATTCAGCCTTATTTTCTACTAGTTATGACGAATTAAAAAGACGATATCTCCTAGCTCCGGACTCCAAACACGCTCCAGTTTTTTTTGTTAGAACGATAATGAGGTTAGCTTTCTGATAATATAAATTGATTTTCTAAATTATTAGTATTAAATTCTGGAAAATTTATAGAGCACAGTATATCCGAAAATAGACGTGTTTTGATGTTTTTACGATTTCGGGAGAACCAGGAATCAGAATCACGAACCGTTTAAAGTTTCGGAAAGCTAATGTCGAGATCATCGACATATATTTTTTCCAGAATTTATTTCGAAGTATTTACATACTGTTAATTCTGTAGAACTTCTAGGTTAGAATTTAACCATCGGTGCACAATACAAAATTTGTATGTGCTATAATTTTCAAACGAATTTGAATTCAGACGAGCCATAAATTCCAGTATATTTTTTATGCTGAAATCTACAGAAAATCATGCATGAAAGTCAAGTTTGTATCGGTTGACTTTTTGGTCAACAGATCGCCTCGATTTGCGTGCCATGAGTCTCGAGTTGATAAAATTTAGTTTCTTTGGACAAAATTTAGGAATTAACATAAAAATCAGAATAATAAGATTAAAATAGGATTTTAGAGTAATTATTCCATAATTAAATAAATTAAAATAAATTAATGGTTATATTATTATATAGTTATATGAATATATATGTAAGTAAATGCTAATTGATAATTATGACTAAATATTCAGACTGTATGACCCTAGGACATCGTGGACTATCCCATACTTACCTTGACCATGTTGACCCTAAGAACTTGTGAATTTGTCTGCCTTGCGTACACTAACGTACTGGCATAGACACCTGTCAGTTGACTGACTGATTTCGTACAGTACTTGAAGACGCGACACCTGCATATTTCAATGCATAATTGACCATGTTAGATGACTAGTGTTACCCCTAGTATACCCCCTGAGTCCAGTGTAAATATGGTTGTGTATGTGCTAGTGTAATGACTAATGATTTTATTGCATTATATTATGTGTACATAGGATATTGGATTTGTTCTGCACGATTTGTGGAGCAGGTTATTGGTACATTACAGCTTCCTTGCCAGGCAAGTATACCTTGCCATTGTACTGTTATTTATATTCCATATGTTGCATGCATCTTTATTTTCTGTCTTTAGTTCATATATTTTAACTGTTATATAAAATGCGCGCGACGGTGACGTCGCGGTATGTTTTTATTTATGTAATTGCATTGACCTTGTTTATGAGACTACCCCATCATCATGTAGCGTCTTTAGGTTCATTGGCCGTGACACAGTTGTTACACGAGTTGTGAGTCTCATGTAGATCACGGACTTGCGTGCAGGTTGGCCTCCTGTACGTGTGGGGCGTGCGTTAGGAATAACTGTTGTTAGAAACTTTGCATGCTAGAAGACTTAGCAGTTATTAGAGGTCTATGAACATAGCCTATTATAGTACGGTGGTCCCATCCTTGTCCTTGTTTGGTTGCAGGATTGGGCTAGGGTACTAAGGATAGGCTATGGACCAAATCGTGTCATGGATGTGACATGCTTAGAGCATGGGGTGGGGAGAACAACAAGTATCACATTTGGGCTCCTTTGCACTTTCCTTGTGTAACCCGTACGTTCCGCCGGAGATGCGCGGTCATGATGACACCTATACTACTTGGCGGGCCTCCGCCGTTCAAAAGACGACGTACCTTTGTAGGCCCCTGGATCTCCAAGAGAACCATGCCAATCCTATTTATGGCCAGATAGCCCACTTGTTAGAAAATTATTCTCAAACTGCATTCACATAGATGGTTAGGCGACCCCAATGAATTTTTATTTTCAGTACTTTATTGGCATGTGTTTAAGTATCTTGTTATGTCCCTCTGAGGACCTGGTCCGCTGCCAGGTGTATCTTTTTTTGAGTATTTGCAGGAGCGCAGATTTGGATGGTTATATGTGATCCGAGGATGTCTTCTCTTCGAGCTGTGATAGATAGCTGGTATTCTTATATTGTGTTGTGGTGTTGTACTCATATTGTATTTGCTCTTATATTCGAGTTGGTAGTGGATTTGTTTCCATCCAACTATCATCCTTAGATACTTCTTATTGAGATCTAGTTTCATAGATACTGGTTATTTATTTCTATATGATTTTGGTGGATGAGATTTAGATTTTACCCTGTGACTTGTGACATATGTTTATACCACTTGTGGATTTTGTATTCATATTACAGCGTACGTATGGATTTGGTTTCCATATATTAGAGTTGCCATATCCATGCGGCTGGCATGCTTACGTGTTCCTAGTCCTACGTATTTGGGACTGGGGTGTGACATGTTTTTGTGGTGGCCCATGCTGGTCGAGAGCATATTGTCTCGGTTATGTTACTGTACCGAACAAGCCTGCACATAGGACTAGAGTATAGGATCTCATCCATAATTGACTATGATTCACCTTCCTCCTCTATGATCTATTCGAACAATTGTATCCTGCTTGATTCATGTACTTCCCTAATAAGTTCCTTGAGTATATATAGCCTTCTGCTAGAATATAGGAACCCCTGTTATTAGGATGATAATTAGAGTAGCACACCTATTAAAAATACAACGAGAATATAGACACACCACTAAGTTTAGAATATCTAGTGAACCCTAGAATTCCTTATCTTTAGAATTGATTTACCATTACCCCCTGATGTATTATGAAGACTTGAGAGTAGTATAGACACTACTAGAGTTAGTTAGAAGTTTTACCATAATGTTTGACCCTAGTATTGAGGAACCAATGGAGAACCAATATTGAACATTAGGACTGAACCTAACCCTCATAATTGGATAGTATTAGAGAACTATAAAACTTATGTCATTGTCTTGTTACTAGTAGACAGCACCCTAGGAAGCCTAAAGGAATGTAATCAACCCTTTTCCTTGATCATACCCCGAACATGGCAACTAGCATGCCACCCCCTTAGAGAACCATGATGCTATCTAGAGCCCTCTATTTTTGATTTCATAACTTGCCCCCCTGCAACCTTAGCATTCGCTAATTGTGTGACGACTAAATTATGATTCTTCTTTCTTCATCATTTAACTCGTGCCACATAACTCGTATGATTGAAGGCCAAGTAATCTTATTCTATGTTAGGACATGTAGTTTGCTAGGGTATAGCTTGGTAATTTAAACTTTAAATTTTGTGCGTGATAGTTGGGATTTGATAGTTTGCGTAGTTCCCTTAGGTTGTGACCTAATGATTACCCCTTAGCTTTAAATCACGAAATTTGTACCCATAGCTCGATACGAGTTAAATCCCTTTTCCCTTAACGGCTAGTAACTCTTCTATCCCTACGATTGACACCTGTTCTATGAGCACTTGACCCTTACTTATATAATGCAATAGGAGACCCTAATAAGAGTTTCTGTTCTATGTACATGTGCAAGGTTATTTTTGTAGGTATCCTTAAGGCAATACAATAGTAGTTAAATTATTTTAAGTTGGATAGTATACCTCACCACCTAGTATCACGTAGTCCCTGTGATCTATTGATGAAGTGTAACTGAATGACATTAATTGTATGCTAGCAAAGACGACAGTGTTTATTCAGACGATAGGATTTAGAGGTCCATGTCCCTATTGGTCGACTAGCGACTTAGACAAGGAATTAGTATGACAACTGTAGAGATTGTGTAGTCTTTCATTATTATTTCTTATTTTGCTTTTGTTTTTGTGAATTTGAATTGTTATGAACCTTCTTTCATCATAATCTAGCGTATTCATATTTGCTGTACTACCTTGACTTATGCTGCTATTATAGCCTAGTTTTTGTAAGCTTATTCTTTATCGAGCTTGTTCATGACATACGTATTATTGGGGGCCCACAATAATATATTTCAGAATCAGTGTATTAGGGTCTAGCTAACCTTAGTGCGCTTGGTTCGCCCTTCGCATAACTACTTTACGTGGATTGAGATATGTAGTGATTAGTAAACGAATATACTTACCCTCTAGATACGACAAAGCATATCATATCAAGTACATAACTGTACCGATGTGAGCATGCGAATAGAAAATTACCAAATTAAGATTTCAATCCACAACTATCTTGACAATTCCCATTTGAATTCTTTAAACGCTTTGATTCCCATACTTCCATTCTATTACCCCTCCTTGAACTCCTTTCCGTTGCTTTCCGTCTTCCCTTGTTTCGGAAAGACGAAATCTCGTGCTTGGATATAAGTGATACACGGATAGTACAAGATATACCCCATAGGCCAATCATATTATTTGGTGACTATCTTTCATAATTGATTAAGGGCATATCACATATGATATAGTTGGTGTTAAAGTTTTGAGGATTGAATGACATAAGAAAATAAATTGAGGAATATTTTTCTTAAGTGTAAGAGCCTTATGTGATAGATGGGTAAATTCTAAGTTGGGTAAAAATTGCAGTATTAAACTTGAGGAGAATTCTTTTAGATTGTGATCAAGTAGGATTAGATTGAGAGATTAAGTCCTTTTAAATGTGGAGAATTTTAAAAGAGGGATTAAGATAATGAGGATTTAATAAATTTTAAAAATCTTGATATTGAGGACCCAATATTTATACTTTGAGCACATGATTTAAATTTTGAATATTGAAGGATGAATCATCGATTTAAATTTTGAGGATAAATATAGAATTTTAGACTTGAACAATTGGTTAATTAGATTTAAATTTTATAATTTGATGATTTGAATTAAAAGTTCAATTTTGATTGTTGGGTCACCTATTTGAAATATTGAGGATGTAAATTGAGTTTAAATATTTTAATAGTACAAAATTCTTAAGTTAAGAATAGGAATAAGATTTGATTAGAATTGTTTATTGTTCAAAGTCTAGAGAAGATTATGATAGTTGGAAATTATGATATAAATTTTGATGTGGGATGTCATATAGACTTGAGTCAGATTTGGATATTTATTATTTAAAAATCGAGAAGAGATTATGACAGGTTAAATTTTGATTTAAACAGTGGTTATATTAATTTTGAAGTGATCGCGATAGATTCGAATAGATTTTGTTATTTAAATTTTTGGAAGAGATTGCGATTGACATACCTTATGTACGAATGTGAAGGATTTAACAAATTATGTCTTATTTTAATTTCGAGGACGAAATTATTTTAAGTTGGGTAGATTGTAAACTCCCTCACCCAAAATAGGTATTTTGTGTATATTTTATATTATTATATTTATTATATATATTGAATTTATTTAGAATATGCTCTTAGTTAATTAGAAAATAAATTTATTGATATATTTACTTATATAAATATTCATTTAGAATTATTTTAGGTTATTTTATATTTTTGGAGATTTTTCTAGAATTTTTGGTAATTAAAACTTAGAAAACATAAATTTCTAGGACTTCTATGATTTACTATACGACCATACTTGCATATCGTTTCTACCAAATATTTATTTTAGTTTAAAATAGTTAATTATATTTTTGTAATTTATTTAGAATTTTAAGAAATTTATTTAGATTTTAAAATTATTTAGGATTTATTTGGATATATATAGTCTTAATATTAGATAGATACTAATTTAGTGTTAATAGATATTAATAAGATTTTATAAATTATTTGTATTATCTTTAATTATATTTAAGATTATAAATTATTGAAATAAATCCAAACTCTATTTTAAATTAATTCAAATCCTGAACCTACTAGAAAATCAACTTCATGCATATCTTATCCTTATTTAAATTCATCATAATCCTATCCAAATTAACCAATCATATTCGTATTTAATTAAGTAGTGTCCACCATTATAAATACCTCATCCTTCATATTTTTTCTTTCCCAAATTCCTCTCTTTTTCGTCCAAAAAAATAGTCAAAATTTGTCATAAATTCAGCCTCATTTTCTACTAGTTATGACGAATTAAAAAGACGATATCTCCTATCTCCGGACTCCAAACATGCTCCAGTTTTTTTTGTTAGAACGATAATAAGGTTAGCTTTCTGATAATATAAATTGTTTTTCTAAATTATTAGTATTAAATTCTGGAAAATTTATAGAGCACAGCATATCCGAAAATAGACGTGTTTCGATATTTTCGCGATTTCGGGAGAACCAGGAATCAGAATCATGAACCGTTTAAAGTTTCGGAAAGCTAATGTCGAGATCATCGACATATATTTTTCTCAGAATTTATTTCGAAGTATTTTTATACTGTTAATTCTGTAGAACTTCTAGGTTAGAATTTAACCATCGGTGCACAATACAAAATTTGTATGTGCCATAATTTCCAAACGAATTTGAATTCAGATGAGCCATAAATTCCAGTATATTTTTGATGCTGAAATCTACAGGAAATCATGCATGAAAGTCGAGTTTGTATCGGTTGACTTTTTGGTCAACAGATTGCCTCGATTTGCGTGCCATGAGTCTCGAGTTAATAAAATTCAGTTTTTTGGACAAAATTTAGGAATTAACATAAAAATCAGAATAATAAGATTAAAATAGGATATTAGAGTAATTATTCCATAATTAAATAAATTAAAATAAATTAATGGTTATATTATTATATAGTTATATGAATATATATGTAAGTAAATGCTAATTGATAATTATGACTAAATATTCAGACTGTATGTTCCTAGGACATCGTGGACTATCCCATACTTACCTTGACCATGTTGACCCTAAGAACTTGTGAATTTGTCTGCCTTGCGTACACTAACGTACTGGCATAGACACCTGTCAGTTGACTGACTGATTTTGTACAGTACTTGAAGACGCGACACCCGCGTAATTCAATGCATAATTGACCGTGTTAGATGACTAGTGTTACCCCTAGTATACTCCCTGAGTCCAGTGTAAATATGGTTGTGTATGTGCTAGTGTAATGACTAATGATTTTATTGTATTATATTATGTGTACATAGGATATTGGATTTGTTCTGCGCGATTTCTGGAGCAGGTTATTGGAACATTACAGCTTCCTTGCCAGGCAAGTATACCTTGCCATTGTACTGTTATTTATATTCCATATGTTGCATGCATCTTTATTTTCTGTCTTTAGTTCATATATTTTAACTGTTATATAAAATGCGCGCGACGGTGACGTCGCGGTATATTTTTATTTATGTAATTGCATTGACCTTGTTTATGAGACTACCCTATCATCATGTAGCATCTTTAGGTTCATTGGCCGTGACACAGTTGTTACACGAGTTGTGAGTCTCATGTAGATCACGGACTTGCGTGCAGGTTGGCCTCCTGTACGTGTGGGCCGTGCGTTAGGAATAACTGTTGTTAGAAACTTTGCATGCTAGAAGACTTAGCAGTTATTAGAGGTCTATGGACGTAGCCTATTGTAGTACGGTGGTCCCATCCTTGTCCTTGTTTGGTTGTAGGATTGGGCTAGGGTACTAAGGATAGACTATGGACCAAATCGTGTCATGGATGTGACATGCTTAGAGCATGGGGTGGGGAGAACAACAAGTATCACATTTGGGCTCCTTTGCACTTTCCTTGTGTAACACGTACGCTCCGCCGGAGATGCGCGGTCATGATGACACCTATACTACTTGGCGGGCCTCCGCCGTTCAAAAGACGACGTGCCTTTGTAGGCCCCTGGATCTCCAAGAGAACCATGCCAATCCTATTTATGGCCAGATAGCCCACTTGTTAGAAAGTTGTTCTCAAACTGCATTCACATAGATGGTTAGGCGACCCCAATGGATGTTTATTTTCAGTACTTTATTGGCATGTGTTTAAGTATCTTGTTATGTCCCTCTGAGGACCTGGTCCGCTGCCAGGTGTATCTTTTCTTGAGTATTTGCAGGAGCGCAGATTTGGATGGTTACATGTGATCCGAGGATGTCTTCTCTTCGAGCTGTGATGGATAGCTGGTATTCTTATATTGTGTTGTGGTGTTGTACTCATATTGTATTTGCTCTTATATTCGAGTTGGTAGTGGATTTGTTTCCATCCAACTATCATCCTTAGATACTTCTTATTGAGATCTATTTTCATAGATACTGGTTATTTATTTCTATATGATTTTGGTGGATGAGATTTAGATTTTATCCTATGACTTGTGACATATGTTTATACCACTTGTGGATTTGTATTCATATTACAGCGTACGTATGGATTTGGTTTCTATATATTGGAGTTGCCATATACATGCGACTGGCATGCTTACGTGTTCCTAGTCCTACGTATTTGGGACTGGGGCGTGACACGACCGGCTTAGTACGACAGAGACACTCTCGTCGTCGGCGGCGGGATACTGCTGGAGCGGGCCCGAGTGACCAGTTTGCTCGAGGGAGCCCGAGTTACCAGTATGCAGGAGCGGACCCGAGTTACCAGTATGCTGGAGCGGGCCCGAGTGACCAGTATGCTGGAGCGGGCCCTAGTTACCAGTATGCAGGAGCGGGTCCGAGTGACCAGACTGCTGGAGATGAAAGCTACCAAATATTCACACAATTTTTTTTGACTCCATCAGCACCGCTGCCTACCCAAACTCAACAAGACGAGGACGAGGATTAGTAGATAATTTGTAACATTGTATGATTACAATTTTTGTATGATTTGTAATAATTTTTTATTACAATATTTGGGTATTTAACAATTATATTTTA
Source organism: Iris macrosiphon (assembly GCA_036927795.1). NCBI lineage: Eukaryota > Viridiplantae > Streptophyta > Magnoliopsida > Asparagales > Iridaceae > Iris > Iris macrosiphon. The sequence goes on along the minus strand of JAYESA010000014.1, from coordinate 28,505,419 downwards.
ATCTCTCGGTTGACTAGTACATCTTCTTCGGTTGTGTCCCATAGCACCACAATTACTGCAACGTAGATCTCTTATCGATGAATCCCGGGGTTTGATGCGGTTCTTCTTTGGTCTTCCGGCTTTGCATCTTACATCTGGCACCCCAATTTGTCCTCTTACCAAAGGACCTTGGATCTCGTAGGGAACTGGAATTGGCTCCAATTTTGGCGCGTATACACTTTTCAAGTTTTCCGTCGAAAATACTGCAGGATAAAAATTATCAATACTAATATTGCAATATCTACAAACAAAACATGCATGTATACATGGTATATAAGCATGGTACCATCTAAAACATGTACAAGATCTGTCAGTTATATGAACAATATAGGTTCTACTTGTTGCCCGGTCTATTATTTCAAACTTATAACTATCAATAGCTAATATTTCTAGGTGGTTCTTCTCTTTGATAATAGAAGTCATATTTTTTAACATCTTCGGACAATAATCTGTGTCTATATTTTCAGCAAACTTTCTACGATTGTCATGAAGTGTAATAATCTTGCCTCTAATACCATCGAGAAGTATTGTTATTGGCTTATCGCGTAATTTCTTAATCCAGCTATTGAAACATTCAGCAAGATTAGAAGTGTTAATATCTAATCTAGGACAAGTAGCATACGCTGTTATACAATGTTCAAATCGACGACTTTCATCATTTACACCAATAAGCCAATCGTACAACACTATGTTCTCGGCTTTAATTATATCAAACACACTCTCTGCATCCGTTTTATTATATGATCTAGCAAGCGAGTCTAACAAGCGTTGAAATATTGGTTCTTTTGTAACTTTTTTCATGTTTTGTTTAAAATGTTGAATACAAAAAAAATGAGAAGATGCAGGAAAAATAGCACGAACAGCATTTATTAATCCATTTTGCTTGTCAGATATAAATAAAATTGTACTCCAATCATTAAAACAACTTTTAAAAGATATTTTAAGAGAATTTAAAAACCAAGACCAAGAATCACTATTCTCACCTTCAGCAACAGCATAAGCTATAGGATATAATTGATAGTTAGGATCGTGAGCACAAGCAATAAATAAGATACTTTGATATTTCGACGAAAGAAATATAGCATCAGTACTAATAATTGGTAAACATCCACTTAAAAATCCATCAATACATGACTTAAAACAAATAAAAATTCGTTGGAAGCTATTGTTTTCGGCAGTTTTAATAAAACATGTACTACCTGGATTTGTCTCCATAATTCTATAACAATACTCCTCAAGACTAGCGTATGCCTCATCATAACTACCATTAATTTTAGCTAATGCTGTCTTTCGGGCTCTCCATGCTTTGGAATAACTAACTTGTATACGATGCTCCCTATATATATCTTTAACAATTTGTGATGGACTGTATGACTGGTTATCTCTAGTAATGTCAATTATCATGGTCTTAATCCATGAAGCGGTAGCTAGTCGATGACGTCCTGTACTAAGTCTTCCTAAACAAGAATGACGATTTTCTAATGTACTAACTTTAACTATATCGTCATTTCCAATAGATTTGACATATACTCTCCAATTACAATTCGGTTGATCACAACTATATATAATTCCACGAGCATTATTCATAACACTAGCTGAACAACTAAAATTATATTTAATTGCTAAATTACTTATAAAGCTTCTAAAGTGAGAACGACTAGGAAATGATTGTCCCTTAAATAATTCATCAGTGATAGCTTTTACAACATCATCATCTACCGTATAATCTACATTTTCAACTAAATCATCACTATTTCCATCGTCATTGTCACTATCATCATCATTGTTAGATTCATATGATGAATGACCTTCTTGAATAAATGAAACTATTTGTTGAAAAGAACTAGCACCCGAACTAACATGCTGATATTCAGAAAAATATTCATTATTTCTACTATCTAAGGTTGCTGCTACTTTAATAACATATATTTTATATACTGTGATTGTGAATTAATCTCAAGATTATAATTCCATGCATCTTCACTATCTATCAAAAAATAATTAGAACAAAAAATAGACTTCAGAATAAAATTATAATGAATAGAACAACGTTCAATAATATGATTACGTATATTTTTAAAACTAATATTCGGATAAGTTAAAAAAATTATACTTTCTCCTCCTTCGTAATTTAACCCATTTACTTTACCGCCGTGCGAGCATACAATTATTACGCTACAATCCATGACGGTTGAGAACTTTTGCTACAGAAAACTCAAATGAACTTTAGTTGCAGGCAGAGAGACAGAGAAAGTGTTGGAGACTTTGCTAGAGGGAAGAGAGGAAATAGAGGAAGTAGATTGAGTGTGAGATGATTTGGTTGAAATAGATAATTTATAGAGGGAGAATGTAATAGCCGTGTTGTTAATAGCCGTTGTGCAACGGTCGAAAAATGGATCCTTACTCGCCAACTCAGTTGGCGAGCAGATTGCAACGGTCCTAAGCCAACTCAGCATGTCCCGCCAACTGAGTTGGCGAACGGCCTCTCGAGGAGAACGCCCCGCCAACTCAGTTGGCGAGATGCTCTCCAACTCAGCACCCCGCCAAGTCAGTTGGCGAGTGGTCCCCCTATCGCAAATACCCCCCACTTTTCCTTTTTTTATAATTATATTATATTTTATTACTTTAAACGAAAAAATCCGTAATAAGAAGAAAAATGTAAACTGCATTGATCTCCACAAAATATCAACAATTTGAGCACCGCACATTGCTAGCCAATCATTCATGTTTACACTTTATGACAACTAACTCTTAATAAGCTTTAGTTGTGTATTGAGCGCTTGTCCCATGGGTGCCTTAGATTTAAAAAATCTAAAAAAAAAAATCACAACACAATATATATATATATATATATATATATATATATATATATATATATATATATATATATATATATATATAGAGAGAGAGAGAGAGGGAGAGAGAGAGAGAGAGAGAGAGAGGATAGATGTGTGTGCTTACAAATAAAAATAACAATAAATAAAATTAATCTTGACAAAATAGTTTAGAAAATGTGTGTCAGAGTAAAAGATCACAGCATTATTTTTAAGACAGGGATAACTGTATTAAATTCTTGTCCTCTGTCATCCACACAACACAAAACTACCATTTCTCAAAAATAGAAAATTAAAAAACAAATTACCAAAAAAGAAAAAAAACAGAAAAAGGGGATTTAACAGATCTTCCTAATACAAAAATAAGCATAATCATCACTACCGACCTATCGGAAGCATCGCCTGATTCATCAATAGTCGTCATTTAGTGCCCCAATCAACATTCAAAACTAAAATATAAGTAAAAATAATAAATATTGAAAACAAAAAATTACCCATTTTTGAAAGAAAAGCGGCTGGGCTATGACTAGGCAGAAGAGGAAATATTGGTTTGGGAAGGGAACGATAGAGGATGTGCCACTTTATAGGCAAGCTGACGGTGAGGATTGGCTAGGGTTCACATCGTACGGCTTACATTAAAAATACTTATCTAGGGTTGTTGACAGCTTGGGACCGGTGACATGAAAAAATTATTGTATAGACCGGAAGCAGTGGACCATTTTTCTCTCCAATAGTTAAATTGCACTGGATACACATTTACTTGGTAATCTAACGGTTGGTATAAGAAAAAGATGCAGTCCTAACAGCAACTCGGAGGAGTTTGATCGGACTTGAGTTAAATTCGAGCTCAACCCGATAAATCATAAGTCTAGTCTGAGCACAAGTCTGACCCGACCTCGGATTCAATATATGTAGCCTAAGACCAAGTCCGGAGGATCGATTTGGGCTCGGATTCGATCTGGTTTATCAGGATCTAATATGATATTTGAAATAATTTTAAATAAGAGTAATATGAAACACATAATCAAATAGTAATCAAATATCAATTATTACAAAATATAAACTAAATTGAAATTTAGGATAAGAGCTGAAGAATTCTGGTGGAGAAATTAGAGTATAAACTTTTTATTTAAGAAATATATATATATATATATATATATATATATATATATATATATATATATATATAACCATACATAAAAAATTGAGTCCAATCCGATTTTTGATCGGGTTCAAATATTTTAATTCGAATCTGAGTCCGAAATCGAGTATCTTCAATCATAACCCAACCCATTAACGAATTTATTTGATCGGACTCGGGTTTAGCCCGTCCGAGTTACAACCCTAGGTGCATTGCGTCCAGAACACCCAATAATTTATCTTGGCATGTATGTTACACTGAAACCCTAATCGTATAGGCTGCATTGGGGTTTTGATCCAACTGTTTGGGTATTTAGGTGGACTGGAACTTAAAGGACTGACCATAGCTTCCAAAAAGTTTGCTTCCTATATGATCCAAATGATAAAGTTTAAATTATGTACTAAACAAAAAATATAAAAAATCCTGAGAGTATTGAATTAAAAAACAATTGTACAGAGAGAACAGTTTGCAAAATTTATAATCATAAAATGAAATCCTAAAGCTTTGGCAATTTTTTTATTTACCAAAAAAATTGCCAAAAGCTTTGCATTTTTCTTGAGTTCATTTTTTTTAAGAACAATATATTCAAAGCAAATGCCAAAACCTATGACGTTTTAAAATAATATATCAAGTTACTCTCGAGTTGGTTGCAACTTTCACTGGATTTTATATCGATTATGTTCTTCGATTGCAGAATACGGAACATATGCTTTCGCTAGACTTTGCAGCATCTCTGGTTGTACCAGTTAGAACACAACATTCAGTTACTGTAATAGGTCGAGAATTATTATGTGCTAAGAATACCTTGGATATCCAGCGAAGTTCTACGCTAGAGACGAATATCGAACCTTGAGACTGGAGATTCTCTTTCATAATGTCACGTCCCGGTTCCGCAGAACCGAACATCCTCGCTTGGGTTTCTCACACCCCGGCTCTGCAAAGCCGTCCGTTCTCGCTTGGCATGATACCATATAAGCCTGGGGTTGCATTGTACAAGGCGTGCTCGTGCTCATTTTATAAAACAAATATTTAAAGAGCAGCATTCATAGAGAAATTGAATACATAATTGAAATAAAAATAGATCTTTATTGATAATTCTTGAAATGAACATAAGATCCTCAAATGGCCAAGATGAAAATGCCAGAGTTGGATTACAACTTGCAGAAATATTGAAATTAGATACAACGTTGCTCCATACATCATATCCCGTATTTAATATTGAAAGACTCATAGACCACCTTCAGCAGAAGTCTTCGTCTCCACTTGAAAACTTCAAGTACAAGGCTTCTAAAGAGTCAGACACAAACCTTCAACGTTCGCGAGCAGCAGCTAAATCCACAACACTTGAGTATGTCCACAAACATAAATCGATACGCAACATGTACTGGTGAGTGGCTGCAATCAATCTCACCTAAAACGCCAACACTAAGTAAATATGTGAACATAGCAGTGTTTATAATGTGATCATGCTATGTTGTCTTAAGTCCAGTTTAACAATTCATGATATAAGACCATAAGAAAACATAATGATTATCACCATTTGGTGATTCTTACCCACAATCGGTCAGCCATCCCTTTAATTGAGTAATAACTTACTCAGCCTACATAAGACATTGTTAGCTATGCCATATGTCTACATGAAGGTTGTTAACTTAGCGTCATCCTGGACTTAGAGTTTGTTAAGCGGCTCCCCTCCCCGAAGGGTAGCGAGCCCACTTGTAGGTTTTCAAATTACCATGCTACCTTGCACATGCTCTGATTTCCCCTAGGTCGAACGTATTTGTGGTCGCAAATTACCGTCCGAGGAATTATATCTTTTGCACAAGTTATCCATGACCATGCATATGATGCAACTTTACTAATAAAAGAAACACAATATACACTTATAGTGACTTGATAATTATCTCACAGTTCTCTTTTGTCGTTTGAGCAGCAGCTTTCCATACTTACCGTCCGTATCGGGACTTGTTATAATCTACCCTTCTACAACAGCACAGGTTAATATAATGTGATTATTTATATTATATTATCTTTTTGGGTTCTTGCTAGGTATAGTGGATCATTTTGTTAAGCATGATGACTAAATGATTCATCGAAGGATCAAAGTCACTCACTAGTTGGTGAATTGCTGAGAAAGAGTGATATTCTTCTTCGGGACTTCAGGCGCGACTCACTGGCTCACCTGCATTTGTACCAACAATGGTTCAGAACTCTACTTCTCTTCTCTCAGTAATTCGATATAAAATACGAGACAGTGAGAGCAAACAATGAAAATTATTCATCGAAAACAATCACGAAAATGCAATCACAAAACCAACAGCGAAAACATATCAAAAATACATCAAAAACCAACAGTGAAACCCAACAACGCACGGGTCTTGAGGCTTAGACACTTATATAGAGTTCACTCTCTAAGACACCATGCACTGCATCTTGGGTGCAACTTCTAAGGATTCCATCTCATAATGAGGAACAATACCCCATTTTTTTGTCCCGATCAATCAATACCGACAATGTTTTCCTATTCTATGATTCCGAATAGGCTATTCCAGCCGCTAGCCCACACCACGCTCAGCAACAGTATCACTGTAACTCCCTAATTTCGGAAGAGGAGCACTTTTGTCATTGTATAAATGTTTGGTAATTATATTATTATTATTATTTACATATATTTTATTTGTCCTTTGTGTTAGCTAGTTGCCTGGAGTAGTATATTGGACCTAGTTTACACTTTCCATGTAGGCCCATGACCCAATTGGTTAGTCATGACATTGTTAGTAGTATAATTAATTAGATTAGTTAGAAGGATATAATATTACCTATTTGGTTGTAGAGATGCCTACATTAGTTAATTAAGATACCATTCTAACCACTTAGTTTTTTATGACAATTCTAGAATTAAGTAGAAGAGTGTAGAGAGAGCAAATTTGGACCAACCAACATGACCCAACCCTCACCCATGTGGCCAGCCCAATTCTAAGAGGGGAGAGAAATTTATTGATGTTATTTCATTCCCTTTCATTAGTTTAAGCTTCTTCTTCCCCATGCAACCAATTCTCTACCAAATTTTACTCAAACCACACCCAATTCTTTTCTTTCTCACCATCATGGAGGCCTAAATAATTGGAGAGCACAACAAGATCTATTGGAGAGGAGCTTGCTAGAAGATCGTGTCTGACTCATCTCTTCCGTGTCCAAATTCAAAATTCTCCAAAGAGGCTACCAAAATACTAGGTAATTCTCATAATCAAATTCATGCTTAGGAACACCCCATGGACATGTAGGAACCTTTCCATAGTTCGAATTGACTTTCTTATGGTAGATTTAGTCACGAGGAGTCCTCAATTTGGTATATCTAAGGTTCATTTTGGTAGAATATTGTGTTTGGGGCTCCAATTGGGGAAAAAATCCAATTATGTCCATTGAGTGTGTGATTTGTGTCCTAATGAGGACTATTGATGCTTATTGATGTGCGAAGGTATTCTTGTATCCAAAATTGGATACGGGGATTGCGTATCACGATACACCATGATACAGTTGTGTATAATTGGTATTTCTATTTTGTAATTGTGTTGTAGTGTGTCAATTTCATATAGATTCATTACAATTATTCAATAGTACTTAATTATAGTTATATTTCATATATTATTGTGTTCTTAGTGATTTGGTGATATTTTGTGACGAGGGGTGTATCATGAGGGTATCATAGTGTTGATGTGTATCTTAGCTTGATGCCTACTAGGTGTATATTGAAATGCATGTGGTGTTGTATTGGGAGCTTTAATTTGGATTATTTTTGGTTGGATTGTGTATCATAGAACTTGGATACTCATGGGAGTATTCGAGTTAGTGTGCAGAGAGGAGTTTTGGTTGGATGTGTATGCAGTTTGGTAGTAGAGAGTGTGGGTTGATTGTGTGTTGAAGTTGTGTACCACAGCAAGGGGACACTCGAGTTGTTTCTGTGTAGCAAAGTGCAGACCTGCAGGACAGTCACCACATAGCCACTGTATAGTTGCACTCTTGCAACAATTGGCATGTGTGAAAATAGGGTTAGTCCAACCAGTGGTCTCGGATATGTGTAGAATAGAAGTGAGATAGAGGGGAAAACCTGGGTTCTTCACTGTGTATATCCTGCAGTGTCGGGCATGTGTTCAAATGGGGTGAGAGCCTGCAGGCAAAAGTGTAATGGGGCCTGCACTGTGTATATCCTGCAGTGTCTTTAGGTAGCATACAGTGGAAAGAATTGTGCTCGAGCACACTACAAGAAAATATAGCATTTACGGCGCACAATTTACGGCATGCAGTTGCTGCGCGTTGAATGACACTCTTTTACAGCGTACAAATCTGTGCGCCGTAAAAGAGTTATTTTTTTATTTTTTATGACGTGTTTGACATGCATGGACTCATTTACGATATGCATTTTTGCGCGTTGTAATTGAAGACTCATTTATGGCACGCATTTTTGTGTGTCGTAATTGTAGACTCATTTATGACACGCATTTTTGCGTGTTATAATTAAATAATCATTTACGACATGTATTTTTGCTTGTTGTAAATGGAGACTCATTTACGATGTGCATTTTTGCACGTTGTAATTGAAGTCTCATTTATGGCATATATTTTTGCGTGTTGTAAATAAAGACTCATTTACGGCATACATTTTTGTACGTTGTAATTGAAGGCTCATTTACAGTATGCATTTTTGTGAGTTGTAAATGATTGTAATTGTTCATTAAAAAAAATTAGTTTCCCTCCTAACAAATTTTTTTCCATAAAAAAATAATTTCCCTCTCAAATCCAGATTTTAAGAAAATATAAAAAATTAGTTTCTAACATATTTTTTCATTCCCCTCTTATTTTTTTCATTTTCCTCTTTATGTTTCCATTCAAGTTTTCATTTCCCTCTTATTTTCTCATTTCCCTCTTTATATTTTCATTCAAGTTTTCATTTCCCTCTTATTTTCTCATTTCCCTCTTTATATTTTCATTCAAGTTTTCATTTCCCTCTTTATATTTTAGTTTTCCTCCTTCTAAATTTTTTTCACTTAAAATTTTTAGATTCTCCGCACAAATTTCATACACATTTTTCCTTTCTCCCCTATGTTTTCATTTTCCTCTAACATTTTTTTTATTTCAAAACTATGTTTTCATTTTTCGCACAAATTTCACATTTATTTCAAAAATTATAAAATTTGAAATTGAGAAGGGATTAAGAGAATATAATCACTCTTCTTTGAAATTTGAAATTAAGGAGGGATTCCCGCACAAATTTGAAATTTGAAATTTTAAGATTCCCTCCTAGGCGTGCTTACAGCTCATTTCTTTCCTTCTCTCATATATTAAAGAAAATAATCACTCTTCTTCTTTTAAGTTTAATGTTTTCTTTTTCCTTCTTCTATATTCTTCGTTACTTCTTGGCTTACTTCTTCCTTTTCTTCTTCTATTGTACAATCAAACAAAAATAATTTGAGGGAGATCAGCTAGAGGCTCCGCCCATGCCAAGAAATCGTGGGTGTTCCCAGGCTAGTCGTGCTAGGTCTTTGACGTCTCTTCTGTCAACTACACCTTCGAGGTATAGGCCATAAGCACCGAAAGGCTCCCTATCATCCTCCATGTCATGTTTACCCTCGGCCACGGGTCGACGATAAGGAGAGCCTGATGAAGTATGCCAAGCTCATCTCTCTACACAACAACTAGTCCAACCACATCAACGAGCTCGTCAAGGGAGTCATCGAGGGGGAGACTCGTATCTTGGCCGCTTCTATGACTATGAAGGATATCTTCCAGGGAACCAAGACCATCAAGCATGAGGCATTCGAGAAGGTGCAGCTCGAGCTCAATCAGTTCGGACTCATCACAATGCCAATGTGAAGCAGCTAGTCGACGTGATGGGGTATGAATACTTCTATTTCTTGGGCCAGAAGACGCATCAGAAGGAACCAGGCGAAGGTCGATGTGTCGGAGGTGAAGATGAAAGGCGAGGTTGGGGCAAAGAAGAGACAGGGGCTGACGCTACAGAATGCAACAAAAATTGATGCGAGACCAAAGTATACTCTACGTAGAGGAAGGAAGAAGGAAAGGAGGAGATAAAGGTGAGGGCAAAGGTGAACATGTTTGAGAACATGAGGGAGGCAAAGTTTATCCAATATTAGGAAGATTAGCCTTAGAAGTCAGAAGAAAATAGTACAAGTTTAAAAAAAAAATTGAGACGTGGGAAGATAAAATATAGAAGCTGCTGTTTACTGGAACTTTTTTGTTAAAAGCTAAGATGTATAGTTTCGTTGATATAGTAAATCAATTTGGAAGATAAAGTGACTTCATTGTGGCATAGTTTCAATGGCAAGTTTTTTTCTTGACATAAAACATTTTGGTAAAATGTTAGTGACTTGAATGGCTTATAAATTACTTTCCTCAGGACATTGATTATCCAATATTTTCTTAGGAGAGGTGCATTATTTGCCTATGCTGTTGATGTGTTACCAGATATAATCAAAATCAAAAGGAAATAAATATGTGTATTTCTGGCCATTTACAGAAGAAGGATCATAGGCTACACTATCCTTCATTCTGGATTATAAATTTGTTCACTCAAATTGATGGATAGGCACCCAAACTTTATTTGATACCTACGATTTGGCGGGAATAGCTTTTATGGCATCCGAATGTACGCCATAAAAGTATTCGCGAAAGTATTTACAGCATTCATTATTCTGTATTTACAACACGCGGTAGGTGATCATTTACGGCTTTCGAATGCGTGTTGTAAAAAGAGGGTCATTTATAGCATTCGTATGCACGTTATAAAAAAGAGGGTTATTTATAGCATTTTGATGCACGTTGCAAAAAGAGTCATTTATAACGTTCGAATGCGCGTTATAAATAATAGGGTCATTTACGGCATGGCCTTTTATGGCACCAAAATATATGCCGTAAAAGATCTTTTACAACGTATTTTGCGTGCCATAAATGATCATTTTTCTTTTAGTGGCAACTGCAGTGAGGAGTTTATCTATATTTAGATAGTGAGGAGGGGTTAAGGTTGCAGGCATCAGGATTGAGACACTTGCAAGTATTGCAGACCTGGATGTGAGAACAGTGCATAGTGTAGGCCAAGTGTTTGGAATAGAAATTAGAGTGCGTTGCAGGTTTAATATGGGAGAAGTTGTGTAGTCTTGTAGCCCTGTTTATCAGTTAGTGTGTTAGATAAAGGAAATTATAAGTGAGTGTAGTGATGAGGTTAAGAAGTGAGATTAGAGTATGTGTTTAGTTGATATGATAACTAAGGTATCAATGTGATACTAGTTTGAGGTATTAGTATACCAAAGTATTGGATATTATCTTGAGATATTGGTCTAGGTAGGTGTTTGAGCTAGGTAATAAGGTAAAACTAAGATAATAGTTAGGTAATGAGTATATAAACTAGAATAGTATAAGTTAGTGATACATTAGAGTCTATGTAAAATTATGAGTAAACATTATATGATATATAGTATGTATATTAGCTAGTATCAGTTAATATTAGCTAGCAACCTAGTATTAGCTAACATAGTGGATAGTAGCAAGGTAATGACTAGTATGACCTACAAAACCTAGTATAACAAGGTATTGACCTAGTTTTGACTAAGTAATTTAGTTTGACTTAGTTGACCTAGTGTTGACCTAGAGACCTAGTTTCAAGTTAGTTTAGTATGTTTATAATTGCAAAATACTATTTTGACATGAAAATTCATATATAGGTCTTTGAGACTTTGATACAGGTACTCTTTGGTATTTCTATGACCAAATTTTAGGTGAGTATATTCTCTGACAGTTTTTCTTACTTTGAAGATTACTATGATATCAGTTTTGTAGTGTTATACCTGATTCCTGATACGATGGTACATGGGCTAATATGTATGTATCATATTCATGTGGAGTCGTGAATAGTCCATTGTATTAGTCTGAGGATGGAGAAATATTAGTTGATTATGTGATCATACTCCACTTACTTGTGCATAGCTCACCTCCATTTCACGCAGGGTGTAGCCTAAGCTTATTACTTATGCATAGCTCTCCATATATGATTGGCCTGATCTCCTTACCTGTACTTTGCATAGTCAATCATACATGATTGACCCGATCCCCTTACTTGTACTTGTGCATAGACAATCATATATGGTAGAGCCTGATCTTGTACCCAAGTTGATCATATAATAAACTAATATTTTAAGGCACATAGCTAGTATTCATTCTTGTTCCAGTTTATATTGATGAACTATCTCTTACTATTTATCATTATTTGTGACATTATTACATGTTCCTGACTGTTCTAGTATTACTTCTATTTTATATTTTTATTACTTACTGTTTTATAGGCTTTGTCAATTTAATGGAACTGTTGTTAGTTTATGTGCTTTGCTCCAATCCTGATTGGATAATATTTTTCAGAAGACTTAGAGGATTTATGTCCTACCTTCTATGGACCGGGAGTTGATGATGGATATTTTCAGAAACTACATGAGGAGCCAGTTACCATAGAGAAGACTTAGCCAGTTACTTAGCTAGTCGTATCATTTATTCGTACTGGATTTGTTTCCAGTTTTGAGACTTAAGTTGTTATTATTTGGGACTTATATTTGATGATGAGGATTGTTAGACTCTTAGACTATTGTTGGTGATTGAGATGTATATTTTTTGACTTCTTTTGGATTCTTTTCTATCACATCATGTATTCCATCTTCGTTATAGTTATTTTGTAATTGAGTATTAATGTTATCATTATTTTATAATCTTGTCCTCCTTATGGAGTTAAAATATCATTGACATGTTATGATATATTATTGTGGGATATTGATAGATAGTATTGTTGACCTAAACATCGTTCTACGTCATTGTTACGGCGTAGGATGGGCATTGCCATATACTCGTGTCCAATTATACGGATGCGGGTCATGACACATTTTTAGTGGTGGCTCATGCAGGTCAGGATTCACAACTAGTACGATGTCGTAGTAGTGCAACGACTTAGTTATACTACTGCGAGCCTACGATAGGATATAGGATATAGGATGAAAGAATACTCAATCACAATTAGGATTTCTTGAGAGTTTCTGGGAGGACCCTTCTTAATCTTACTATAAACTCTATTTCAAAATCCGTTTCCACTTATTTTTTACTACTTTCACTAGTTGTTGAATTTGATTCTTGATGTTCGTTGTTGACTTTAATTTTTTTTATCGAGATAAATTTTATGGACTGTATTAAGGTATATTTTGATAACATATTTGATGAGGACAATAAGAAAGGTAACCGTCTACCTTAGTAATGGAGTCTAGAGTTTATCACAGCCATATTAGCTGGCGTGACGAAGACATAGAGCCAATTCTGGGTATACTTATCTTGGATAATAGAATCTAGAGTTCTCACAGCCATGTTGTAGTACCCTGCTCCGCGTCGGTACTATGTACAAAAGATATCGGTTTGCTGACTCAAAAATGATATCTTCCTTAAGAGCTCCTTGTTGAACCAGGAGATGACTGATCTAGGTAAGTGGACAGAAACTTCGTTCTCTGATTCTTGCATGCATTAATAATGAATCTGAGTTTTATAATACATGTTGCTAAGAAGATTATTGTTTCTTTTGCCTGATAATAGAACTGCATGCTTTGCTACATCTTGAATGCTTGTCAATAGAGAACCTTAACATGCTAATAAGAAGAGTAAGAGATTGCTTGAACATGTTTTCAATATCGCTTATGTTTTGAGAGAACCACATCGTGCTTGAACTTGTTCAGAGAGGGCGGCCAGTCCGTACAGAGATAGATGGTCTGCTTGTTCATTTCGTCTGCATCATAGAGTTTATCTGATAATATTTCATGCATTCACATTGGTCAGACAATGGATATTAGTGAAGAGCTGAACCTTGGTCACGGCTGCTAATGATTGTGAAGAGCAACCATGAGTCACAGCTTCTAATAGCATCAGATAAAATAGTCATTGGTTAGCTGGATTACCGCTACTGATCGTGAGTTTCTCGAGGACCGAAAAGCATATAGATAGTTAATCATGTTGGCTTGATTGAGGATAGTTCCTAGATGGCGCATTGTCCCTAGAGTCTTTGGGTATAGCTCACTAGACACGCTACGCACACCCTGATAGTAGAATGATCGGCTTGTCTTATGTGCTTGAATGAATCAAACATGAACTTTGTTTTAAAATATATTTCCAAAAGAAGTAATATGACTCCGTTCCTGTGTTGCATGTAACGAACATAGGTAAAACTTGAAAGATCACTAGTAATATAATATTTTATCACATGATTACTTAGTGTTGGTTTTAGTGAATGTTGCTTCTGTTCATTAATTTTAGACTCACCAGTACTTTCTCCAAAGTGCTGACCCACCAACGGTTTGCTTGTTGGCAGGTACTGGATCGTCCGAGGAAGCGATAGGCGTGCCTCATCCCGAGGACCTAGAAATCTAATTTCGATGCCTTGAGCCATATCGATTATTTTGAGATACTTTCGTATGAGGGACATAATGTATGGAACGATGCCATTATATTCAGAGAACCTCGTGCCTTATGATTTGTCCCGTATACTCGGATGGATTATTGTTTGCAACACTGTCCCTCCGCTGTGTACTCGATCGATTCGATGATAGCCATAACTTTAATGATGTTGCCTTATGCAAACGCAATCCCAGGCTCGCACGGTATCACGTTCCGAGGGAAATAATCCTCCCGCGGGAGCGCTGGCACGGTAATTCGCGCCCAGCAGGGACGGCCAATTCCTACGGGAGATCGGGGCGTGACACATGCTAGCTGGCAATACGAGAATTTTAGATAACATGATTAGAGAGGTATATACCTTAGTTATGGACTCTATAGTTTATCGCAGCTATGCTTACTAGTGTGACGAGAATTTTGGGTAATATGATTTCAGATAGACGTATATGATTATCAGAGTGTAACTTGAATTGGTTCGTAACATATCATCTCTATCATTTTACTTTTATTATCATTGAGTTCTATTCCATCACCCTTTTAGCTCAGAATAAGGATATTGTTAGTTCCCCTAATTCAGTTTTTTATAAAGTTTCACCTTTATTAGTTCTTGAGGCAGCTTCTTTGGATAGTGCAGTAGTTTGGTAACTTGTAGGTAGGTTGGTGTCTAGTGAGTATTAGTGTTGATTGTTGGGAGTATAACTTGTGAGTCTGAGAGTAGTTCTTGGACATGTATGTGAGTATTAGGTATCAATGTATAAGTTTAAAGATAACTCATAGTGTAGTAACCCTTGTGACAATAGTCTATTGTGAGTGTCATAATATAGTTAGTAAGTGGTACCAATAGTATCGTCAGGAGGTGGTATCATACCAATTTGTGATTCTAGGTGATGGTATCATGTCATCATGTATATTTTAGATAGATATAGATTCATATAGTTGAGGGATCCAAGTATCAATCGAGTATCATGAATTTGTGTTTGGGTATTAATGAAGCATGATATTCTATTGGTGCTTGATACTTGGTTGTGTCATGAGGAGAAGAATGTGTATTTAAGAGAGGTACTAGTGAGTGTGTCATGATAGAATGGTACCCATAAGTGTATAGGAGAGTGTGATAGTGTTAGAGTTGTATTGTGCTAAGCAATAGGACTTGTGTTATGTGGAGTATTATGCATTAGTATGGGTAGATATGTGTGCAGATATATGTGTCTAGTGAGTATATATCATCTAATACTTGAGGGTGCTAATGTGATAAAGAGTGATATGTGGAGGAATAAATAGAGTGCCTAGAAGTTCATAGTGAGTGATGTGAGTGAGAGCATGAGTTATGAAATGAAGTACATGTGTGGGTGTTTCATGAGTATCATGAAGAGGGGGATCTAGGTATTAGAAATAATAATGCCATGGATTAAGAAGTGTCAAGATTGGTCATGAAAGGTATGTTTTGGTATACCACTAATTAGTGTATCAGTTGGTAGTTTCACGTATAGTAGGTGTGGGGATATATATATAAATTAGCAGTCTACCTGTGAGTGTGTAAGTGAGATATGTGTATCATAGAAGTAAATAAATAGTGCATTAGATTCATATAAGCACGAATGTAGTATGTGTGTACTGAGGTGACCTAGAGAGTGAGCTAGTGGCAAGAGTGGAAGTGGTAGAGTGTGTGTTGATGAGCACTATTATGGGTGTTAAGTTTAGTTAAGAAGTTAGTATTTGTATAACATAGTGCCTAGAGAGTGCAAATACTGAGAGTATATCAAGATTAGGAGGAGTAACATTTAATAGGTGTAGTGTGCCAGTTAGTATCAGTGAGTATTATTTATGTGATAATATTAGTTAGGTGCATCAATGTAATATTGAGGGAAGGTATGTAAGAGTGCCATGGAGAATAAGGTGCAGGTGTTTAAGACAGTGGGAGGAGAGGAATAACCTGAGCGAGGGTAAGTTTCAGTGATGTGATCATTGCTAGTGTATTGGAGTATGAGAGTAGTTATGTATCAGTGAATTATATAAGGGATAGAATTATACATGTGTGATATAGTAGTATTCAGTTTGTTAGTGCCATAGTGGATAGGAAGTATTTGTATGTTTATATTGATACCAATATACGTGAGAGTATCCTGAAGTTAGTGCTAGAGGATGGGTTTAATTCAGAAACCAAGATGAGAGGAGTATCAGGTAAATTCTAATCAGTAAGTAAAATTAGTGTCTCTTATTTCTAGGGTAGTATGTCTGATAATAAATATTTATATCAGTATTTGTGTGTTTATACTAGTGTGAGGTACATTTTTAGATACCAGGGTTTAACCTAGGATATTGAGAATGAGAGGTTAGTGAAAGTGTAGGAAGAAAAATAATTATTGATAGCGCTCATGTATTAGTGTCAATTGACCTTGAGGGAGTATTTGTAAATGTTAAGACCTAGAGTATCTCAAGTATCAGGGAGATATGAGATACAAGTAACCTAGTTGCTAGTGTACTGATTACAAATATGGTACTTGAGTATCCTAGTATTAGGGCATCAGGAGTGTCACATATAAGAGTTGTGTCTTGTGTGGTCAGTGTTAGGAATTTAGAAAGTTAACCTACATATAGTGTCCTAGGTGATGAGTGTGTATCAATAGGATACATGAGTGCAAGGTAGTTGGGTGTCATGAGTATATGACTAGTGTTAGTACCAAGTCTAGCATCAAGGTCAAGTGTCATAGAGTATCAGAGTAGGAAATACACAAGAACCTGTTGACAGAGGTAGATACATGATGTTATGAGAGATAAGTTAAGTTAAGATATTTATTCATAAGCAATTGCATTAGTGGGTACCAATTAGGTATTGATCATTAAGTTTAGTATTAAAATAGGTATCATGATAGGAATGAATAAGAATATCTAGTGGGTGCCAAGTAATAGATAAGTATCCCAGTATCTATTGGGAGGGGTCAGCTAGGCCACCTGTGGCACAATAAATTGCCTCGTACCAGCAGAGGGAGACACCGCAGCAGGGCAGGACTTTTACGATGACAGTCGAGGGATCGATACTACATGTGTTGGGTTTGCAATTTTTGATCTTTTTTTCCTTTCCATCCAATAATTAATGTGATTCTATAGTATTTTATAGTTGCATTAGTAATTATGTGAAGTAACCTTGTTAGATACTATAATATCATGATAGATAAAGACCATAAACATGCATGTTTGGGAATAAGGAATAATATTTTTCTATAGGGTTATACCTGTAAAATTTTAGATTAGATTTTTTAGACCATGACTAGATGGGGTTTTGGCTGTAGTAAGGATTATGATGAACATGTTAGGACCAGTAAAAGATTGGGGATAAGATATGTGAGGGGTACCCTAACTTTTGAACCATGAGTTATTCTTTCAGTTCGTACCTACTGTTTGCGAAAAAAAGTTTATACGAAACTTTTGTATTATAAATTATTGAAAAGAAAGAAAAGTACAAAATATCCTAAACATGAATCTAATTACAGTTGATTCTGGAAAAGTATAGCTATAGAGATCTGATATGCGGACGATTACTTTACTCCTTGGACCAAACGACGATAAAAAAATACAGAGAATGTTGTGAACAAAGAGTTGAACAATAAGAAAGCTTTGACAACAATGGTACGAGAAGCTTCTATTTTACTTTTTCTGTTCTTGTATCTCTCTCTGTATATGTCCTCCCGTCCTCCTCTTTTAATGGATGTACCAATTATGTATTTATAGAGTTTATGAGTGGTTATGAGAGTATGTGCGTACTTTGTACAGTCTATACTATTTTACCATTGTGCGTGCACTTTTGGTGGACTAACACCCTGCGTTCTGAATGAGTGGGTGCACAACTTGCTGTCTGCTTGACACATAGCTTCCTATACGAGAAAAATATAGGTCGTGGAGGACAGTTATTTGTACACTTTTTATGAGGAGCATGGCATGTAGACATGCACTCATAACTGCTCATTATTAGTTAGGATAGTATGCGCACTTTAGAAGTGGTCTGGAGACTAGCGCACTTTTGATAAAATTGGCCGTGATGGCGTATTTTTTAGAAGTTGGCACAACGGCACACTTTTGAAAAAATTGGCGCAACGACGCAATTTTGATGAAGTTGGCACAACGGTGCACTTTTGTTGAAGTTGGCACAACGACGCACTTTTGAAAAAATTGGCACAACGGTTGGGTCGCTAAATGATAACCTGGGTCTGCGTGCCACAACTTAGCTTAATGATAACTTCTGACTCTTCGATTTCTGTTTCAGCCTGCCAGATTCATCGTATTTAATGCTCGGAGGGAAAACCAGACATACAAATAAAGCAGCTTGAAAGTGTGCCACTTTTTTGTTCTCTGAATAGTGTGCCACCATTTGAAAAGAAAGAAAGTATGCCATCCTCTAAATAGAGAGAAAGTGCGTTGTTCTTTCTTTGTTAAGTTTATTTGTAGAAAAGTGCGCCATCTTCAAGAGGCACATTTTTATGCTTCTACAAGACCCCCTTTAATATTTTTGAATTTGTTAAAATGAATTCAAAATACTTTAAATTAGAAGCATAAAAGTTGTTAAGATATTTGTGCACGCACTCAGGAAAAAATTTCAACAGTTTTGCTAACGTGGCTGTAGGTGTGACATTCACGTATCTTGTCAATTTATTCAGTTTTGACTTGTTCCTTGGTTTGATGCAGTCTTTAAGGAGATGCATGCAACTTTTAAGGAGATGCAAACAACTTTTTCAGGAATAATTTTCTAGTGCTATGCCATACTTTGCATGTTTTCTCCTACAAATAGGATAAAAAATTTACCAGCACTCACAAACTTATCTCATTCTTGTTGTGGTACTTGAGTATGGTTATTGTTAAGTGTGAGCCTAAGAAGATGACCAAAATAGCATGGCGCCACTTGCTTTGTTGGCCACCGAGACGCAAAAGCAGATGCTTCTCAATGAAAGGTGAGAGACTTGTCTAGCGATTGTTGCCACTAAGCTCTTTGTGTAATGGAGCATGGAAGGATATCATAGGCTTCATCGTTTATATCGAACTAATGAATTACCCAGAAGACTGTTCGTTGTTTTTAAATCCAGCTTGCTGGAATTACTCTCTTAACATGGCCCCTGTACTGATTACAGGGTTGGGATTGGAATCCCCAACCGAGACTTCTATCGGTGGCACTGGATGGCGATAGCGGAACAACTTCCGTTTGACTCACCATGTCCTTCAGGGTCACTGGGAACGGATTAGCTTATTGTTCGATGCCGCCACGGAGCCTTCATTCGCATGTTCTTGGCACTTGGGGAAAAGGAGATTGCTGCTGAATCCATGGGAAGGCAAGAGACAACCTAGCGAACTGAAACATCTTAGTAGCCAGAGAAAAAGAAAGCAAAAGCGATTCCCTTAGTAACGACGAGCGAAATGGGAGCAGCCTAAATCGTAAAAATGGGGTTGTAGGAGAGTCAGGACAGAAATGGGTCCATGTAAATTTAAACAGGCCTAGTCCGGTGTAGCATTCTCGCTTGTCCACAGCACGAATTTCTTTTCCTTGTACTATGGTTTGTGCTGAGGAGTTCATTTTTTCTGTGCCTCAATTTATCTGCATCGGGAGCAGACGGGACACGGAGACGGGAATGACTCTGTGATAGATCCCCATCATATAAAATTTTGGATATAATAGATTTTTATATGTATAATCATAATTTTTAGGATAAAAATCTAGGTGTGATAGATCTCCATCATATGTAATTATGATTAAGTATCACTAAAATTTTAGCTTGACTTTATTGTGTTGTATGTGTGTTGCTGACTGAAGACTTTGTTGTCTTTGTTTTCGGGAGGACGTGCATCCGAAAAAGACTAAATATGTTGTCTTTCCCCTGTCATCCCACTGATAAGCGCACAAATATGTACTTGTAAAAAAATAGGTTTTGTGCGCACTGTGTGGTTTGTCGTGCGCACTTTTATAATTATTTCTACAAAATTGTCTGCTCAGGTGCACTATGCAATATTTTCTGTCAATCAGATAAATGCGCGCACATGGGAGTCCTCGAAACAACATACAAAACAGTTTTATGTTTTGTATTCTGCTCTTTACTTGGGGAACAAACCGTTGCACCCTTTATAATCATGTATGGAGATCTTAACCGTCATCTTCCTTCCCGAGTAGTGGAATAATGAATCATGTGGGGAAATTCGAACCGTCATTCCACTCATTTATAAATAAGAGAGTTGGCTTACTCAATTTCAATATTCTTCATTCGAGTTTACTGATGGCTTCCCAAAATGAGTCTCTAAAGGAGGAAAGAAAGTTTGATAAATCGACTATTCTCTCACCCATTACATCTAACTATAGTTGCACCTTTACTGCTTTTGGACTGCCTCCTGTCGAGGAAAAGAAAAAAGCATGTAGGACGGACTTGCTTCAAGATCTACATCGACTGCTTGCATTTTGAGAAAACAAGAAGAACATGCCGAAAAAGAAGAACAGGCCGAAACAGAAGCTCTACATCGACTGCTTGCATCGTCAGACGTTTGTATTTTGCATGTTCTTGCAATGTTTGTAAATTATTTAAAAGATTCTAACTCATCCTTTTCCTAAGTATTTATATTATCCTTTTTTTTATTTTTCATCAATAAAGAAATTTTATTTTACCTTAGTGATATTTTAAAATCGAGACCCATTGAGTATATATCTACTCAGAGGTATTATGTGTCATACCCCGGTTGAGCGATACTCTGAGCGAGCCTCTGAAAGCCTAAGCCGGCTCTCTTGAAGGGCCAAGTCTGGATAATCCTTTACCTTAATGAGTATTCTCACCTGAGCAAGGCAGATCGGGACATTGCACTTTTGCCGTTTGAATCGGCAGTCCGCTTGAGCGGAATGGGGGGTTACATCATACACCACTCAGAAAAAGTCTCGTCCTCGAGACTTCCTGAGGGCAAGCTGTTTTATCAAATTTAGTCCAAACATAGTTACCGGTACCCCTAGATCTATTTGAACACAATCACCTACTCGTTCCTTACGTTGTGTCATGTGTTTGTTGAGTCGGTCTCATTTGCGCCTTAGCATAGGACAATTTGCTTAACGCGGGGGTACGATACAATCCCTCGGGAATGAAGATCTAAGGCTGAGACAACTTGTCACGACCCGCACCCGGTTATTCGGGCACGAGTGCGTGGGCACGTCCAGCCTACGCCGCAGTGTCGGCGGTAGTACGCTGTCTAGGTCTTTTCTGGGGTCAATAAGTATCTATCTCATCCACAATAAATAGACAAGGAAAGTAACAGGAAATAGGAATGCTAACTTTTATAAAACAAATTGTGACAACAGATCCATAGTTAATACAAAGCCAGAAGATAGATCGGGGACAAACCCGAGTATGTGCTGAAAGAAAATAAATAATAACTAACTGGCTACTCCTCCTCAGAGGTAGTCTCCGGAGTGGGAACCGGCTCCTCAATGTGTCACCTGCTAACTCATAGGGGCCATAATAGGTAGGGGCAAAGTCCTCATCATCGCCTAAAACAACGGATCCAGTCAGGAAAGGAGCAAAGTACACAATGCACAACAAGATTAAACTAAATATTTTATGACAATTAAATATTTGATATCATGTTGAGAAACAGCATAACAAAACATTATTATCTCAGAGTTAAACTGTAAATAGGAATATGAGAAACAGAATTAAATGAAACAGGAAATGAAACTACAATAGCCAGCAAAAAATATAACATGACCAGAAACTATCTGTGTGAACTTGTGTTTGTTTTTAGAATACCTAGTTGGCATGTAGGGGTTTATAGGGTTAAACCGGCCGTCATAGATGGCTATTAAACAGGAATAATCGAGATCCGGCTGATGGACAGTCGTGTACCAACAGCTATTAATCATGGCAAGGGTCAGGGTAAACTACATGCCTTTCAGTATTCTCCCACCCGACACGAAAAACAAGACAGGAACTTCCAATATTCAAAACATGAAATCCAGCATTTCTAACACTAGGTGTAATCATCAAGGGTACATGTAAGGCAGGGAAATTAATTATCACAATATATAAAGGTTAACTTGAAGTGCAGGTACTTGCCTGTTGTTTGGATCTGATTAATATTGGCTCTTGGGGGAAAAATCCAGAGATGAGTCCAAAAGCTGAAATAGACATTACCATCACGCTCAGAAGATGTCAATTAGCTAAAAACGCCTGTCCTTGGGTCCAATTTGGAGACAAGGGCAAAACGACAGTTTCGGGTCAAAACGGGGTCCGCCGGTGGGCCCACTTTGCACCGAAAAATATGTCCGGGTCAAAGGTCTCCAAATTCACCAAACTTAGTGTCAACAGGTCAGGAACCCTGATACGAACCCAAGGGAACTTCTAGATTTGGATTTCGATGAGCCGATCACGAAATCGCCCGTCGAGCGGGGCCTGTGGGGCCCACGACACGCGATTTCGTCAACGTTCTCAGAATCGAACTAAACTTGACCCACAGGACCAGCGTATCGCTACGAGTCTGATGGCGCAAGTTTTGTCTCGATCCGACGTGTGTGCACAAAGTTAGGGTGAATTACCGAAAAGGCGGATACGGGGCGATGTCCGCGGATACGCGTTGATTCCGGTGTGCACGCACACCCGAATCAGCTTCCACAAAAACTCACACGTCCGTATCGATGATGCGTACGTATCTGTGAAGACCGCACGCGACCAAGTTGTTCCGTTTGGCGGGACGTACTCAGTTCCGGGGTGAAACAGGGTCTGGTTTTTCCTGTTTTTGGATCGCGGTGTGCGATCACCACAGGACGCGATGCCCCGAGCGGTTTGTCCGGGCACCGAGAGGGTCATACAGGCTTCACAACATAATTTACGGAATTGAAAAGGGAGATACAGGGTACAAGATACGAGTACCTGAAGGGGACCCGAAAAACCGGGGAAAACCTTGTCCGCGTCGTGTCCGACACGACACGAGAATGGGGATTTGGGTTTAGGGTTCAGGCGATGCGCGGCGGGGCCGGCCGGAGGCTGAGGCGGCGCTGTGCTGGCCGGAGGAGAGCGGCGCCGCTGCGGGGAAGGCCGGCCGGGGGCTGGCGGCTGCGTCATCGACGGCGGCGGCGCTGGCGGCTCGTCGGCTGCTGCTGTTGCTGCTGGAGTCGGGGACGGCTGCGGCGGGGTGGAGGACGGCGGGGCGAGGTCGGGGCGAGGGTGGTGGAGCGGCGGTCGGGCGGCGCCGGGGCGACAAGGAGGCGGTGGTCGAACGGGGTCTGGCCGGCTAGGGGTTAAATAGGAAGGGGGAAGAGGGAGTGGCCGTGGCGAGCGGAGGAGAGAGGCCGAGGGAGGCGGCTGCGTGGCCGGGCGGGGCGCCGCGTGGCCGGGCGGAGCGGCGGGCGGCGAGGCCGGCGGAAGCGGGGGAACGGGTGACTGGGTCGTGGGGATGGGGCGGGTCAGGCGGGTCGGGTCGGGTCGGGTTGGGTCCGACCCGAACCCGTTAGGGAAATGGGCCGCGGTTGGGCCGATGGGCCGGGCTGGGCCGATCTACGGGCTGGAAAAATAAAAGAAAAAATAATAGTAATACTAATAATGATAATAATAATAATAATAATAATAATAATAATAATAATTGTTTTTAGGTAATTAAAAATAGGTCCGAGGTCCAATAAAATCCCAAAAAATTGCCCTAAGTCCAGTTTTTCATTTTACACCCAAAAATATTATTTTCATAATATTTTAATGTTGTTTATTATTAATTAAAAATCATGTAATAATTCAAAATTCTGATTTTAATTTCAGAAAATTCCCAGAAAATTGTGAAAAATCCCAATTTTAGTATTTTTGAAAAATCAGAGGCTTACAATCTACCCAACTTATAAAATTTCGTCCTCAAAATTTAAATTATGGCAGGGTTCTCTCTGTCCAAACTCACTTGATTACAGTCTAACGGGTTTCTCTCAGGTGAACATTGCGGTCGCTACCCAACTTAGAATTTTACCCATATATCCTCTAAGGTTGTACAACTAGTAAAGCTAGGTCCCAACTTATAAATCATGGTATTAAGTCTGCAACACAAATACACCACCTATGGTATTCCCTTAGTCATAGAGGTTATCATCAATTCGTCCGGTCTGAGGGGTAAGTCTAGCACTACAATTCAACTTATACCAAACACAGGATTTTGTCTTTCCGAAATAGGGAAAGACGAGGACCAATAATAAAGAGTTTAAGGGCGAGGTGGTAGAACAGAGGTATAAGGATCAAGGCGTTTAAGGAATTCTAATGGGAATTTGTCAGGCGGTTATGGGTTGAGATTCTATTCTGGTAATCATTTGTTCGCATGCTCGTATTAGTACAGTTATGTAACTGATACGATACGCTCGGGCGTATTTAGGGACAAATATGCTAGTCAACTCAATCCACATAAAGTAGTCGTGCGAAGTGCGAATCAAAATACACTAAGGTTGATCAGACCGTAGTACACTGATTCTGAGTAGACACTTGTATTAGTGGGGTTGATCAGGCCTCAATAATACAGGTGTCATGAACAAGCCCGATAAAGAGTAAGCTTGCAAAACTAGGCTATAAAATAGCAGCATCAGTCGAGTTTAGCAAAATTAAGTGCGCTAGATGATGGTGAAAGGAGGTACAAATTATTTAAGTTCGCAAAACAACCTACAATAAGTACAATAACAAAGATTCTACAACTCTACAGTTATCAGATATAAAAGCATACCAGGTTATTAGCAAGTTCAAAATTACTAGGTTGGGGCTGGGGTCACGAACCAATAGGTACGAGCTAAACTAGAAACGGCAGCTACAAATCACTTACGCGCATTGGCTACTCCAAGAGTCTGCGCGTTCTCCACGGTCATTGCGGAAGCTGGTCCGTGTCCTTGAGGTGGTGCCCTCTGCTGCGCTGCTGGGGCCTGGCCTGAACTGGAACCTTTTGTGTAGCTGTGCGTCCTTGAGCAGCAGGACAGTCCTTCACTTGATGTGCTACTGATCCACAATATAGACAGGCACCTAGCCTCTTTCTATAATTCCGCCAAATGTGACCTTATTTTCTATAAAAGCCACAAATGGGAGCTTGTTGGTTCTGTCTTTGAGTTAGATTCATCTGTGGTCACTTTGCAGCTCTTTCCTGTTGTGCTTGGTCTGGTGCTGACGTATACGGCCGCTTCTGGCCGGACTCGATCCTTGTGGTGCACTCCACAGGTCGTGCTGCAGTAAGAACGTCTTCGTCGAAGGTAATTGCATTTGAACTGCTTGGCTTCTGTGACTCCGAGCTAATTCTGTCGATGAAGTTCTCCGCTTGGTTTTGCTGAGCTTCTTGTTGAACCTTCTGATAGGCTTGCATCATCACGTAGAACATTCGGAACATTTGTTGTTCGTCCATAGGCTGTCCTAGTGGAAAGGAAGGTATCGGTGGAGTAGACTGCGTCGAGGGTGGAACGTCATCTTGATAGATTCTCGAGGCAGGCTGATTTGCTTGACTGCACGGTGATGATTGGCCTTTACCAACTGGAGCCACATCGTCTTCGTGGGTACCCATAATGCCTTATGGTTTTTCTGCATGAGCCTCGTTGTTGGCTGGTGGGTCCATTTTTCCTGCATCCAAAATAAACAATAAGAGGCGCACAGGAATTAAGGCAGGACGCAAGTCAATAAAATGATTCAAAGTCGATATGAATATCAAGAACGATTCAATCAGGTAGATGAGCTTTTCCTAAAATCCTCAATCTTATTGCAGGCCTGTTCGGTCCCTAAGTTGAAATCGAACAATTTAGTCGTTAGACCTACATGGGCCACCACAAAAATGTGTCACGACCCGCACCCGGTTATTCGGGCACGAGTGCGTGGGCACGTCCAGCCTACGCCGCAGTGTCGGCGGTAGTACGCTGTCTAGGTCTTTTCTGGGGTCAATAAGTATCTATCTCATCCACAATAAATAGACAAGGAAAGTAACAGGAAATAGGAATGCTAACTTTTATAAAACAAATTGTGACAACAGATCCATAGTTAATACAAAGCCAGAAGATAGATCGGGGACAAACCCGAGTATGTGCTAAAAGGAAATAAATAATAACTAACTGGCTACTCCTCCTCAGAGGTAGTCTCCGGAGTGGGAACCGGCTCCTCAATGTGTCACCTGCTAACTCATAGGGGCCATAATAGGTAGGGGCAAAGTCCTCATCATCGCCTAAAATAACGGATCCAGTCAGGAAAGGAGCAAAGTACACAATGCACAACAAGATTAAACTAAATATTTTATGACAATTAAATATTTGATATCATGTTGAGAAACAGCATAACAGAACATTATTATCTCAGAGTTAAACTGTAAACAGGAATATGAGAAACAGAATTAAATGAAACAGGAAATGGAACTACAATAGCCAGCAAGAAATATAACATGACTAGAAACTATCTGTGTGAACTTGTGTTTGTTTTTAGAATACCTAGTTGGCATGTAGGGGTTTATAGGGTTAAACCGGCCGTCATAGACGGCTATTAAACAGGAATAATCGAGATTCGGCTGATGGACAGTCGTGTACCAACAGCTATTAATCATGGCAAGGGTCAGGGTAAACTACATGCCTTTCAGTATTCTCCCACCCGACACGAAAAACAAGACAGGAACTTCCAATATTCAAGACATGAAATCCAGCATTTCTAACACTAGGTCTAATCATCAAGGGTACATGTAAGGCAGAGAAATTAATTATCATAATATATAAAGGTTAACTTGAAGTGCAGGTACTTGCCTGTTGTTTGGATCTGATTAATATTGGCTCTTAGGGGAAAAATCCAGAGATGAGTCCAAAAGCTGAAATAGACATTACCATCACGCTCAGAAGATGTCAATTAGCTAGAAACGCCTGTCCTTGGGTCCAATTTGGAGACAAGGGCAAAACGGCAGTTTCGGGTCAAAACGGGGTCCGCCGGTGGGCCCGTTTTGCACCGAAAAATGTGTCCGGGTCAAAGGTCTCCAAATTTACCAAACTTAGTGTCAACAGGTCAGGAACGCTGATACGAACCCAACGGAACTTCCAGATTTGGATTTCGATGAGCCGATCACGAAATCGCCCGTCGAGCGGGGCCTGTGGGGCCCACGACACGCGATTTCGTCAACGTTCTCAGAATTGAACCAAACTTGACCCACAGGACCAGCGTATCGCTACGAGTCCGATGGCGCAAGTTTCGTCTCGATCCGACGTGTGTGCACGAAGTTAGGGTAAATTGCCAAAAAGGCGGATACGGGGCGATGTCCGCGGATACGCGTTGATTCCGGTGTGCACGCACACCCGAATCAGCTTCCACGAAAACTCACACGTCCGTATCGACGATGCGTACGTATCTGTGAAGACAGCACGCGACCAAGTCATCCCGTTTGGCGGGGCGTACTCAGTTTCGGGGTAAAATAGGGTCTGGTTTTTCCTGTTTTTGGATCGCGGTGTACGATCACCACAGGACGCGATGCCCCGAGCGGTTTATCCGGGCACCGAGAGGGTCATACAGGCTTCACAACGCAATTTACGGAATTGAAAACGGAGATACAGGGTGCAAGATACGAGTACCTGAAGGGGACCCGAAAAACCAGGGAAAATCGTGTCCGCGTCGTGTCCGACACGACACGAGAATGGGGATTTGGGTTTAGGGTTCAGGCGATGCGCGGCGGGGCCGGCCGGAGGCTGAGGCGGTACTGTGCTGGCCGGAGGAGAGCGGCGCCGCTGCGGGGAAGGCCGGCCGGGGGCTGGCGGCTGCGTCGTCGACGGCGGCGGCGCTAGCGGCTCGTCGGCTGCCGCTGCTGCTGCTGCTGTTGCTGCTGGAGTCGGGGACGGCTGCGGCGGGGTGGAGGACGGCGGGGCGAGGTCGGGGCGAGGGTGGTGGAGCGGCGGTCGGGCGGCGCCGGGGCGACAAGGAGGCGGTGGTCGAACGGGGTCTGGCCGGCTAGGGGTTAAATAGGAAGGGGGAAGAGGGAGTGGCCGTGGCGAGCGGAGGAGAGAGGCCGAGGGAGGCGGAGGAGAGAGGCCGAGGGAGGCGGCTGCGTGGCCGGGCGGGGCGCCGCGTGGCCGGGCGGAGCGGCGGGCGGCGCGGCCGGCGGAAGCGTGGGAACGGGTGACTGGGTCATGGGGATGGGGCGGGTCAGGCGGGTCGGGTCGGGTCGGGTTGGGTCCGACCCGAACCCGTTAGGGAAATGGGCCGCGGTTGGGCCGATGGGCCGGGCTGGGCCGATCTACGGGCTGGAAAAATAAAAGAAAAAATAATAGTAATACTAATAATGATAATAATAATAATAATAATAATAATAATAATAATAATTGTTTTTAGGTAATTAAAAATAGGTCCGAGGTCCAATAAAATCCCAGAAAATTGTCCTAAGTCCAGTTTTTCATTTTACACCCAAAAATATTATTTTCATAATATTTTAATGTTGTTTATTATCAATTAAAAATCATGTAATAATTCAAAATCCTGATTTTAATTTCAGAAAATTCCCAGAAAATTCCAGAAAATTATGAAAAATCCCAATTTTAGTATTTTTGAAAAATCAGAGGCTTACACAACTTATACAAGTTATTATGCTTGTTCGGTAGGATATTCACTTGCACTAGCATCCAAGATCAGCATAATGACTTTTATAAGTTGCCTCAGCCTTAGATCGTCATTCCCGAGGGATTGTATCGTACCCCCGCGCTAAGCAAATTATCCTATGCTAAGGCGCAAATGAGACCGACTCAGTAAACATACGACACAACGTAAGGAACGAGTAGGTGATTGTGTTCAAATGGATCTAGGGGTACCGGTAACTACGTTTGGAATAAATTCGATAGAACGGCT
This sequence comes from Iris macrosiphon, assembly GCA_036927795.1. Lineage (NCBI taxonomy): Eukaryota > Viridiplantae > Streptophyta > Magnoliopsida > Asparagales > Iridaceae > Iris > Iris macrosiphon. The sequence goes on along the minus strand of JAYESA010000014.1, from coordinate 28,476,113 downwards.
TGCCCTCAGGAAGTCTCGAGGACAAAACTTTTTCTGAGTGGTGTATGATGTAACACCCCGTTCCGCTCAAGCGGACTGCCGATTCAAACGGCAAAAGTGCAACGTCCCGACCTGCCTTGCTCAGACGAGAATACTCATTGAGGCAAAGGATTATCCAGACTTGGCCCTTCAAGAAAACCAGCTTAGGCTTTCAGAGGCTCGCTCGGAGTATCGCTCAACCGGGGCATGACATAGTGGTATCAGAGCTTGGCTTATACGCCTTTGAACTTTATTTCGTATGTCTCAGTTTTGAAAGCTCGTTTGTGGGTTATGTGCACACACTCTCTCAATGCCTCAGTGGAATATTCCAAACAATAAGTCTAAATACTTTCAAAAAGTTGTATATGAAATGGTATGATTGCTTGTACGATATTGTGTTCGATGGGCCTTTGTGCCGATCCATATTAGACCCTTTGGGGAAGAGACTCGTGTTAAGATTCATATGATATATGCACGAACCATATGCCCTTACCTGGTTATTCAACTGGTTAGTACAGAATCCAATATTGTCTGAACGATTCGCTATGCACACAGCCTTTTGACTAAGTTGTATTCAGTATCGCGCGCCAAGATCCTTCGGTGCGAAGTTGAGTTGCAACAAGATTGGACGGACGATTAGCCTGCGGGAGATCGGGACGTGACATTATGGACATGGCAGAATAATTCTATAGGTGTTTTTGGTAGATTTATCACTCAAGGCATACTCATGCTGAGTATAAATGACAAATTTTACAGGATTCAATACTATCAGAGGTGATATGGACATGATAGCTCACTAGTTTACTCTACTGGAAAAGAGAAGAAAGAGTAATTTAAGGAAGAACTATTGTCTTTGCTTTAGGGGATAATAAATAAAATATGATTCAAAAGTAATATGGATATGCATCACATTACACTTATTGACAGATGAATACACATGCGAGATTATTCCCAACCCAACTGGGGATCAGGAATATGATATCCTTAAAATAATTGGGCTTTAAGAATAGAATATTTTTGTTGGAGAGAATCTTTTAGATGATCTCAACGAGAGCATTCTGTTAGATCTGAGTATTATCCCACTAGGGAACTTTAAGGACCCATTACCAGAATGAATATAGGTAATAGTTTGAGAGACCGTGTAGGCTACGAGTTGTTGTTGATTAAAGATGTATTTGTTGTACACCTTATTTTAATCTGCTAGAGATGGAGAGAAATATGTCATGCTTAGACATAATACTTTTTGAGGAATTTGTCGTTGATAGGCATCATTATCAAATCTCCATTAGGCTTAGTGAGCCTATAGGCTCCGTTGAAGAATATTGTCTCCACTACATAAGGACTTTTCCATTTAGCTTGGAATTTACCTTTGCTCTTATGGGTTGTGATCATAGGTCTCCTTACTGAAAGGACTAATTCACCGACCTGGAATAATCTTTCCTTGATTTTTCGATTAAAATCTCTGGAAATACGTGCTTGGTATAGCTTAATACGTTGTTGAACGTGCATGCACTTTTTATCTAATGCTTCTAATTCTTGTAGGCACAATCGATCATTATTCTCTACTGTTAGATCAAGAGAAATAACTATTCTAAGAGAAGGTATCTGAATTTTGAGCGAAAGAACTACTTCATATCCATAGACCAAACAGAATGGTGTACAACCAGTTGGAGTTTGAATTATTGTACGATAAGCCCACAAAGAGATCCATTGGAGAGGAGCTTGCCAGGAGATCGTGTTTGACTCATCTCTTTTGTCACACCCCAGTCATAAAATACGTAGGACTAGGAATACATAAGCATGCCAGCCGTATGTATATGGCAACTCCAATATATGGATACCATAATACATACATATGCTGTAATATGAATATAAACTCACATGTGGTATATATATAGTGTCACAAGTCACAGATATACTAATCTCATCCACAGAACAAGTCACAGAAATGAAATAACTAAACTAGAATAATGAGTCTGAATAATCCAAAATAATAGTTGGGTGGAGACAAATCTACTACCAATGACTATATCAATACTAAAATAAGAGAGAAGAGTAAATCTCCAATATAAATTAAGATGATGATATAAAGGTATCAGCGAAGCGATCCATCGCTGGAGATAATCAAAGATGCTCCGAAGGTAAGACTGCCTCGGAAGAGATAAGTGGTAAGTCCTGATCCGTGCTCCTGCAAAAATTCATGAACATCTACACCTGGAAAGGGACCAGGTCCTCAGAGGGACGTAACAAGATACATAGAAGCAAGCCAATTTGAATATAGTAAACATGCATAATCTTTGAAAATATATAAGTACGTTGTACAAGACAATCTAAATGAATGCAAATGAGGACAACTTTTTGACGTATGGGCAAGGGTAGGCTACTCGATCTAAGACTCACAACTCACACACCCGCCAGTGGACATAGAAATCGTCATACCTCGGGGGTAGCGACCAGTGCGACTCTATAAAAATTGACATACCTCGGGGGTAGCGACCAGCGCGACACACGTCCGTAGTGCGAGCTATATACTATGGTTTACCAGAGTGGTTAAAAGCCCATACGCCTAATAATTGTCCTCTCATGATACAAAGTGTCAAGTGTGTGTCAACATACATATAATAGATAGTAATGACTGAAAGAAAACACACATGCAATGCATATACAGAAATAAAATAAATATACAAAAATATAAATAGCATGCAAAGTACTGTAAGAAATTTGGCAAGGTATCTTGTCTGGTCTGAAAAAGAATGAAGTCCCAACTCAAGGCGTCGTCCGATCTACCCGTCACATAAATTAAACAAGTTAGGTTACAAAAGTGGGTGAATAGGTTCCTCCATTTTAATCTATTTTATTTTTGAATAAAATAACCTAAAAGATTATTTTAATCTTATTATAATCTAATTTTATTACTAAACCCTAATTTTGGTCCAAAGAAAATTAACTTTACGGATTTATGATCCGTGACACGCAAATCGAGACAATCCATTAACCAAAAAAGTCAACCGACTCAAATCCTGAATTTGTGTATAAAATCCTATAGATTTTAGTGCTACATGAATGCCAGAATCGACGGCTTTATAAAATCACAAGTCGGTAAAGAGTTATGGCCACAAGGGCGAATAGATGATAGTTTTCGGTAGTTTCCTATTTACGTCTATATTGTACAAATTTTACAGTAGATTAAACTTGCATGTTAAATTCTAGAAAATTAATTTTATGTAATTTTATTCTGAAACTTCAAACGGTTCATAATTTCGAGTTCGGGATCTCCCGTAATCTCAAAAATACTAAAATGTGTCTGATTTTGGACAACTGACACTTTTAGAATTTTCTGGAAAAATAGATTCATAAATTATTAAAATAATTTATATATTCAAAAAACTAACCTTGATATAGTTCTAACAAAAAAAATTGTAGCGCGTTTGGAGTCCGGAGCTAGGAGATATCGTCTTTTTAAGTCGTCATAACTACTAGAAAATGAGGCTGAATTTATGACGAATTTTGACTCTTTTTGGACAAAGAAGAGAGGATTTTAGGGAAAAAAATATGAAAGATGAGGTATTTATAATGGTGGACACTACTTAATTGAATACGACTAGGATTGGCTAATTTAGATATGATTAGGATCAGTTTAAATAATGATAGGATATGCATGAAGTTTCTTTCCTAGTAGGCTCATGATTTGAATTAATTTAAAATATAGTTTGAGTTTATCTCAATAATTTATAATCTTAAATAAAATTAAGGATAATTCAAATAATTTATGTATAATCTTATTAATATATATTAACACTAAATTATTATCTATATAATATTAAGACTATATATATCCAAATAAATCCTAAATAATTTCAAAAATCTAAATAAATTTCTTAAAATTCTAAATAAATTACAGAAAAATATAATTAAATATTTTAATCTAAAATAAATATTTTGTAGGAATAATATGCAAGTATGGTCTCATAGTAAATCATGGAAGTCCTAAAAATTTAGGTTCCCTATGTTTTAATTACCTAAAAATTCTAGAAAAATCTCCAAAAATCTAAAATAGCCTAAAAATGATTCTAAATAAATATTTACATAAGTAAATATATAAAAAAGTTTATTTTCTAATTAACTAAGAGAATACTCTAAAGTAATTTAATATCTATAATAAATATAATAATATAAAATATACACAAAATACTTATTTTGGGTGAGGGGGTTTACAATCTACCCAACTTACAAAAAATTTGCCCTCGAAATTGACACTAACCCATATTCATAATAATCACTATAGATATTATACTTCATTGCTATCTAGCAGTGCTTCCTAAAAGTCATAATCTGCCATTCTAACCCTTTTCTCATTTATTGTCCATACACTATTCTATTTCTAACTCATCTACACTACCCAACTTACAAAAGTTCCATTAGTAGTCAAAGTCTCTTGAGGCTATGGTCTAGGTTGTTAGATGAATTTATTTATTGGGTCGAGAATCTTGGGATACCTGTCTTGAATCTCACAACCATGATTTTTCTTTGTAACCGTCAAGTATCATAGTCTAATACTGCCATGCCACCTGACCAGTATGTCTGCAAATCCTTTGACTACTCTACTATAACGGTCTAGCTGCAGCTGTCGCTACTTTGCCAGCAATTTGTCATAGTTGTCAGTTCGTAACAAGTACCTTCAACTCTTTCCTAGGTTTAGTCTAGGTTTTAGGGCAACAGTTAAGGTCTTGACTAACTTTATAAAACTATTAGGAGTATGAACTATTTCAAACAATTTAACTAATTCAGTTTGACTAAGGGATGTTATTCATATTTTAAAATAATAAGGGGATACAAATATTGCTATGGTGCATATACATAAGGGTTATCCTTATGTACTCATCTTTTAGTTATTAAACATTACTAACACATTTATGTTTTAATTAACACTAATAAGGGTGGGGTCAAAGTAAACCAATAATTCATAATGGCACGAAAAGATGTAACTACGATAGAGAGAATTAAGCACGAGATAAGGAATTGATAGAGAAGAAAAGATGAGCCACCCCAAGGGGCGAGATGGTGATAGGAAAATAGTACTACTACTGATACTTGCGTCATCTATTAGCATTGCGTATATGCCATCTGGGTAGAATATCAATATATCCTCATAACTGCTAAACCCCTATACATATAATTCTATGTCTACTATGCACCTAAGATCTCGTGTCACAATAGGGTCATGAGTATGAACTGACACATATAGCTAAGGTCGTACCTATATCTACGACTTCCTGTGCCCGCGCTTCTTATTTGTCATCATGAGTGCTTGGCTTATGGGGTATATCTGGTACTATCCGTGTATCAACTTATACTAAGCACGAACGTTCGTCTTTTCGAAATAGGGAAAGACGGAGAATAATAATAAAGAGTTCAAGGAGGAGGTGATAGAATACAAGTACGGAATTCAAAGGGATTAGAGAATTCGAAAGAGAGTTGCCAAGGCAGTTGTGGATTAAAATCTTATTTTGATAAATTCCTATTCTCATGTTCACATCAGAACAGTTATGTACCTGACATGATATGCTCTGACCAGTCTAGAGGACAAGTATATTTGTCTAATAAGTTAAGTCAACTATATCTCAACCCACGTAAGGTAGTGATACAAAGATCGAACCAAGTGCACTACGGTTGATCAGACCATAATACACTGATTCTGATTTTGACAATGTATTAGTGTGGGCCCCCAATATTACATATGTCATGAACAAACTCAATAAAATAATAAGCTTACAAAACTAGGCTATAATAGCAGCATAAGTCGAGATAAAAAAATATAAGTACGCTTGATTATGATGGAGGAAGGTACAAAATAATCTAAGTTCACCAAGAAGATCGGTGTTGTGCCTTTACAATTGCCATACTAATTTTTTGTCTAAGTCTAAGTCAACCAAATGGGTGTATGGGCCTCTAAGTTTTACGGTCTGGGTAAACACTATCTTCTTATGCAAGCCTATAGTTGGTATCATTCATTTATATTTCATTAATGGATCAAAAGACTATGTGATACTAGGTTATGAGGCATACTACCAAACTTATAAAAATTTAACTAATAGTGTTATTGAATACCAGAGTGTATATACCTAGTATAAGGCACCTTACTAACCCCTATCAAGCACGAAGGAAAGATTGACGCTGAGAAGGGATCAAGGAAGATGCAATGCAAGCAATCAAATAAGAATGCGAAACAATCAAGGGAGGTGATTAAGCAAGTGGATGAGATCCTATATTCTAATCCTATGCGCAGGCTTGCTCGGTATAGTAACGTAACCGAGAAAATATGCTCTCGACCTGCAAGGACCACCACAAAAATATGTCACGCCCCAGTCCCAAAATACGTAGGACTAGAAACACGTAAGCATGCCAGCCGTATGTATATGGCAACTCCAATATATGAATACCATAATACATACGTACGTTATAATATGAATATAAACTCACATATGGTATATATAGTGTCACAAGTCACAAATATACTGTCACGCCCCAGTCCCAAATACGTAGGACTAGAAACACGTAAGCATGCCAGCCGCATGGATATGGCAACTCCAATATATGGAAATCATAACCCATACGTACGCTGTAATATGAATATAAACTCACAGGTGGTATATAGAAGGTCACAAGTCACAGATATGCTAATCTCATCCACACAACAAGTCATAGAAAAGAAATACTAAACTAGAATAAGGAGTCTGAAATATCCAAAATAATAGTCGGGTGGAGACAAATCCACTACCAAAGACTATATCCAAAACTAAAATGAGAGAGGAGTATAAAGTCTCCAATATAAAATAATGTGAAGACAAAAGTGTATCAGCTAAAAGAATCCATCGCTAGATAATCAACGATGCTCAGAAGGTAAGACCTCCTCGGCAGAAAGGAATGCGTCAGGTCCAGGCCCGTACTCCTGCAAATACTCAAGAGCAGATACACCTGGCAGGGGACCAGGTCCTCAGAGGGACGTAACAAGATACACAAAACACATGCCAATTTGAATACAGTAAACATGCATATAATTTGAAAATAAATAAGTACGCTGTACACGACAATCTATATGAATGCAAATGAGGACAACTTTTCGACGTATGGGCAAGGGTAGTCTACTCGATCTAAGCCTCACAACTCATGCACTCGTCCATGAACATCATCAGCCGACATACCTCGGGGGTAGCGACCCTCGGACTCCATCAATCGACATACCTCGGGGGTAGCGACCATCGGACACGACCCACCATAGTGCGTGCTAGTGACTACGGTGTTACCAGAGTGGTTAAAAGCCCATACGCCTAATAATTGTCCTCTATGATACTAAGTGTCAAGTGTGTGTCAACATATCTAATATATAGTAATAATTGAAAGGAAAACTACACATGCAAGAACTATACAGAAATAAAATAAATAAACAGAAATATAAATAGCATGCAAAGTACTGTAAATAATTTGGCAAGGTATCTTGCCTAGTAAGAAAGCTGCAAGGTGTACTGTCCAGAAGTCAAACGCACAGGATCAAAAGCTATGGCCGTAGAACAAATATCTCCGGATGCTGAAATAAACATCACCAATGTTTCCAGAATAAGCAAAATAGCTAAAAAGCACTTCCCTTTCGTCCAATTTGGACACAGGGCAAAACGGTAATTTCGGATAAAAGTGGGGTCCACATGTGGCCACTTTGCACCGAAAAGCGTGCCAAGGGTAACAGTCTCTAAATGGGACAAACTATAGGTCAAACAACTCTAAATGTCAATACGAACCCAACGGTATGTCCAAATGTGGATTCCGATGAGCCGAACACAATTTTATCCAAAAAGTCAACTGTGGGGCCCGTCAATTGGCGATTTGGTCAACCGTCTCAGAATTGCGTGAAAATTGGGTCACAGGACCAGCGCATTACCATGAGTCCAGCGGCACAAGTTTCGTCGCAATCTGACAAGCGTGCACAAAATACGCGCGAGTTCCACAAAAGTTGCGACACGGGGTGTGTCCGCGGATACGGCTTGATTCCGGCGCGCACACGCGTCCGAATCAGTCCCCACAAATTTTCACGTGTCCGGTTACACTGCGTGTACCGTTCAGTACACTTGGTACACGGCGGGGCAGTCCCATTTGGCGGGGCGCGCTCCGTTTTCCAACTTTTGGGATTCTTGAAAAAGTGGGTTCGCACGGTTTTGTGACGAATATAATTCTGTCCACAGCAACTAATAATATAGGGTTATTTAACAAAAAATAAACTAGGTCAAGTATTCTACAGGTATCAAAAAGAATCATCGAATTCAGATCTCCGTGGTGGGAGATACGAACTCGGCAATATGGGTGGTCACCGCAGTTTTCTGCGATTCCAGAATTGGGTCTGCTCGCGCCAACTTGGGCGCTATTTTTTACCTAGGGGTACACGTTTTCCGAGGTTGGCTATAAAATAAATATGGAAGAGGTTTAAGGGGTGATCATATCGGTGAAGACGGAACAGCGTTTGGTCGAGCGAGTCGACGGAAAATAATTCCGGAGCGAAGGTGCCTCGAGTGGGATTCTGCTGGGCACGAGGTCGGAGTCGTCGGGATGGTTGGATGGCTTGGCGGGGCTTCTCTGGCTGCGGTGACGGATCTAGATGGGAAGAGGAGGTCTGGAGATTTAGGTTAGGGTTTAGAATTTTTGAAGAGATTATATATATATATATATATATATATATATATATATACATATAAATAGGTCCCGGGGGGGGGCGCACACTGGGCGCTGGCTAGCAGTTGCTAAGTTTTGGAAAACTTTGCTGTGTATTTGCTAGCAATTGCTAGCAAAGTTGGAATTGCTAAGAATAGTAGTTGTAGTTTAGTATTGCTAGTATTATTATTATATTATTATTATTAGTTAATCATTAACTAATAATTCTTTTACTTTCTTTTCTTAATCTTTTCTTTTCCTATTAATATATATGCATATATATATATATATATATATATATATATATATTTGTATATATATATAATATATATACTCATAGAAAAATTCATAGATTAGAAAAATGCACACCATTAGGCTAGCAACTGCTTAAGGGGTCTCCTACATGGAATAAATTTCGAAAAAATTTTGATGGTCCCATAAGTCATCTAAGTGCCCGAACACCTAAAATAAAAATTAATAAAAATCTATTTCTCCTATTTAGCACATAATTACCATAATTAAATTATTAATTAATAAAAAATAATAAATACGGTTTTTTTTAAATAGGGATTTTACATTCTACCCAACTTACAAAAATTTTGTCCTCGAAATTAACACTAACCCATATTCATAATGATAACTATAACTATTACACCACATTGGTATCTAGTAGGACTCCTAGAACTCATGGTCTGCCATTCTAACACTTCCTCATCTATTGTCCATACACTATTCTATCATCCTCTAACCCATCTACACTACCCAACTTACAAAATTTCTACTAGTAGTCACATTCTTTGAAGCTATTGTCTAGGTTTGTAAGGCAAATACATTTATTGGGTCAAGAATCTTGGGATACTTGTCTAGAATCTCATAACTATGACTTTTTTCATAACCGTCAAGTATCATAGTCTAATACTGCCACGCCACCTGGCCAGTATGGCTGCAAGTAATTCGACTATTCTACCATAATCGTCTGGCTGCAACTGTCGCTACCTCGCCAGCGATTTGTCATAGTCATCAGTTCATAACAAGTGCCTTCAACTCTTTCCTAGGCATAGTCTAAGTTTTAGGGAACACTTAAGGTCTTGACTAATTATTAGGGGTATGATCTAGCTCAAATGATCTAACAATTTCTACTAGGCTACATGGTGCTACTTAAGGGTTAAACTACTAAAGAATACAGATATTGCTATAGTGCATATATATATTAAGAACTCATCCTTAGTTATCAAGCATTACTAACACATTTATGTTTAACTAACAAAATAGGGGTGAGGTTGATATCAAACAATTCATAATGGCACGAAAGATATGACTATGATAGGAAGAGTTACGCACGAGATAAGGAATAAATATAAAAGGAGGAGATGAGTCACCCAAGAGGGCGAGATAAGGATAGGAGAAGAATACTACTACTGCTACTCCCGTCATCCATTAGCATCGCGTGTATGCCATCTGGATAGAATAGAAATATATCCTCATAACTGTTAGACTATCATATTTAAAATTCTACAGCTATTTGTGCATCTAAGAGCTTGTGTCACAATGAGATTATGAGTATGCAAAGATAGTTATAACTAAAAGGTCGTACCTGTATCTACGGCTTCCTGTGTCTGCTCTCCCATACTTGTCATAATGAGTGCTTGGCCTTGTCCTTGGTTATTCAACTGGGGTCTAGTCCCCTCCATTTGTGCAGACTGTAGAAGCAGTGGTGGGTCCCTTTGGTCTTCTATACTTGAGGGTGTATGCGGTGTTCCTGATTCTAATGCCATAGGTCTCTGGTTCTGTTTAGGACATTCTCGGGCTTGATGGTGACTTGATCCACATATCATGCACAACCCCAATCGACGATGACAGTCTCTTAGAATATGACATATCCTTCCATAATAGTGACAAGTACGGAGCTCCTTGGTTGGATATGGTGCAGCACTATCTGATTGCTGGCGTGTCAAAGGGTGTCGAATGGATCCTCCTTGCTGTATCCTTACTGGTCCTTGGTGACTTCTCTGTTGAATTCTGTTTCCCTTGCTGATGGCCTCCTGAATCCTGGCCTCTGTCAATAGCTCGGCATAAGAGATCCGGGACTGGGAGCTAGTGTAGTGCTGGAGCTCCTGAGTCAGCCCGCGGTGAAACCTCTTAGCCTTCTCCAAGTCATTAGGTATTAGGACTGTGCCATACTTACTGAGATGGCTAAATTCTGTGTCATACTCATCAACCGTCTTGCCCCCTTGCTCTAGATGGAGGAACTGATCGTACAATGCGTCCCTTACCGTATCCGGAAAGTACTTCCTTTCAAAGCATTCCAAGAATTATTCCCAAGTCTGACGCGTATCCAACTGGCGCTCCATTGATTCCCACCAGTGATGCGCGTTGCCTTCTAACTGAGTCCTCACGCCTATCATCCATAGGTCAGAAGGTAATTGTGATGCCTCTAACAACTTCTTGGTATTGGCAATCCAGTTCGTGGTCTCCTCTGGACTCTCATTACCCTTATATGGCTTAGGGCCCATCTGCACAAAGTCCTTGACTGAACCAACCCGAGCTTGTGGTACTGAAACTAGTGCCTGGGTTGGTGCAGGGGCTAGTGCAGCCATTCTCTCAAGCGCTGCCAGAAATTCTAGCCTCTGCTCTGCTGTTTGCTGCCTCTGCTCGGCTGTCTGCTGCCTTTGTTCCTGTATTATCATCTGGAAGAATTGGAACAGCTGCGCTTGGCCATATTGCGGTGCTAATGGAGCTGGAAAAGTCCTATTAGGTATCGTGGAAGGAGTTGATGGAATTTGATTGTTAGTCAGTCCATCCGGTCCGGGAAGAAGAGATGTCGTTGAGGTCACTCCTAATGGTTGGTCGTCGTCCCCTGGAGACGTGTTGTCCCCGGTGGCGGCATGCCCGTTATTCAAATTCATCTCTCTGCAAGAGATGAACGAAGGATTAAGAAGAGTACATGAATCAAGCAGGATGCAAGAACTTAAGTAGGACATGTTGGAAGGAAGGTAAGTTATAGTCAAGTGTGGATGAGATCTAAAATTCTAATCCTAGGTGCAGGCCCGTTCGGTACAGTGACGTAACCGAAACGGCTAACTCGACCTGTATGGGCCACCACAAAAACATGTCACGCCCCAGTCCCAAGTACGTAGGACTAGAAACACGTAAGCATGCCAGCCGCATGGATATGACAACTCTAATATATGGAAACCATAACCCATACGTACGCTGTAATATGAATATAAACTCACAGGTGGTATATAGAAGGTCACAAGTCACAGATATGCTAATCTCATCCACACAACAAGTCATAGAAAAGAAATACTAAACTAGAATAAAGAGTCTGAAATATCCAAAATAATAGTCGGGTGAAGACAAATCCACTACCAAAGACTATATCCAAAACTAAAATAAGAAAGGAGTATATAGTCTCCAATATAAAATAATGTGAAGACAAAAGTGTATCAGCTAAAAGAATCCATCGCTAGATAATCAACGATGCTCAGAAGGTAAGACCTCCTCGGCAGAAAGGAATGCGTCAGGTCCAGGCCCGTACTCCTGCAAATACTCAAGAACAGATACACCTGGCAGGGGACCAGGTCCTCAGAGGGACGTAACAAGATACACAAAACACATGCCAATTTGAATACAGTAAACATGCATATAATTTGAAAATAAATAAGTATGATGTACACGATAATCTATATGAATGCAAATGAGGACAACTTTTCGACGTATGGGCAAGGGTAGTCTACTCGATCTAAGCCTCATAACTCATGCACTCGTCCATGAACATCATCAGCCGACATACCTCGGGGGTAGCGACCCTCGGACTCCATCAATCGACATACCTCGGGGGTAGCGACCATCGGACACGACCCACCATAGTGCGTGCTAGTGACTACGGTGTTACCAGAGTAGTTAAAAGCCCATACGCCTAATAATTGTCCTCTATGATACTAAGTGTCAAGTGTGTGTCAACATATCTAATATATAGTAATGACTGAAAGGAAAACTACACATGCAAGAACTATACAGAAATAAAATAAATAAACAGAAATATAAATAGCATACAAAGTACTGTAAACAATTTGGCAAGGTATCTTGCCTAGTAAGAAAGCTACAAGGTGTACTGTCCAGAAGTCAAACGCACAGGATCAAAAGCTATGGCCGCAGAACAAATGTCTCCGGATGCTGAAATAAACATCACCAACGTTCCCAGAATAAGCAAAATAGCTAAAAAGTACTTCCCTTTCGTCCAATTTGGACACAGGGCAAAACAGTAATTTCGGGTAAAAGTGGGATCCACATGTGGCCCACTTTGCATCAAAAAGTGTGCCAAGGGTAACAGTCTCTAAATGGGACAAACTATAGGTCAAACAACTCTAAATGTTAATACGAACCCAACGGTATGTCCAAATGTGGATTCCGATGAGCCGAACACAATTTTGTCCAAAAAGTCAACTGTAGGGCCCGCCAATTGGCAATTTGGTCAACCGTCTCAGAATTGCGTAAAAATTGGGTCACAGGACCAGCGCATTACCACGAGTCCAGCGGTATAAGTTTTGTCACAATCTGATAAGCGTGCACAAAATACGTGTGAGTTCCACAAAAGTTGCGACACGGGATGTGTCCGCGGATACGGCCTGATTCCGGCGCGCACACGCTTCCGAATTAGTCTCCATGAATTTTCACGTCCGGTTACGCTGCGTGTACCGTTCGGTACACTTGGTACATGGCGGGGCGGTCCCGTTTGGCGGGGCGCGCTCCGTTTTCCAACTTTTGGGATTCTGGAAAAAGTGGGTTCGCGCGATTTTGTGACGAATATAATTCTGTCCACAGCAACTAATAATATAGGGTTATTTAACAGAAAATAAACTAGGTCAAGTATTCTACAGGTATCAAAAAGAATCACCAAATTCGGATCTCCATGGTGGAAGATACGAACTCGGCAATATGGGTGGTCACCGCAGTTTTCTGCGATTCCAGAATTGGGTCTGCTCGCGCCAACTTGGGCGCTATTTTTCACCTAGGGGTACACGTTTTCCGAGGTTGGCTATAAAACAAATATGGAAGAGGGTTAAGGGGTGATCATACCGGTAAAGACGGAACAGCGTTTGGTCGAGCGAGTCGACGGGAAACAATTCCGGAGCGAAGGTGCCTCGAGTGGGATTCTGCAGGGCGCGAGGTCGGAGTCGTCGGGATGGTTGGATGGCTTGGCGGGGCTTCTCTGGCTGCGGTGACGGCTCTAGATGGGAAGAGGAGGTCTGGAGATTTAGGTTAGGGTTTAGAATTTTTGAAGAGATATTATATATATATATATATATATATATATATATATATATATATATATATATAAATATATACATATATAAATAGGTCCCGGGGGGGGCGCACACTGGGCGCTTGCTAGCAGTTGCTAAGTTTTGGGAAACTTTGCTGTGTATTTGCTAGCAATTGCTAGCAAAGTTGGAATTGCTAAGAATAGTAGTTGTAGTTTAGTATTGCTAGTATTATTATTATTATATTATTATTATTAGTTAATCATTAACTAATAATTCTTTTACTTTCTTTTCTTAATCTTTTCTTTTCCTATTAATATATATGCATATATATATATTTGTATATATATATAATATATATACTCATAGAAAAATTCATAGATTAGAAAAATGCACACCATTAGGCTAGCAACTGCTTAAGGGGTCTCCTACATGGAATAAATTTTGAAAAATTCCTGATGGTCCCATAAGTCATCTAAGTGTCCGAACACCTAAAATAAAAATTAAGAAAAATCTATTTCTCCTATTTAGCACATAATTACCATAATTAAATTATTAATTAATAAAAAATAATAAATACGGTTTTTTTTAAATAGGGGTTTTACATATACTAATCTCATCCACAGAACAAGTCACAGAAATAAAATAACTAACCTAGAATAATGAGTCAGAATAATCCAAAATAATAGTCGGGTGGAGACAAATCCACTATCAATGACTATATCAATACTAAAATAAGAGAGAAGAGTAAATCTCCAATATAAATTAAGATGATGATATAAAGATATCAGCGAAGCGATCCGTTGCTGAAGATAATCAAAGATGCTCCGAAGGTAAGACCGCCTCATAAGAGATAAGTGGTAAGTCATGATCCGTGCTCCTACAAAAATTTATGAACATCTACACCTGGAAAGGGATCAGGTCCTCAGAGGGACGTAACAAGATACATAGAAGCAAGCCAATTTGAATACAGTAAACATGCATAATGTTTGAAAATATATAAGTACACTGTACAAGAAAATCTATATGAATGCAAATAAGGATAAATTTTTGACGTATGGACAAGGGTAGGCTACTCGATCTAAGCCTCACAACTCACACACCCGCCAGTGGACATCAGAAATCGTCATACCTCGGGGGTAGCGACCAGTGCGACTCTACAGAAATTGACATACATCGGGGGTAGCGACCAGCACGACACACGCCCGTAGTGCGAGCTATATACTACGGTTTACCAGAGTGGTTAAAAGCCCATACACCTAATAATTGTCCTCTCATGATACTAAGTGTCAAGTGTGTGTCAACATACATATAATAGATGGTAATGACTGAAAGAAAATACACATGCAATGCATATACAGAAATAAAATGAATATACAAAAATATAAATAGCATGCAAAGTACTGTAAGCAATTTGGTAAGGTATCTTGTCTGGTCTGAAAAAGAATGAAGTCCCAACTCAAGGCGTCGTCCGATCTACCCGTCACATAAATTAAACAAGTTAGGTTACAAAAGTGGGTGAATAGGTTCCTCCATTTTAATCTATTTTAATTCTGAATAAAATAACCTAAAAGATTATTTTAATCTTATTATAATCTGATTTTATTACTAAACCATAATTTTGGTCCAAAGAAAATTAACTTTACGGATTTGTGATCCGTGACACACAAATCGAGACAATCCGTTAACCAAAAAGTCAACCGACTCAAATCTTGGATTTGTGTATAAAATCTTATAGATTTTAGCACTACATGAATGTCAGAATCGACGGCTTTATAAAATCACAAGTCGGTAAAGAGTTATGGCCACAAGGGCGAATAGATGATAGTTTTTGGTGGTTTTCTATTTACGTCTATGTTGTACAAATTTTACAGTAGATTAAACTTGCATGTTAAATTCTAGAAAAGTAATTTTATATAAGTTCATCTGTCAACTTTCTGAAACTTCAAACGGTTCGTAATTCCGAGTTCGGGATCTCCCGTAATCTCAAAAATACTAAAATGTGTCTGATTTTGGACAACTGACACTTTTAGAATTTTTTGGAAAAATAGATTCATAAATTATTAAAATAATTTATATATTCAGAAAACTAACCTTGATATAGTTCTAAC
This sequence comes from Iris macrosiphon, assembly GCA_036927795.1. Classification (NCBI taxonomy): domain Eukaryota; kingdom Viridiplantae; phylum Streptophyta; class Magnoliopsida; order Asparagales; family Iridaceae; genus Iris; species Iris macrosiphon. Next base: position 28,460,020 of record JAYESA010000014.1, on the reverse strand, counting down.
AAAAAAACTGGAGCGCGTTTGGAGTCCGGAGCTAGAATATATCGTCTTTTTAAGTCGTCATAACTACTAGAAAATGAGGCTGAATTTATGACGAATTTTGACTCTTTTTGGACGAAAAAGAGAGGATTTTGGGAAAAAAAAAATGAAAGATGAGGTATTTATAATGGTGGACACTACTTAATTGAATACGACTAGGATTGGCTTATTTGGATATGATTAGGATCAGTTTAAATAATGATAGGATATGCATGAAGTTTCTTTCCTAGTAGGCTCAGGATTTGAATTAATTTAAAATATAGTTTGAGTTTATCTCAATAATTTGTAATCTTAAATAAAATTAAGGATAATTCAAATAATTTATATATAATCTTATTAATATCTATTAACACTAAATTATTATATATCTAATATTAAGACTATATATATCCAAATAAATTCTAAATAATTTTAAAAATCTAAATAAATTTCTTAAAATTCTAAATAAATTACATAAAAATATAATTAAATATTTTAATCTAAAATAAATATTTTATAGGAATAATATGCAAGTATGGTCTCATAGTAAATCATGGAAGTCCTAGAAATTTAGGTTCCCTATGTTTTAATTACCTAAAAATTCTAGAAAAATCTCCAAAAATCTAAAATAGCCTAAAAATGATTCTAAATAAATATTTATATAAGTAAATATACTAAGAAATTTATTTTCTAATTAACTAAGAGAATACTCTAAAGTAATTTAATATCTATAATAAATATAATAATATAAAATATACACAAAATACTTATTTTGGGTGAGGAGTTTACATCTTTTGTGTCCAAATTCAAAATTTTCCTAAAAGGCTACCAAAATACTAGGTAATTCTCTCAATTTTATCAAATTCATGCTTAAAAATACTCCATGGACATGTAAGAACCTTTCCATAGTTAGAATTGAAGGATGAGTCTTATCGTGCTGACACCCCTATGGCTGACTCTCGCAGACTCAAAAACAAGATCATCCGATACTCCGATGGTACTAATTCGACTTCAGGGTCATTTGATACCCGACCTAGCAGCTCCTAAGCAAACAATCTAACTCATAATATGTAGAGAACAACTCATGAAGTTCCAGCCACCACCCAGCAAGAGTCAGGGCACCCAGGCGGCTTCCGGCGTCCCCAGCTCTATTCCCTCCAACTGAGAAGATACATCCCCCCACAAGCGGATAGTTAACTTGAACATGGAACTTTGTAGTTATTCGAGTCATGCTTGCCAGGGTCACACTCCTAGTCTGACTACTCGCAAGTGTGCTATTAATGAATCTATTTTAGAAAAGACAGCAGATCGATCTAAAGTGGGCGATATACACATGCATGAGTCTGAAGATTCAGGACCAGTCCTACCCTTTCCTATATCCTCCCTACTCTTTTTTGTTGCATCATAGATTGGTCATACTGCCTCCACACACGAAGTCTTTCCCGCCCTCCACTATTTAAACCAGTCCTCCCTATTTGCCATTTAAATCAAATAAAATAACTAAGAGGACTTGATTTTGATTAACAAACTTAAAAGTACATAGTAGAGTCCTAAGAGACAATCTAAGTATAAATTTGTTTTTATCTGGGGGGTGACGATGGAGGATTAGGAGTGTAACAACTATCTTTACTCCGTGGACGATCCGGACGCAGAAACTTCTCTCCTTGGTTCTAGTATGAATCCGCAGATAGCCAGCCAGCCCTTTGTATTGGTGTGGTACCTTGCTATTTATAGCCGTCCTATGGATATGCTATGGGTGCCGCATATGCTCGTGCTTGGTGGCCGCATGGGACTCCTTCAGCAGAATACGACCGTAACAGTAGCCGCATGGTACGGGCAAGCCGCCACTTGGGTCTGGTTAGGATTTTCTATTTTGAAGAGATCTCGAGGCTGTTGTGTGCATAACTCGGTCAATTGGACACTTGTTCAACACTAACTGTGCAAGAAATTGTCTTTGGTTGTAACAAAAAATCTTGTGAGTCAAGAGCCGCATACTGTTGTAGTCACATAGAAGCTCTCGTTTGGCCTTGGTCGGAATGACCCTATAGCCATGTGGACAAGGCTGCATGGGTCTTGAAGCCGCATGCGTACTCTTGTTTGGCCTTGGTCAGGTGGACGCTATGGCCGCATGATGTCGAGGCCGCATGGGTCTTGAAGCCTCATACGTAGGACACGTAGCATGGCCAATCTGTTGAGGAAATTAATGCACTGATGTTACTTATTATCTTTTCCTGAGTCATCGTCTGCACGAATTCTGAAGCATCTCAGGGTGATGAGTAAGGTGTAAGAGCTTTTTATAGACATCAAAATATGGGTCAGGGATTTTTTTGCGACCGTCCTGCTCTATGGTCGTTCGGACCGTATATGAGAACTACATGGAGTCGAAGCCGCATGGGACCAGAGACGCAAGGAACGCATTGAGTCTGGAACGCATTGAGCCGGAGATGCATGGAACGCATTGGGCCAGAGATGTATAGAATACTTGGAGCCTGGAACGCATTAAGCCAGAGATGCATGGAACACATAGAGTCTGAGACGCATTGGGCCAGAGAAGAATAGAACACATGGAGTCTGGAACGCATTGGGCCAGAGACGCATGGATCTTTTGTTGGTTTATGCATTCGTGACATTTGAACAGCTGTATACTGCTAAAAGTAACTATGACGAAACTGTCAGCACGGATTCCAATCAGCGGTGCAAGATTCGAGGCAGTCAAAATGACTGACTGTTTTGTCAGAGTTATAAATTCTTTGATGTGACTGTAGGGACTATGCATCACTTGCTAATAATCAATAACCTAGAAAATTTTATAATTGATAACCTAGTATATTCTTAAGTGATAACCAAGTTTTCTAAAAATTGTAGTTTTCTAGAATTTCTTCTGGAAATTGCATAATTTCTATTGCTTAGGGAAATAATTTTTCCTATGTGTTTTCTTAAATCCTCAACCTTGATCTCCTTAATCGTGATGTGCTTCGAATAATGTTTGCAACCGTGTCATCTCTGTTGACCGGTTATTCTTTGATTGCGAGGACGCAATCCTCTTAAAGGGGTAGATTGTAAACCCCCTGATTTTTCAAGAATTTTTAAAATAGATTTTCTGGAATTTTCTGTGATTTTTATTTTTTACTAATTAAAACTATGGCATTTTAAAATTAAATGATTTTTAATTGATGTTAAATAATATTAAAATATTATGAAAGTCATATTTTCTGGTGTAAAATAAAAAATTAGACATAGGATAATTTTTTAGGAATTTATTGGACCCCGAAAGTATTTTTTAAAGACCTAAAAACCAAATTATAATTAAACCAATTGAACCCTGAAATAAACCCGGTTTATTTTAAATAAACCAAACCAACCCGAACCAGACCGGTTTACCTGAACCGAACCCAATTCCTTAACGGGTCAGGTCGGATCCGAATTGAACCCGACCCGGACCCGTTAACCCGCTGCAAACCCTAACCCCCAACTTCTCATCTTCCCGTCGATTCTCCTTCCGGCGACCGTTTCCGCAGCCGTGGCCACCGGCGACCGCTCGGTTCAGCTCCGCCAACGCCCCGAGCCGCTTCCCCTTCACCTCCCTCAACCCCCGGCGGCCATCCTCCTCCCCCTAACCCTATTTAAACCCACCCAGCGCCTTCGGCTGCCCGATTCCCGACCACCGCCTCCACTCCCTTCTCCGCCGTCCCCGCAGCACCCGGCTGCCCCGCCTTCACTCCAGCATCGTGCCCAGCCCGACCCCGCAGCAGCTCCTGCGAGCTCGCCTCCGCCGCCCACGACAAGCAGCAGCAGCCGCAGCAGAGCTGCAGCGCCGTCCTGAGCCATCTCCGGCCGACTCGGCCCCCAGCGCCGCCTCGAGCCCGGTCGCCTCCGCCCGAGCAGCCCACCCCGTAGTGCCTAGCCGCCTCCGGCGAAGCCCCCAGCCGCAGCGTGCCCTAACCCTAGAACAGTAACCCGGACACAGCCCGGACACAGCACAGTGTCAAGACGACTCGCGGACAGGAAGAAACTCCGTTCCACAGAGCCCTGTTCAGGTAACCCGTTCTCTCTCCTCGCTACCCCATTTTTAGTTCCGTCTGTTGTGACGCGTAGACTGCGTGACCCTCTCGATGCTCGTACAACCCGCTCGGTGCGTCGCATCCTGTGGTGATCGCGAACCGCGATCCAAAACAGGAAAATAAATACCCCATTTTTTCCCGGAACTGAGTGCGCCCCACCAAACGGGACAACTTGGTCGCGTGCGGTCTTCACCGAAAGGTGCGCGCCGTTGATACGGACATGCGAGATTTCACAGAAGTTGATTTGGATGTGCGTGCACACCGGAATCAACGCGTATCCGCCGACAACGTCCCGTATCCGCCTGTTTTGGATCTCGTTGTAACTTGGTGTACACACGTCGGATCGAGATAAAACTTGTGCCATCGGAATCGTAGCAATACGTTGGTCCAGTGACCCAAGTTTGGTTCAATTCTAAGAACGTTGACAAAATTACATATTGTGGGCCCTACGGCTCAACTTGACAGACGATTTTGTGATCGGCTCATCGAAATCCAATTCTGGAAGTTCCGTAGGGTTCGTATCAATGTTCTGGACTTGTTGACACTAAGATTGACAAATTTGGAGACCATTGGTTCTGACACATTTTTCGGTGCAAAGTGGCCTACATGTGGACCCCGCTTTGACCAAAAACTGTTATTTTTGTCACTGTGTCCAAATTAGACTCAAGGACAGGCGTTTCTAGCTATTTGATATTTTTTGAATCTGATGGTGATGTCTATTTCAGCAACCAGAGGAGTACCTGCAAATCTCGCAACTGCCAGAGCTACAGTTGGAGCCAGAACCCCAGGCAAGTATACCTTGCCAAAACTTGCAGTTCTTGTTACATATTTCTTTGTCTTATTTATATCTTGTACACGCTTAACCTAGGACCGTGTGACTTACTAAGCGTCCGATTAATAGTCGGGTGCCAACACTGTACGCAGAGTTGTGTAACGTCACCTAGAGATGGATATCGTGACTTTTTATATTCTAGTGCTTGCATTATCAAGTACGTTATACCCAGGACACCTGACACTATTCATAAGACAGAATTTTCCTGAAATATTCAAGGTTATTCTGTGTAGGTTGCAGGATTTATGACATAGATATTTTATTCATAGTTAGTATATGACTTGCTGCATTGGTTTTGATCTTATGTGACTTGGACATGAGGCATCGTGGACATGAGACGTGTGATTACATTGGGTGGGAGAGACACACAGGCTACAGGCTGATTTCATATATATACTATATAGTAAATTACATAGTAAAATACATAGTAACACTGCTACAGGCTCCCAGACACAGAGCTTGTAGTGGTCTCAGCCTGAGTTCTAGTGATGCTCTCAACTTGTATTTCACATAGATGGTTATATAGTTCACCCTATTATTTTATTTATTGCTGCTCTGTATTTATTTTGGCATGAGTTATTTTGTACCTTGCTATGTCCCCTGGGGACTTGGATCTGGATTATGTCCCCAGGGTTAGCAGAGGATATCTATCCTGAGGTGTACGAAACATGAGCACTTCTCAGAACAGTACCAGAACCTGAGGACGAGATAATCGCTGAGGATTTTTCCTGAATATCTGCTTCTTCTATGCTCAGTCTTGCTGCTTTTAAACTCTTTTAATTCTTGTTTAAAGAACAATTGTAACAGACTTAATATCGGGTTGTTCCCCAATTTTATTTACTTGTGACTGGATGATGTTTATTTCCTTTTGTTGATATTGCTGTTGTTTGTGGTATTAAACGAAAGAATGAAAGTGTATTTCAATGACGGGGTTTATACGAAACCCGCGCCCTTTGGTTTACAAACAACTTGTACAATTTAATCCTATACGAGGATGTGGGAGTACAATTTATTTAATCTGGGTATAAATTGCTATAGGTGTCTGATCTGCAGTCGATCACTTTAGCCCTTGGACCACACGATGTTGAAGAAGTGCCGTGGAAGACAGGTAGCAGCTTCGAAGGTTGCAGAAGAGGGTGGGTGCACGATGCCAAAGTCGTCGATCCCTGCTCTTTGCCTGAGCTCTGGATTCTCTCTCTCTCTCTCTCTCTCTCTCTCTCTCTCTCTTGACCTCCGGTTCGATCTTTCTGGGAAGTTCGACCTTGTTCGATCTTCAAGTTTAAGTTTATTCCACCTTGTTCCCCATTGATAGGGGTCTCTATTTATAGAGTTTTGGTGACAGTGACCACTCTGTCGGTGTAAGAACCGAGGAGTGGAAAGTATAGCACCCTTTTACACAACGGTTAAAATAACCAATACCTGCGTATAGATGACCTTTTGAGTGAGCATGTGACACGTGTCCAACTAAGGGGACAAAACGCGTATATCTGCTGCGTAGATCATGGCGTAGAAGCCACATAGGTAGGTATCCCTTATGTAGAAGAGGTTGGCGTAGAAGCCAAATGATTATCACCCTGGCGTAGAAGCAAAATAGGCATAGAAGCCGAGTAGGCGTAGAAGCCGAATGGGCATAGAAGCCGAATGGGCATAGAAGCCGAGTAGGCGTAGAAGTCGAATGGTCCTAGAGACTGAGTGGGCGTTTGAAGCCGAATGGTCGTAGAGACTGAGTGGGCATTTGAAGCCGAATGAGCACAGATCTTGAATGGGCGTAGAAGCCGCTGCGTATCGTGCCAGAGTGCTGATGTGGACGTCTTTAGCCAAAATTACGGCTTTTGAAGATATAATCAAATCTCTTGCAGAGATTTGCCATCATCTTGTGCATTAAATGCGGAGGTGTATTTTGAAGGTCTGCAGCCCTTCTGTGCAACTATCGTAGAGACGTGCCTCCAGAGAAACTGTCACCGCTCTGTGCAATTTAGATGTAGAGACGTGCCTCGAGCCCCGTACGAAGTGCAGCTTTTGACGTGGTAGGCAGTTTGTCTACTGCGGAGCGTAAAATAGCTCATGTTCGTCTGTGTAAAACAAGGAAGCGTATCCCCTTGTACGCGAAAGAGCAGTTTATGCTGAGGGGACGTCAGTAAACGACGGTTCGGCGATATTTTAACCAAATCCTCTGCATTAAATGCAGAGATCCGCCATCATACTGTGGTGCACGTCCCGAGGGGTCTGTCCTCGTTTCCAGTCGTCGTCTGGGTAGCCGTGCAGCCCTTTTTGTCAGGAGTCAGAGGTCAGGTTCACTGCGTGACTTGACAGGTTTATTTCGTGGAAGACGAAGCGTTCCTCGTACGCTTTAACGCTGCTTTGAGAGCGAATGAGTTTTACGCTATGGAGGCGATGGAAAACCCCGTTTACGCTGGAGCGGCCTGGACGTACTGCACTTACGCAGATGGTCCCTTGAGCTTGTACTCTTGATGGCTCTGAAGGCCTCTGTTTACGCTGCTCTGCATCAGTATACTGCGTAGCTCCTCCCAGCGTATTTTTTATGCTTCTACAAGACCCCCTTCAAAGCTTTTAAATTCCTCGAAATTTGAAATGCTTTGAATGAAGCATGAACGGCCCCTCGTAACTCGAAACGTTTCTGAATGGAGCATTGAAACGGTCGATGCAGACTTTATGGCAGATTTATTGGGGACCGCTGTGATCTCTTTCGCCTATAAAAAGGCTGGGGGAGTTAACCTGTTCTTCCCACATTCCCATCACCATGCCGAGGTGATCGCCGGAGTTCGTCGGATCAACCTGAGGAAGAAGGAGATCATGTTCTTCCAGCATGTAGGGAGCCAAAAAAGATGGCATCTTCGAGCAAGTGTCCACTGCGATGATGGATCATGGAAGGATATCTTAGCCTCCCTTGCTCGGGATAATCAGCAACTTTATATGGCTTTTGCCCAGGAGAGAGGAAGGGTCGTATTAGACCACACTGCTTGCAAGTGGTGTCTTCTCCCGTTGCCTCCGGTGACGAGAGTCAGACAGACTTGCTCTGTCCCGGCTTGAGCGGCGCACGAAGCGAGGGATCTGCATAATTTATGCAAGCCCCAACTTTGTCGTTCTCTCGCCTTGATCATTGCCATGTCAGTCAGTTTGCTGGAACTGACTGACTGCTGGAGAAGATGGATAAAGAATTGAAGCCCAGCAAGAACCTGTCAGAACAGCTTCTGGGCAATCTTCAGACGACGATGGGGAAACCCTCATGTCGACGGAGTTTCCCTCAGTTATAATCATAAAAATGAAAAGAAAACCCTTGTAGATTGGATTTCCCTCATATGTAATCGTGACTTTAATCTTTAATAAAATCATCTTGCTTCTTCATATGATCATCTTGCCATATGTTGCTGTGAAGTCTGAATATGTGCAGCTTCGACACGTCTGATTCTTTACACCAACTCAGATAAGAAGAGTATTAGGCCCTGTCCTTTACGTGTAGCGAATAGTCCATAGAACGCTGTTTAAGCCTGTTAAACCTTTAGAACTGTTTTGTTGCTAGGACTGAGGGACCGCGTAGAGCTCTGAACTGCTGCTTCTGATGAGCAGAAATTTTGTTCAGACTTCGTCTTCAAGAATGATCTCTCGAAACTCCCTTGGAATAGGGTCGAGAAATGGCTGTCAAACTGAGTTGCCATCTTGACAGACGAGATATTCAGACTGGGGTCTGGATGAACCTCCAATTTTAGACCCAAGAAGAGTAATTTCTCAATGTTTGAACTCTGTGTATTTCGGGTACTTGGGATACTTTGGGGTCAAGAACGAGTATCTTCTGTGTGAACTCTTTGCAATTGACCGCTTCGGGGACTGTTAGGATATGCGGAAAGTCGTAAAGCGTAAAATCATCAGTCTGTAGCCTCTGGGTGTAAAACACCATCGAGCGTGAAATCGTAGACTTGTGGTTCCTGAGCGTGAAGTCGTAGGTTTGTAGCCTCTCGAGCATAAAAGCTACCGAGCACAAAGATATCCGGGCGTAAAACCATAGACTTATAGCTGTCGAACGTAAAGCAGTAGATTCGTAGCTGTCGAGCATAGAAAGCTCCTTTAGCGTAGGACTGGAGATCTGTAGCCTGTGAGCGTAGAACACCATCGAGCGTGAAATCGTAGACTTGTGGTTCCTGAGCGTGAAGTCGTAGGTTTGTAGCCTCTCGAGCATAAAAGCTACCGAGCACAAAGGCATCCGGGCGTAAAACCATAGACTTATAGCTATCGAACGTAAAGCCGTAGATTCGTAACTGTCGAGCATAGAAAGCTCCTTTAGCGTAGAACTGTAGATCTGTAGCTCCTGAATAGAAAATTTCTTCGAGCGTGAAGTTTGCGGATCTGTTGCTTCTGAGCGTAAACTGAGCGCCACCGAGCGTGAGATCATCGATTTGGTATCTGCTGAGCGTAAAGTCGTAGGTTTGTAGCCTCTCGAGCATAAAAGCTACCGAGCACAAAGGCATCCGGGCAAGAAACCATAGACTTGTATCTTGGGAGCGTAAAACCGTAGATCTGTTGCTGTCGAGCGTAGAAAGCTCCTTTAGCGTAGGAACCGCTGAACTGCTTTGCGCGAAGAATCTTTTGAATTCGCTGACTGTCCGCCTTCTCTGAATAATAGGCTGACGTAGGACCCAATCATAACCAAATATTTAATTTAGGAGATTTGGTTAGGGTTTCGAGGAGTCCGTCCGAGGATTCGAGGAGTCGACTCGAACTCTATATATATCCCAAGCTTTTGAGAGAAAACTTTTTATCTGTCTTCTGCGAAAGAGAGCTTTCGACTGTTCGAGTTTTTCTTCGTTCCTTCTCCGAGCACTTCGAGTCTTCAGAAATGGCGCCGAAACAAACCCCCTCCACTAAGGAAAAGAGCATAGGTTCTTCTTCTCATTCTTCTACCCCAGCGAGGGAGTCTTCGGTTGGGCAAGGTGAACTTCCTTCCGAGCGAAGTATCCCGCCGACGAGCAGCGCACCCGGTCTTAGAGGTAGAGCCTTTGGGGTGACAAAAAATGACGAAAAATCCTACGCACACGTTGAACGTGACCGTGCTAGGTCGTCTTCTGTGCTGATAGCCTCTTTGAGGAAGATGATGCACGGAGGCATTTTCATCTTTTACGCCCACATTTCTAATGTGCTAGCGTAAAAACAACTCCATATTTTCGTAGTTTCGAGCGTAAAAAGCTCTGGCTACCGAAAATTGGCGTATATCGTAAAATTTGAATTTTACACTTGTGGAGGGGACTTCCGGCGTAAAATAACCAAATTCGTACAATCCTGGCGTAGAGCACAGACTGTCGTTTGTTCGGTCTGTATGTTTGTGCAAGATTTGTAATGACATATTTTCCTTGCACTTTTGCAGTTGATTTGGGTGAGTCTTCACTGGCTGAGGTGATGGGTTCCGCTGTCGGGATGCTGCACTCGAACTATCTGGAGGATCTGTCCCACGTGGCATTTTCTATCTCCGGACCCCAGTACCCTGAAGGAAGGGGGATCTTGATATCGGCTCAGGGCGAGTGAATGCTGCTGAGCATGATCAACGGGGAGCCCCTAACGTACGTAGACGGGGAGCAGTACATCAAGCCGGCCTTTCTCTTCGGGGACATGATAGACAAGCAGTCCCAGACGAAGCCTAAGAGAGAACCCTGGGTTTTCCATGCCGAGAGCGTGGTCTTGTATCTGCCCACGATACCGAGAGATTATCCCATCTCGGCTTTCTTCCATGCCATACATCGCAGGAGGATGTCGTGGACGCTGACTCCCGATCTGTACGGCAAGCCGGGGAAGATCTTTCATCTGAAAGGGGCTGACCAGGGGTCATTTGTCAGCCGCCCTTCCGGTGTTGTGACGTTATTCAGAGGACTGTTCCCGGGCAGTATCCCGAGTGAAGACAGCTCAGTGATCCAGCCGGTCTAATTGCCGACTTTCTGCAACGACTTCATGGGACGAGGTGGGATATACCCCAAGGAGAATCCTCGGTGCAATGGGTGGATCACCCCAACAAACCTCCGATAGACTTGCCTAGTTAACTGGGCCTTGAAGCACTTTCAGAGAGAGCTAGAGGGCATTGGACTGTATGCCGCTGTGAGTGCGACGAGTGTCGGGTTGCCTCCCAATCCTAATTTGTTCTTGGCACTGATGGAGCGATATATTTCGCTCACTGGGACCTTCGCCACTCCACTGGGGGAGCTGGGATTGGCCCTTCATGAGATGGCAGTTGTCTCGAGACTGCCGATGGAGGATACCCCATATGAAGAGTATGTCCCCACCAACCGGGAATTGGGGGACTTGGACCCTCGGGTGGCGGAAGTGTATCAGGAGCTGATGTGTCAATACTTCGCGTGCACTGCTTTTTATAACGAGCCTTCTGATTTGGCTCACATCACCAAGTGGATGTCCTACCTCTTCTTCCACCGAGCCAGGGCCGTCAAGTCGAAGAAAGCCTCGGGGGGCAAGAATGAGCCCGTGAACTGTTTGGGCGTGCATAGTGCCCAGGTCGTTGAGGATCTTATGGAGGAGGCTAAGGCTCCAGATCAGATTCTCGTTGAGGGGGTAGGAAAGTATCCCGAAGGCACTAAGGCCTACAGTTACTTGAGGCGCTGCCGCAGGCCTCTGTCTAAGGAAGCCCAGCTGGCCGGTTTCCTCTCGATATGGCTGCGTCGAGTAGTAGTGCCTGGTACTGCGTCCGCGGACCGTATTTACCGAAACATCCTGTGGCCGGCAGTGCGCCTGGTGTTCGGGGCAAGACTGGGCTTGCTTCCTGCCATGGTGTGCCGTATACAGGCTGGCCTGAGAGCCATGACTGATGGGTTGCTTTTCGATGAAGCTCGGCGTGAGAGTTTTCCCCGGGTGGAATTACCATACCTGTATTTGATGGGATGGTTAATTCTCCACAACCCCCGGGTGATGTCTTCCGGCTCTGGTAGCAGCTCGGGGGGTAATTTCTTGCTGAACTACAAAGACTCTCTCTGGAATGTGAACACCACTTTGGACTGTCGGCTGGTGTTGAACCTCAGTCACGGTTGGAAGCTCCTCTGTACTCCCCCTCCTGTACATCGCAATCAATCAGGGGTGAGGCTTGAGGATTCAGGTGGAGAGAAGACCGATCTTTCTCCGAAAGCTTTTAATTGGTTGGTCTGCATTAGACCCTCCCATCTGTTGTACAGGAGCGAAGATCATTGCTTCTTCGAGCCCAACTTGCCTAGTCGGTTCGCCCGGCAGTTTGGGTACGATCAGTTGCACGTGGCAATGCCGTCACCAGCTTCAGGTCCAGGGGCGGACTCATTGATGGAGCCAGAGGGTGGCGATATTTTATCATGGGTTGTATGGGAGCAATCTTTATTGTGCCGGTCGTTATAACCTCCACGGAGCTCCGCATTCTCCATTCTTATGCCCAGTTCTATGTGACGATTAATACCTTCCATCGCGATTTCGATAAGCGTGGAAGCTTCAGGGTGCCTTCTTTCCAGTCTGGGGGAAGAGTTGAAGTCCCCTCGGTTTCTTCTGACGAGGGTGAGGAGTCTGGCACTCCGGATGAGCCTCTGGTGTCGGTGCCGAGGTGTGAAGTGCCTCCAGCTACGGGGGCTTTGGTAGTCTCTTCTGGGAAGCGACGGTCTGCCCCGAAGGAGGCTTCTCTTCGTAAGAGGAGGAAAGAGATGGTTGCTCGTCCTCTTCGCATTCTTGGTATTGAGGCTCCTGGGAGTGAGCCTGCATCTCCCCATATCAGGGATAATTCTTTGGCTGGAGGTTCCTCGTCTTTTAGAGAGGGACCTTCTACAGTTCTGGCCGGCGGCGCCGGAGAATCTTCGCTAGAGGTCGCTATCGTGGCTACTGCTCCAGGTAGTGGAACGAGATTGCATGTATGGTTGCGACAGATGGGAGAATCTTTCCCTAGACCAGCAACGGATAAAACTCCCGCTGTGTCAGCGAGCACGTCTAGCGAGATTCCAGTTGACGAACCTCGACTGCATCTCGGTGAAGGCTTGGCAGAACTCCGGGCGAAGTCAGTTGGCCCACCTCCTTCTCCAGGTATGATAGCTCGTATTGCATCATTAGAGTGTGGTTTAGCTACATCGGCTGCAGATGCGCCATATATACCATTGGCTCTGGGTAAATGTCGTCTTTATGTCTCCCTTTGGAAAGATTACCATTATATTGATATCAACTTTCTGGTCCTTTTCCCAGGGGATGGCGTCCACGGGGAATATGGCGTTGAAGCGCCTTCTAGCTCTGCTCCGGCTCCTGGCGATGATACATAGGCTTTCGACTTCGAGGAGGAAATACCTTCGGGGGCCAGCTCGCCTGGAGTGGTTTCGTCACCTTGAGAGGAGGACGAACCCGTCATTGTGACTTCGTCTCTCGCGAGTATGCTAATGACTTCGACCGTCGTCGTCGCACCTCCTTCGGTCGCAACACCCGTCGAGGCGGCGGCTGTGGCCACTTTGTCTGCAATTATTCCCGGAGGGGGGCTCGCTGATATCGCGGCCACTCCTGGCGTTCAATCGGATCTAGTTGTGCTGACTGAGCAACATACCAGCCTCTTTTACACCGGTTTGAAAACGATGATATCAATGGTGTTGGCGAAGAGTCTCGACTTCGAGCGCCTGAGGAAGACTTCTCAGTTTTCGATCGGGGCTGTCAGGGAGTTCGGCGATCCTGGGGTAGATGACGCCCTGGAGGCGGTGGTTAATGGTTTAGAGCAACCCATTAACGAATACTTACAGCTGACTCGGGGCAGCTTTGATGCTGAGGTCCAGTCCAGATATGACCTCATGACTGCGCGGCTTTCTACGCAGTTGGAAAGCCTAGACAACTCCATCCAAACACATAAGCTGGAGATAGATAAAAGAAAAGCTATCGTGGAAGAGGCTCTCGCTCTTGAGACGAAGCTCCGATCCGAGCACGAAGGGAACGCAGCGAGGGCCCGCAAGCTGAAGGAAAAACTCGCTCTGGCAGAGGAGTGGGATTCTCAGTCGTTGGCAGGTCTAGATGTAGCGACTGGTCGACTGAGCGCAGCGCGACGGGATTTGGAGCGTGCAGAAGCTGCCCGTGCGGGCTCTCTTCGGCCAAGGACTGAGCTGACCCTTACGAACAATCCCGAGGCACGGCTGGAGCGGGCTCGCGCCGATGCCTTGGTTTCCAGGAATGAGAAGATAGCTGCACTGGAGCGGCTGATTCGCGATCTGACAGCTCCCCCATCATGATGTATCCTTTCTCTTTTCACTTCCCCAGATGTAATTCTGCTCTTTATCGGGAATAAATAAAAGTGACTCTTTTCTGACTTTTGTGGACCCATCATTTCGGAATGTAAATGATAGTTTTTTTTTAGGCGAGAGTGATATCAGAGGTAGTATGGACATGATAGACTCTCGATAAACTTTTTAGCAGGATATATCTATTCAGGGGTCATACAGACATGATAGGATATGATCCCGCTAATTGCGTTCTGGAAGTAGTTTTGTCAGAATTGAGATCCTCGCTATATTCCACTCGAGCAGGGGAGATTAAGCATAGTACCTTTTCAGGAATTTGCCGTTGATAGGAGCCATTAACAGGTCTCCATTAGGCTGGGCTATCCTGTAGGCGCCGTTTGAGAACGTTGTCTCGATCACATAAGGGCCTTCCCACTTGGGCTGGAATTTGCCTTTACTTCTATGAGTAAGAATAATCGGCCTTCTTACGGCTAGAACTAGCTCGCCGACTCTGAACACTCTTTCCTTTACTTTATGATTGAAAGCTTTGGAAATGCGTGCTTGGTAGAGCGCGATGCGCTGCTGAGCTTGGAGGCATTTCTCGTCTAATCCTTCTAGCTCTTGGAGCCTTAACAGGTCATTCTTTTCTCGAGTCAGCTCACTAGTCACGGCTATCTTGAGTGACAGGATCTGGATTTCAATGGGGAGAACTGCTTCGATCCCGTAGACCAGCGAGAACGGGGTGCAACCTGTCGGTGTTCGTACCGTTGTGCGGTATGCCCAGAGACATTCGCCCAGCTTCTCATTCCAATCTCTCTTGTTTGAAGAGACGAATTTCTTCAAGAGTTTGATAATGATTTTGTTTAAAGCTTTCGCCAAACCATTAGCAGCTGGATAATATGCCGTAGAGGCAATATTGTGTATCCGATTTTTATCGCAAAATCGATGAAACGCTTGGCTGATGAACTGAGGCCCATTGTCGTGAATTATCCTCCGGGGTACCCCGAAGCGATAAATGACATGATGCTTGATGAAGCTGATCACATTAGACGCCTTCACCTCAGTGAGAGGGATCGCCTCTGCCCATTTGGAGAAGTAATCCGTGATGGCCAGTATGAACTGGTGACCGCTGGAAGAAGACGGGTGAATAGGACCAATGATATCCATACCCCATGCTTCGAAAGGCCAGGACGCAACCGTAGGATGTAGATATTCAGACGGTTGATGTATGAAGTCTGCATGAACCTGACAGGCTCTGCATTATCTTGCATACCGTATTGCATCTGTGATCATAGTAGGCCAGTAATAGCCCATTCTCCTGATGCGATCCTGTAGCTTAGGACCGGGTTGATACGCTCCGCATACACCTTCGTGAGTTTCCCGGATAATCTGCTGTGCTTCGTCTTCAGATAGACATCTCAATAGCAGTCCGTCGTAGGTCCGGCGATATAGGCATTGTGAAGATGCATCGTAGTAGAAGCGTAATGATCGCCTTTTGACGGATACTGCTTCTTTGGGGTCCTCCGACAAGATTTCGTATGCGACGAAATCTATGAAGGGACTTCTCCAGTCTCTTCTAGGGGATCTGTGTTCATAGCGTAGCTGCGTTCTATGTGAAAGTTGTTCTTCACACAAAATAAATCTCTGTTAAGAAGGATTACCGAATCCTGCCTTCTTATAGGAGTGGCTAAATCTGCAGCTAGACTGGCTAGGGCATCAGCTTCTAGATTCTGAGATCGAGGTACATGCTCTAGGAAGAACCCTTTGAATGTCATGGCTATCTCGACCGTCGCTCGGTGATAGGGGATGAGGTCTGGATTTCGGACTTCATATATTCCTCTGACTTGATTGACGATAAGCAGAGAATCACTGAATGCTTCCAGGGACTCGACCCCCAGCTCTTTGGCAACTTGGAGCCCGATTAGCAGGGCGTTGTACTCTGCCACATTGTTGGAGCAGGGCTCGCTAAGAGAATATGCTCGGTAGATGATGAGCTGATCGGGAGTGACCAAGACGACTCCTACTCCTGAAACGACGTTTCCCCTAGGACCGGTTCTAGAGGCACCATCGAAGAAGAGTTGCCATACGTCACTTTCCATTGCGGAATTATATTCTGCAACTTCGTCGGGAATGTCCTCGTATAATTTGGAGGCCTCCGGGATCGGATGAGCAGCTAGGAAGTCAGTCAGCGCTTGGCCCTTGATGGACTTCTGTGGTACGTACACCATGTCATATGGTGTTAATAGCATCGCCCAAGTCGCGAGTCGAGAATTAAGAGTACTAGGCTTGCTCATCAGTACTCGAAGAGGGTTGATCCTGGAGATGATATGAATAGTCTGGCCGACGACATAGTGCCGCGTCTTCTGGATAGCGAACATCAGAGCCAAGCATTCTTTCTCCACTGGGTTGTACCGGTGTTCGGCTCCGACCATCATCCTGCTGAGATAGTAGATAGCCTGTTCATGACCCATGTCGTTCTTCTGTACGAGAAGAGCTCCTAGTGAATGATCCATCGCTCGAACGTACAGCAAGAATGGTCTTCCCATGACGGGAGGCACCAGAACTGGCGGACTGGTGAGGTAGTGCTTGATATCTCCGAACGCTTGCTGACAGGCTTCGTCCCATACGAAGGATACACCTTTCTTCATGAGATAGGAAAAGGGCTGATATCTGGTACGACGGGACCTTGCTCTGAAGGCGTCCGCTGGTGCACCTTCCTGACTTGCTCCGTAGTCGTTGAGGTAGGCTTTCCCTGAACGGGTTACAGCAAATACCTCGTCTTCGTCCGATGTCGAAGAAGTCACGATCATATGGCAGGGCCTGTATTTGGAGCTCTTTTTGGATGTAGGCTTAGTAGCCTTAGTCTCTTCCTCGAGCTCTGACACCAAGTCTGGATGAACCCACATAATCTCGCATTGCCGGGTAGTCAGGGGTACCAGGTCGTGATTTTGATCCCTAGCTGGAGGAAGATTGACGATGTTCATCGTTGTCCGGGAGATAGGTGTAACGCCGTCCGGGATCTCTTGGGGAGGTAGATTGCCGAACTGCAGAGAGATCATGTTGGCCGTGACCGTCTTCTCGGTGTTGTACAGAGTGATGGCCTTAGCATCGATTAACCCTTGGATCTTCCTTTTCAGTATGTAACACACCTTTGTTGGGTGGTGTACTATCGGTGGAAGATGCAGTATTTGGGGTCGTTAGTATTGCCGATTTCTTGGGGCCGCCTTAGCTCTGGAAGGGTGATCTTGCCGCTTTTGACGAGACACTCGAATATATTAGGGATATCGTCGTCATCAAAAGAGTAGACTTTGACGGGCCTGGAGGTCCCGGGTTTCGTCTGCGTGTTCGCCGCGGTCTTTTGCCTGGACGTATTGACCGTCAAAGCTTCTTTTCCCTTGGAGCTGCGAGGATGGTCGTTGCTGGGAGATGACCTTTTGCCTCTATCGAAGGCGGAGATCATGATGCCATTGTCGTGCGCCTTACGACCGTTGTCTTCGGCGGCTACTGCCGAGATGATGAACGAGGGCCAATCATGGAACTGATACGATCCTGTGAACACCGAGACCACGGGAAGGAGGTTCTTCCTGCAAATGTCTACCAATGCAGAGTCGAGAACTCCTGGAGGCATCTGTAAGGTGGCCTGACGAAAACGTTCGATGAAGATGCGAACGTCTTCTTTTTCCTTCTGCTTGACTTCGATGAGAGAGGACATAGACATGTCCATTCCTCCCTCGTAGAATCGCGTGAAGAATAAAGCTCTGAAGTCTTCGAAGGAAGTAATGCAGTTGTCCGCCAAGCTACGGTACCACTGATAGGCTACTCCCGAGAGACAGCCTTTGAATACCCGAGTGAGGAGGGCGACGTTCCCTTGTAGCAACACCGTCATCATACTGAAATAGTTCATGTACTGGCTTGGTAATATTTTTCCCTCGAACAGGGCCATAGTCTGAGGTTTGTACCTCGACGGAAAAGGGACCTCCTCCCAGATAGCTGGGTAGGGCTGGTTGATTCCCAGTTTCTTGAGCTGATCTTTGTGCTTCAAGGCATCGAACTGGGCTTTCAACTCCCGTACTGACTGCATCAGATTTTCAGTCGGAAGCGGGGCTACGGAGTGGTGCGGAGTTGGTTGTATTGTAACTCCAGCGGGAGGTAAGGCATTCTCTGAGTAAGAAAGCGGAGGAACTGCTGACTCTTGATCTAGCGCAGGCTCTTGGCTCGGGTTGGATGGTGGTAAGTCCACCCCCACACACATATCTGAGTTGGCGGGACTGATGCTTGAGCCATGACAGTTGCGTGCTGAGTTAGCATCATCTGGTGCATGTTCTCCATCATGGATTGCATTTGTTTCAGAGATGTCTCCAGTATAGTGATGCGTTATTCCGCGTTCCCTGACGGTGAAGCTTCCTCGCATTCATCTTCAATGGCGTAAACTTCCATCTCCCTGGGTGTCATTGAAGGATTAGTATAGGTCGCTGTAGAAGTCGACTCTACACTTTCTGTCTCTGATTCGGGGGCTTGGCGACCCCCAGCGTCGGAATCAGAAGAGGACGAAGCTGGTCGTCGTGACCTTGCACGAGTGTTTTGGAATACTCCGGCTTCAGCGTTCCTGAGGAGCTCACTGAACCTCCTTCGGCTTGGGGGCCTGGAGGGATGACGTCTTGACCTCGACCCTCCTCTACGTAAGTATGAAGCCATGTTCACAGATGCATGCGCGGGTTCTTCTTCCTGGAAAGACTGAGAGTAGCTCAATCGGTCGAAAACCGACCGTTTTGCTTTAGAACAGCAGCAGTCAATCATAATTTTATGACTATTACAACATTGCTCGCTAGGGGGCGTAATAGACATGTTGGAAGGTCCTCCTTCCTTACGCTTCTGGATTAGATATGCGTGCAAGTCAGGGGGAGTAGAGGAAGAAGACGACGGATTGTTCCTTCTGTTCCCATCAGTGGGCATGCGGAGATTGGGCACCATAGTTTTCCCTACGCCACCTGTGTACAACAGATTGGCCATCTGGGTGGCGGATAATCCCCGGGGAGGGTGCCTTCCCGTAGCCTGAGCATGCTTTACGTCGCGGGACTTTGCCTGACGTAATTTGGAAATTTGCTCAGACTGGCGTAAAGCTGAAGAGGTTCTCAGTCGGCCGTCGGCTTCCCGCGTAATCCGGAGGGTAGGTAGATTGCTTCTCTGCTGGCGTAACGGCCGAGAAGTTGAGTACCCCGCCGCTTGTTCCCCCCTGCGGAAATCACGGCGCTCATCTGGCTCCCCGTAGAGGTCAGATGTTGTATTGCGCACGGAGCGTGATTTGTACTTCTGACTTGGCGTCGAGGCATCATCAGAAGTTTGGTCTGTACCGCGCATAGCGGAAGACTGGTTTCTGCGCGTAGAGCGCAGTGGATACTTCTGGGTTAGCGCTGAGGCATCATCAGAAGTTTGGTCTGTACCGCGCGTAGCGGGAGACTGGTTTCTGCGCGTAGAGCGCAGTGGATACTTCTGGGTTAGCGCTGAGGCTTTGCCCTAAGTTTTGTCTGTACCGCGCGTAGCGGGAGACTGATTCCTACGCGTAGAGCGCAGTGGATACTTCTGGGTCAGCGCTGAGGCTTTGCCCGAAGTTTTGTCTGTACCGCGCGTAGCGGAAGACTGAATTTTACGTGCAGGGCACGGAGGGAGCAATGCTACCACCTTATTGGTCGGAGAGATCGGAGAGTCCACAGGAATGGTAGAGGATGTCTTGGGCATCCAGACCTTGTGCAGCTTCCTGTTGTCTTGGACGGAGAGAGAGTGAGAGCTACCCCCGGTTCGAAGCATGTCTTCGTAGGCAGACTGGTCGAATTGGACGACCAGTGTCTTCTTCACGGATCCCACGGATACCGCATTGTGTTGAGCAATTGCTTCCTCATCAGAAGAGAAAGATGTCCCCAGCAGAGTCGCCATCTTGTTTGTGGTATTAAACGAAAGAATGAAAGTGTATTTCAATGACGGAGTTTATACGAAACCCGTGCCCTTTGGTTTACAAACAAACTTGTACAATTTAATCCTATACGAGGATGTGGGAGTACAATTTATTTCATCTGGGTATAAATTGCTATAGGTGTCTGATCTGCAGTCGATCACTTTAGCCCTTGGACCATACGATGTTGAAGAAGTGTCGTGGAAGACAGGTAGCAGCTTCGAAGGTTGCAGAAGAGGGTGGGTGCACGATGCCAAAGTCGTCGATCCCTGCTCTTTTCCTGAGCTTTGGATTCTCTCTCTCTCTCTCTCTCTCTCTCTTGACCTCCGGTTCGATCTTTCTGGGAAGTTTGACCTTGTTCGATCTTCAAGTTTAAGTTTTTTCCACCTTGTTCTCCATTGATAGGGGTCTCTATTTATAGAGTTTTGGTGACAGTGACCACTCTGTTGGTGTAAGAACCGAGGAGTGAAAAGTACAACACCCTTTTACACAACGGTTAAAATAACCAATGCCTGTGTATAGATGACCTTTTGAGTGAGCATGTGACGCGTGTCCAACTAAGGGGACAAAATGCGTATATCTGCTGCGAAGATCACGGCGTAAAAGCCACGTAGGTAGGTATCCCTTGTATAGAAGAGGTTGGCGTAGAAGCCAAATGACTGTCACCCTGGCGTAGAAGCCAAATAGGCATAGAAGCCGAGTTGGTATAAAAGCCGAATGGGCATAGAAGCCGAGTAGGCGTAGAAGCCGAATGGTCGTAGAGACTGAGTGGGCGTTTGAAGCCAAATGGTCGTAGAGACTGAGTGGGCGTTTAAAGCCGAATGGGCGTAGAAGCCGAATGAGCACAGATCTTGAATGGGCGTAGAAGCCGCTGCATATCGTGCCAGAGTGCTGATGTGGACGTCTTTAGCCGGAATTATGGCTTTTGAAGATATAATCAAACCTCTTGCAGAGATTTGCCATCATCTTGTGCATTAAATGCGGAGGCGTATTTTGAAGGTCTGCAGCCCTTCTGTGCAACTGTCGCAGAGACGTGCCTCCAGAGAAACTGTCACCGCTCTGTGCAATTTAGACGTAGAGACGTGCCTCGAGCCCCATACGAAGTGCAGGTTTTGACATGGCAGGCGGTTTGTCTACTGCGGAACGTAAAACAGCTCATGTTCGCCTGTGTAAAACAAGGCAGCGTATCCCCTTGTACGTGAAAGAGCAGTTTATGCTGAGGAGACGTCAGTAAACGATGGTTCGACGATATTTTAACCAAATCCTCTGCATTAAATGTAGAGATCCGCCATCATACTGTGGTGCGCGTCCCGAGGGGTCTGTCCTGGTTTCCAGCCGTCGTCTGGGTAGCCGTGCAGCCCTTTTTGTCAGGAGTCAGACGTCAGGTTCACTGCGTGACTTGACAGGTTCATTTCGGGGAAGACGAAGCATTCCTCGTACGCTTTAATGCTGCTTTAAGAGCGGATGAGTTTTACGCCATGGAGACGATGGAAAACCCCGTTTATGCTGGAGCGGCCTGGACGTACTGCACTTACGCGGATGGTCCCTTGATCTTGTACTCTTGATGGCTCTGAAGGCCTCTGTTTATGCTGCTCTGCATCAGTATGCTGCGTAGCTCCTCCCAGCGTATTTTTCATGCTTCTACAGCTGTATTTATTCTGTGGATGAGATTAGTAGACCCGGATTGTTGTATTACAGCTTAAGTACGCCCCGATGGATCCATTAAATTGGGTTTGTCCATCGGTGTATGTTGTTGGCCATTGCCACGTGTCTAATCTCTCGATATTTTAGGACTGGGGCGTGACATAGTTTTTGTGATGGCCCATGCAGGTCAACGACTAAATTGCTTTGGTTTCAACTTAGGGACCAAGCAAGCCTGCAATAAAAATAGGATAAGTTTTTAGGATCTCATCCACTTGCTTGAATCGTTCTTGATATCTATATCGTATTTGAATTAATTTTTGACTTGTATCTTGCCTTGATTCCTGTGCACCTCTTATAAGTTCATTTTTAATGCAGAGTAATGGATCCAAGAATCGGAGACGAGAATCCCTTGGGTACACCACACAATGCTGTGGTTACCTATGATGAAGGAGTGACACCAGAAGACCGAGGATAATCAGCTCAAAGCGATCAAGCAGGCCAGCATACTTCCAGGTTCCGGCGTGATGACATTCCACCTCCTCCGCAGTTCGTTCCACCGATGCCCGTATTCCCACAAGGGTAGCCTATGGACGGGCAACAGATATTCCAAATGATCTACGCAATAATGCAAGCCCAACAGCAAATTCATCAAGAGGCTCAGCGTCGCGAGGCGAAGTACTTAAGGACCAGCCTAGTAACCGCATTGGAGCAGGCGAAACCACCAGCTAGGCAATCAGCGACGGGATCTATCACTGATTTCTGTCAGCTCAAGCCTCGTACCTTTTCTGGCAAGGAGGGACCAACCGAAGTTCATGAGTGGCTCACCAACATACAACACCAGTTGGAAGCAGCTGAGCTTCCAAGAGAACGTTGGATGACTGCCGTTAGAATGCAGTTGACGGACAATGCTCATCACTGGTGGCTATCTGAAGAGACCCGGCTCGGACCAGACCGAGTCACTTGGGAAGAGTTTTCCAGACTCTTTCAGGAGATGTACATTTCGACTATCGCTCGATCAGAACTTCGGGACAAGTTCAATCGCCTCACTCAGGACAGTATGACAATGGAGGAGTACAACGCGGAGTTCATTCGTTTAAGTCGTTTCGCCCCTACTTTGATCCCGACGGAAGAAGAGAAGGCTGAGAAGTTCTTCGACGGACTAAACTTTGAGCTACAGAGACTCATCGGATCCGTCGCACCTACCTCTTACTCGGACGTTCTTGTTGCAGCTCGACGCATGGAATGCGTCACCAGGAGAGAGACCAGTCTGAAATGGTCTTCCACATCAGCCAGAGCACCACAAGAAGAAGCTGCAAAGAGACCCCACCTGCCTCAGCCACCCAGAGCCTCTCCGCAGATACTACCTACATGCCAATACTGTGGCAAGGTAGGCCATATTGAGAAGGACTGCAGACGCAAGTTAGGATTATGCTTGATTTGCGGAATCAATCAACACTTAGCCAAGGATTGTCCTCAGCATCGAGGAGGAGCACCAAGGGCAAACCAACAAACTCTACCTGCCCCAGGAGGGTATCAGCCGAGGCCACCCTTGGCACCACAAGCAGCACTCTTCCAGCAGGCCCAACAGCAGCAGAGGAATCCACCACAAGGACGCGGACAAGCCTTCGCGATGACCTTGGAAGATGCGCAGAATTATGGAGTAGCTAATATGCGTAAGTTTTTTCATAGCTATCCGTTTCTAGTATTGCTGTAGTTCGTGCCTGTTGGTTCGTGACCTTAGCCTTGACTTAATAATTTTGAACTTGCTAATAATCAATAACCTAGAATATTTTATAATTGATAACCTAGTATATTCTTAAGTGATAACCAAGTTTTCTAAAAACTGTTGTTTTCTAGAATTTCTTCTGGAAATTGCATAATTTTTATTGCTTAAGGAAATAATTTTTCCTATGTGTTTTCTTAAATCCTCAACCTTGATCTCCTTAATCGTGATGTGCTTCGAATAATGTTTGTAACCGTGTCATCTCTGTTGACCGGTTATTCTTTGATTGCGAGGACGCAATCCTCTTAAGGGATAGATTGTAAACCCCCTGATTTTTCAAGAATTTTTAAAATGGATTTTCTGGAATTTTTTGTGATTTTTATTTTTTACTAATTAAAACTATGGTATTTTAAAATTAAATAATTTTTAATTGATGTTAAATAATATTAAAATATTATGAAAGTCATATTTTCTGGTGTAAAATGAAAAATTAGACATAGGATAATTTTTTGGGAATTTATTGGACCCCGGAAGTATTTTTTAAAGACCTAAAAACCAAATTATAATTAAACCAATTGAACCCTGAAATAAACCCGGTTTATTTTAAATAAACCAAACCAACCCGAAACGGACCGGTTTACCTGAACCGAACCCAATTCCTTAACGGGTCGGGTCGGATTCGAATTGAACCCGACCCGGACCCGTTAACCTGCTGCAAACCCTAACCCCCAACTTCTCCTCTTCCCGTCGATTCTCCTTCCGGCGGCCGTTTTCGCCGCCGTGGCTGCCGGCGACCGCTCGGTTCAGCTCCGCCAACGCCCCGAGCCGCTTCCCCTTCACCTCCCTCAACCCCCGGCGGCCGTCCTCCTCCCTCTAACCCTATTTAAACCCACCCAGCGCCTCCGGCTGCCCGATTCCCGACCACCGCCTCCACTCCCTTCTCTGCCGTCCTCGCAGCACCCGGCCGCCCCGTCTTTACTCTAGTGCCGTGCCCAGCCCGACCCCGCAGCAGCTCCGGCGAGCTCGCCTCCGCCGCCCACGACAAGCAGCAGCAGCCGCAGCAAAGCCGCAGCGCCGCCCTGAGCCGTCTCCGGCCGACTCTGCCCCCAGCGCCGCCTCGAGCCCGGTCGCCTCCGCCCGAGCAGCCCACCCTGTCGTGCCTAGCCGCCTCCGGTGAAGCCCCCAGCCACATCGTGCCCTAACCCTAAAACAGTAACCAGGTCACAGCCCGGACACAGCACAGTGTCAAGATGACTCGCGGATACGAAGAAACCCCGTTCCACGGAGCCCTGTTCAGGTAACCCATTCTCTCTCCTCACTGTCCCATTTTCAGTTTCGTCTGTTGTGACGCGTAGACTGCCTGACCCTCTCGATGCCCGTGTAACCCGCTCGGTGCGTCGCGTCCTGTGGTGATCGCGAACCGCGATCCAAAAACAGCAAAATAAACACCCCATTTTTCCCCGGAACTAAGTGCGCCCCGCCAAACGGGACGACTTGGTCGCGTGCGGTCTTCACCGAAAGGTGCGCGCCGTTGATACGGACGTACGGGATTTCGCAGAAGTTGATTTGGATGTGCGTTCACACCGGAATCAACGCGTATCCGCCGACAATGTTCCGTATCCGCCTGTTCTTGTAAACCCCCAGAATTTTTAAATTATTAAATCTTGGGTTTTTCCCAATTTTCTGGAATTTTCTGGGAATTTTCTGAAATTAAAATTAAGGTTCTTAATTATTAAATGATTTTTAATTGTTAATAAATAATATTAAAATATCATGAAAATAATATTTTTGGGTGAAAAATGAAAAACTGGACTTAGAGTAATTTTTCTGGATTTTTCTGGGCCTCAGACCTATTTTTAAATGCCTAAAAACTAATTTTAATTAATTATATAAATTACTGTTTATTTATTATTATTATTATACTTATTTTATTTTATTTTATTTTTTCTTTCTTTTCTTGGGCCGGCCCGGCCCAGTGGGCCGAGCCCAGCAGCCAGCCCCAGCCCGCCTTCCTTACGGGTCGGGCAGGTTTGTCCGGACCCGTTAGCCGCCCGACCCGACCCGCACGAACCATTCCCCCCCAGCCCCACGCCGCCCGCATCCCGCGCCGGCCTCCGCGCGTAGCGCCGCCCGCTCCGGCCGGCTCGCCCCGCTCCCCGCGGCCACGTCCCCCTCTTCCCCGCCTAGCTCGGCCCCAGCAACCGCCTCCTCCCCTTTTTAAACCCCCCTCTTCTTCTTCTTCCCCACTTCCTCACCGGAACCCTATCCCTAACTCTCCGCCGTGCCGCCGACCTCGCCGCCCTGCCCTCGCCGCTGCCCAGCCACCCTGCCGCCGCCGTCGCCGTCGCCTCCAGCCGCCTTCCTCCGCCGCCTCCGGCGTCCAGCAGCAGCGGAGGCCAGAGACAGCAGCAGCGGCTGCAGCAACGTCCGCCCGCCGCCGCCCGTCGGCTCCGCCGCCACCAGCCACCGCCCCAGCTCCCCCGGCGAGCCGCACTCGGCCTCCCTCCGCCCCAGCTCCGGTCAGGCCGCCGTCTCCGGCCAAAACCCTAACCGAAACCCTAAATCCCCAATTTCCTCGTGTCGTGTCGGACACGACACGGACACAAAAAAATCCCTGTTTCTCGAGCCCGGTTCAGGTACTCGTATCTTGCACCCTGTATCTCCGTTTTCGATTTCGCAAATTGTGTTGCGAAGCCTGTATGACCCTCTCGGTGCCCGGACAAACCGCTCGGGGCATCGCGTCCTGTGGTGATCGCACACCGCGATCCAAAAAAGAAAAAACCAGACCCTGTTTCACCCCGGAACTGAGTGTGCCCCGTCAAACGGGACGACTTGGTCGCGTGCGGTCTTCACAGATACGTGCGCGTCGTCGATACGGACGTGTGAGATTTCGCGGAAGCTGATTCGGGTGTGCGTGCACACCGGAATCAACGCGTATCTGCGGACATCGCCCCGTATCCGACTTTTTTGTAATTTGCCCTAACTTCTTGTACACTCGTCAGATCGAGACGAAACTTGTGCCATCGGACTCATAGCGATACGCTGGTCCTGTAGGTCAAGTTTGGTTCGATTCTGAGAACGTTGACGAAATCGCGTGTCGTGGGCCCTACAGGCCCCGCTCGACGGGCGATTTTGTGTTCGGCTCATCGGAATCCAAATCTGGAAGTTTCGTTGGGTTCGTATCAGCGTTCCTGACCTGTTGACACTAAGTTTGGTGAATTTGGAGACCATTGACCCGGACACGTTTTTTGGTGCAAAGCGGGCCCACCAGCGGACCCCGTTTTGACCCGAAACTGTCGTTTTTGCCCTTGTCTCCAAATTGGACCCAAGGACAGGCGTTTCTAGCTATTTGACATCTTTTGAGCGTGATGGTAATGTCTATTTCAGATTTTGGACTCATCTCTGGAAATTTCCCCGAGTACAATTAATTGGATCCAAATAACAGGCAAGTACCTGCACTTCAAGTTAAATCTTTATATTGTGATAATTAATTCCCTGCTTTACTAGTACCCTTGATGATTACACCTAGTTTTAGGAATACTGGATTTCATGTCTTGAATATTGGAGTTCATGTCTTGTTTATCATGTCGGGTGGAAGAATACTAGAAGGCATGTAGTTTACCCTTTCCCCTGCCATGTTTAATAGCTGTTGGTACGCGACTGTACCTCAGCCGGATCTCGATTTTCCCTATTTAATAGCCGTTTATGACGACCGGATTAGCCTTATAAACCCCTACATGCCAACTATGTATTCTAAAACAAACACAAGTTCACACAGATTATTTCTGGTCTTGTTATATTTCTTGCTGACTGTTGTAGTTTCATTCCTGTCTCATTTATTTCTGTTTTCTCATATTCTTGTTTACAACTTTAACTCTAAGATAATGATGTTCTTTTATGCAGTTTCTCAACATGATACTCAATTTATTTGTCATAAATATTTAGTTTAATCTTGTTGTGCACTGTGTACTTTGCTCCTTTCCTGACTGGATCTGTTGATTTAGGTGATGATGAGGACCTTGCCCCTACATATTATGGTCCCTATGAGGGTACAGATGATACCTATGAGGAGCCGGAACCCACCCAGGAGACCCTTGCTGCAGAGTAGATAGCAGTAGCTACTTTCATTTATTTGCTCTTTATCTTAGTAATCGGGTTTGTCCCCGATTTCATTCTGATTTCTGTACTAAACATTTGAATCTGTTGTCGCATTTATTTTAATTGCAATCTTAAGTATCTGTTTCCCTTTATTATCTTGCCTATGCTATTTGTGAATGAGCTAGTTTTAGTTAAGTGTGGATTTGACCTAGACAGCGTACTACCGCCGACTCTGCGGCGTAGGCTGGACGTACCCACGCACTCGTGCCCGAATTTCCGAGTGCGGGTCGTGACACATTTTTATGGTGGCCCATGCAGGTCCTATCCTTAAATAGGGTAATACCCTAGGACAGGGTATGGAATAAGATTGAGGATTCTAGAAAAAGCTCATTCACAGTATAGGGTCCTTATTTCAATTTTTGATATCATTTCTGCTTAATTTTCCTATCGTCCTTGATTTCCAAGTAATCTATTCTGATTTTCCTATCCCTTAATCTTTCAGAATGGTCCAGACAAGGAACACAGTAGGAGGCACATCAGAACCAGCTGAGCAAAATGTGACCGAGACTCTTGCACTCCCGTCGCCTCCATCTGTTCCGGCAGTTACTCTGGATGGGGCACAACTACTTGGAGTGTTCCAGGGACTGGTGGAATCCCAGAAAGAATAGACTGCACTTCTGCGGACCAGCCTCTCAGAAGCTCTTAGGTCCCAGGAGTCGCCACTCAAGAGGCCAGGGAGTGCCAAAGACTTCAAGAACCTTAGACCCCTGGAATTCTACGGAACTGAGGGCATTCTCTATGCCGATGAGTGGATAGAGAATGTCGAGAGACTCCTGAAGACTGCTCGGGTTCCTGATGATCTCAAAGTGGAGTCCGCAAGCCTGCAACTGTTCGACATTGCTCGAACCTGGTTCAGAGATGAACCCCAACTATCTGCTCCTGACCTCACCTGGGAGGACTTCAAGAGGCTATTCAAGGAGAAATTCTACCCCGAAGTGGCTCGGGAAGCTCTCGAAAGCCAATTCGAGAGACTGGAACAAGGTAACCTCTCTGTTGATGAGTATACTGCTGAATTTAGCAGGTTGAGCCACTTTGCGGAGTACATGGTTCGTACCCCGGAGGACAGAGCCCGTAGATTCA
Source organism: Iris macrosiphon (assembly GCA_036927795.1). NCBI lineage: Eukaryota > Viridiplantae > Streptophyta > Magnoliopsida > Asparagales > Iridaceae > Iris > Iris macrosiphon. The sequence goes on along the minus strand of JAYESA010000014.1, from coordinate 28,431,354 downwards.
AGAAGGGGCTGTCTCCGGATATTCGCCTTGCTGTCACCACCAGCCGAGCTCGTACCTATGAGGAAATCCTGAGCGTGGCACAAGGCGTTGAGAGAGACATGGGGCATAAACTAAAACGAGAGAGAGATACCGAAAATACGGGACCCAACAAATGCCCTTTTCAACAACAGCAACAGCAGAGGGCCCCGCAGCAAACTCAGCGTCCTCTCCCTCGAGCTCCAGCACCCTAACACCAGGGTCAAGGACAGAACCAACAAGCTGCTGCTTATAACTTTTGCCAAAAACTAGGTCATACTTGGCAAGTCTGCAGGAAGAGGCTAGGTGCCTGCCTCTACTGCGGCTCAGTAGCGCATCAAATGAGGGACTGTCCAGCTGCTCAAGGACGCACCGCTGCACCCAAGGCTCCAGTCCAGGCCAGGGCCCCAGCAGCACAACAGAGGGGACCCCCGCTTCCAACACAACAACAACGCTTTGCTCAGCACCAACAGCAGCAACAGAGGGGTGCACCGCAGTAAGGCCGTGCTTATGCAATGACTCTGGAAGAAGCGGAAGCCACAGCAGACGTGATCACAGGTTATGTGCTTATAAATTCAATACCAGCCATTACTTTATTTGATTCTGGAGCTTCACATTCATTCATGTCAGTAGATTTCCTTATGAAGCATAGCTTAATCACTAAACCCCTTAGGAATTGTTATAAGATTATTACCGGTGGAGGAATCATCCCGGTTAGTGATGTCTGTAACAATTGTCCTATTACATTGTGTGAAAGAGAACTGTATGCTAGGCTACTCGTAATGCCAGTTCCCAGTTTTGATATTATACTGGGTATGGATTGGTTGAGTCAACATCATGCCACTATAGACTGCCACAGAGGTAGTGTAATCTTCAGGCCCCCTGACAAGCCAGAATTTGAATTTGCTAGAGGTTCTAGAGAAATGGGTAATAACAAAATTTGTGGAGCCCTAGTAACAGAAGAATTGCCACTACCTATCATCTCTGAATACCTTGATGTCTTCCCTGAAGATCTTCCAGGCTTACCCCCAGACCGAGAAGTTGAATTCTTTATTGACTTAGTGCCGGGAGCAGTACCAGTATCTCAAAATCCCTACAGAATCAACAAGAAGGAGATAATAGAACTAAATGAGCAAATCAAAGAGCTAGAAGACAAATGTTTCATTAGGTCTAGTGTCTCACCCTGGGGAGCTCCAGTATTATTTGTGCCCAAGAAGGACGGAACGTCCCGAATGTGTATTGACTATAGGGCCTTGAATGGCTTAACAATTAAGAATAAGTATCCCCTACCCAGGATAGATGACTTATTTGATCAGTTAAGTGGAGCTCGGGTATTTTCAAAGATTGATTTGAGATCTGGTTACCACCAAGTAAGGGTAAGGAAGGAAGACATCCCTAAAACTGCTTTCAATACCCGGAACGGACACTACGAATTCTTAGTAATGCCGTTCGGGTTGACGAATACTCCAGCAATTTTTATGAACTTGATGAACAGAGTCTTTCAGCAATATCTAGACAAATTTGTAGTGGTCTTTATTGATGATATTTTGATCTACTCCAAGACCCCCGAAGAACATGAAGAACATTTGAGGCTAGCATTGGAGACTTTGAGGAAGGAAAAACATTATGGAAAATTATCTAAATGTGCTTTCTTCCTAGTCAAAGTAGAATTCTTGGGACATGTTGTGACTGGAGATGGAATAGCAGTAGATCCTAAGAAGATAGCGGCAGTAGAATCCTGGCCCACTCCAGACTCGGTAGCAGAAATTAGAAGTTTCCTGGGACTAGCTGGCTACTATCGAAAGTTTGTGAAGGACTTTGCTAGAATTGCTGAACCCATGACAAAACTAACAAGGAAGGATGAAGAGTTCACCTGGACTGATGAATGTCAGCATGCTTTTGAGGAATTGAAGAAAAGGCTGACTACTGCCCCTATTCTGACCTTACCTTCTGGAACCGGAGGTTTCGCTATTTATAGTGATGCTTCTGGAAAAGGTCTAGGTTGTGTATTGGAGCAGAACAAGAAAGTAATAGCATATGCCTCTAGACAGCTTCGACCCCATGAAAAGAACTATCCAACTCATGATTTAGAATTGGCAGCTGTCATTTTTGCTCTTAAACTATGGAAGCATTATCTTTATGGAGAAAATATGGAAATATTTACAGACCATAAAAGTCTAAAATATATCTTCACCCAGAAAGAGCTGAACATGAGGCAAAGAAGGTGGCTGAAACTAATGAAAGATTTTGATATCACCCTTCAGTATCATCCTGGGAAGGCCAATGTAGTTGTTGATGCTCTAAGCAGATATCCTATGGCGATGTACTTGACTATGGACCGACACCTACTCGAGGACTTGGAAAGTTTAGGTATTGAAGTAATTATCCCAGGAAAAGAAGGCCAAATGATGAACTTGCAGATTCAGTCTACTTTAATAGACAAGATCAAGGAAACTCAGTTTCAAGACGAAGGCCTGCGGAGCCTTCGAGGTCAAGTGCAAGCTGGATTAGTAGAAGATTTCAGAATTCATGAAGATGGATCACTGAGGCATGGCGATAGATTATGTGTACCTCAAGGAGACATAAGGGAAGAACTTATGCAAGAGGCGCACAGATCGCAATACTCTATACATCCAGGAGCCAACAAGATGTACAAGGACCTGAGGATACATGTTTGGTGGCATGGCATGAAAAGAGAAGTAGCCAGGTTCGCATCTCGTTGTTTAGTGTGCCAGCAAGTCAAGGCAGAAAGACAAAGACCTGGAGGATTGCTTCAACCCCTACCCATTCCGGAGTGGAAGTGGGAACATATCACAATGGATTTTGTTTCCGGACCTCCAAGGACACCTAGTGGAAAGGATGCAATCTGGGTGATAGTAGATAGACTGACCAAGTCTGCATATTTTTTATCCTTCAAAGTAGGGCTATCTACAGAGAAGCTGGCAGATTTATATATCAGACACATTGTCAGGCTGCATGGAGTTCCAGTAAGTATTGTCTCCGACCGAGATTCAAGATTCACCTCTCACTTCTGGAAGAGCTTACAAGCCAGCTTGGGGACTCAACTCAAATTCAGCACAGCTTATCATCCCCAAACCGATGGACAATCGCAACGTACAATCCAGACACTTGAAGATATGCTTCGTACATGTGTTCTAGATTTTGGAGGATCCTGGGAAGACTATCTACATCTTGTGGAGTTCTCTTATAATAACAGTTACCAAGCAAGCATCGAGATAACTCCATTTGAAGCTCTGTATGGCCGAAGATGTCGTACCCCGCTATCATGGGACGACGTTGGAGAAAGAGCCCTACTGGGACCAGAGATGGTGATCGATTCAACTGAGAAGGTAAAACAAATAAGGGACAGACTTCGAGTGGCTCAAGACAGGCAACGACATTGGGCAAATAGCCACCGAAGGCCCTTAGATTTTGAGGTAATTAAATTTATGAAATTCAAGTCAATTTAAACATTTTTTTATGGAACTAAAACTTGTTTATGACTCTATTTTAAGGTTGGAGAACTGATATTCTTGAAGATTTCTCCGACACGTGGCACCATTAGGTTCGGAAGGAGTGGAAAACTCAGCCCAAGATTTATTGGACCTTTTGGCATTCAGGAGAAAATCGGAGAAGTGGCATATCGACTGGCATTGCCACCCTCTCTGGATGGAGTCCACAACGTCTTCCACGTGTCGCAGCTAAGAAAGTACGTGTCAGACCCCAGCCACATTTTGGATCACTCAGAGCTCGAAGTAGGCCCAAGTTTGACTTATCAAGAGCAACCCGTGGAGATACTGGATCGATCGGAGAAAGTTCTACGGAACCAGGTCATTTCCCTGGTTCGCGTAGCTTGGAAGCACCATTCTCCCGGCGAATCCACCTGGGAGCGAGAAGACGAGATTAGAGAGCGATACCCATATCTTTTTGAACCCTGAGGTATATTTTAATTCTCGGCCTTTTCTTTCGTGCCTTTGTTATTCTTAAATTTTGAGGACAAATTTTTTATAAGTTGGGTAGGTTGTAAACCCCCAGAATTTTCAAATTATTAAATCTTGGGTTTTTTCCAATTTTCTGGAATTTTCTGGGAATTTTCTGAAATTAAAATCAAGGTTCTTAATTATTAAATGATTTTTAATTGTTAATAAATAATATTAAAATATCATGGAAATAATATTTTTGGGTAAAAAATAAAAAACTTGACTTAGGATAATTTTTCTGAATTTTTCTGGGCCTCAGACCTATTTTTAAATGCCTAAAAATTAATTTTAATTAATTATATAAATTATTGTTTATTTATTATTATTATTATACTTATTTTATTTTTTTATTTTTTTTTCTTTCTTTTCTTGGGCCGGCCCGGCCCAGTGGGCCGAGCCCAGCAGCCAGCCCTAGCCAGCCTTCCTTACGGGTCGGGCGGGTCTGTCCGGACCCGTTAGCCGCCCGACCCGACCCGCACGAACCATTTCCCCCCAGCCCCACGCCGCCCGCATCCCGCGCCGGCCTCCGCGCGCAGCGCCGCCCGCTCCGGCCGGCTCGCCCCGCTCCCCGCGGCCACGTCCCCCTCTTCTCCGCCTAGCTCGGCCCCAGCAACCGCCTCCTCCCCTTTTTAAACCCCCCTCTTCTTCTTCTTCCCCACTTCCTCACCGGAACCCTAACCCTAACTCTCCGCCGTGCCGCCGACCTCGTCGCCCTGCCCTCGCCGCTGCCCAGCCACCCTGCCGTCGCCGTCGCCATCGCCTCCAGCCGCCTTCCTCCGCCGCCTCCGGCGTCCAGCAGCAGCGGAGGCCAGAGACAGCAGCAGCGGCTGCAGCAGCGTCCGCCCGCCGCCGCCCGTCGGCTCCGCCGCCACCAGCCACCGCCCCAGCTCCCCCGGCGAGCCGCCCTCGGCCTCCCTCCGCCCCAGCTCCGGTCAGGCCGCCGTCTCCGGCCAAAACCCTAACCGAAACCCTAAATCCCCAATTTCCTCGTGTCGTGTCGGACACGACACGGACACAAAAAAATCCCTATTTCTCGAGCCCGGTTCAGGTACTCGTATCTTACACCCTGTATCTCCGTTTTTGATTCCGCAAATTACGTTGTGAAGCCTGTATGACCCTCTCGGTGTGTCACGACCCGATCCCAATAATCTGGGTCCAGTCGGATCATGCCCAGCCTGCACCGTTGTGAGACGGCGGCAGTAAGCTGTATCAATCCGTAGTAACACACAGACATCCAGAATACATGAAGGGAATTCAATTTTATTGCTAAGTCAGGAAGAGCAATTCTTTTACAATCAAAGATCAAACAAAACATGGTCCAGGGTTATTACTTCAACCCTGATTATTACAATTTGGAAAAAAAAAAAAGGGAAACAACTAAACATCGGCCTCCTGGCTAGGTTCAGCTAGGGCTTCAGTACTCTGGTCCGGACCATAAAAGGTGTCATACGCCTCATCGTCACCGTAATCACCTAAAATTGTTAATCTCCAGTCAGGAGGGAGCAAGAACATATATCCAATTCCAGCATCTTAACGATAATTAAAATGATGCAATGAGATAGTTTTGAACAATATTTATATTTTTGTATGCAACAAATATGAAACAAGAACAGTAAATGTCGATGAAGCAAATGATGACAAACTACAATCACTAAAAGTGTTTTGAGAAAGGTAGCATCCCATGGCCGGTTGGGGTTGGAGGCAATCTGTGTTCTAGTGAACACGGTGCGGCGTCAGTCCAGTGAGGTTGGACTTCAGCTATCCACAATGAGGCAATAAGGGGCTTTGACCACGGGTGCTAACTTTTCTCCCCAGTTCCCAAGGCAATAATCAATGAGTCAATGAATCAGTCAATCAGTCGGTTCCGTGAATCAAGTGTCGTCCCAATATCTATATGACATGCAACATATTTAACTACAACTAAAATACGGGTTTTGAATTATATGAAACTTGCCTGGAGTTGGTTGGTGACGCGAGTGAGAGGTCGCGACGGTCTCAACCTTAGTTACAGGGACCTACAATTATTAATAATCTGATTTTAGAATTTAAACAAAAGGGTTTTAATCTGACTTGATTAGTTAACTAAGTTAATGATTCAATCCAACGATCGATTAATAGTAATAATAATTTGTAATAGTAATTTAGTAATCAAAAACCCTTTTTAAAATAATAAAACTTATTTATTTTATCGTAGAAAATATTATATTTTTATTTTACGGTAAAATATCGTTTTGTTTCTAATAAGAAAATAGGAAAGTATGATTATAATAACATAATATCGTTTGTTTTTAGCAATCAATTTGTAAGAGAATAATATTTTGGAAAAACCTATTTAAATACTAACATATTATATTTTGAATACTGAAAATCATTCCAAAATTATCTATTAAATAATTACTAATTAGTATTTAAATACTAAAAATCATTTCAGAAATTATCTATTAAATAATTACTAATTACGTAATATTTAATAAGGTTTTTATTTTATTATATATATATATAATTAATATACGTATTGAGGATCGTTGTATTAAATCGTTAATTAATTAACCCAAAACTAACAAATCATTAATCTACTAATTAACTATAACCTATCAATTTTTAGGCTATCCCGGGATTGACAGAGCTTTATTCTGTCAGTCCCGGTCGGACAGGGGAGTGGTTTTGGAAGGGACAGTGCGTTCTGATAGCGGCACCTACCGGGAAGCTGATGGAGGAGTACCGAGGGGAGGCCTCGGACTCGGGATCGGGGTATTTCGAGTCCGACACGCGTTCCTGCGTCCTGGACACGTCAGCGGCGTGTCCGGGCTCGTATCCGCGTCTGGGTCGCGTCCGCGGCGTGTCCGGTGCTGCTGGAGGGTACGCTGGAGGCCGGCGAGGTCGGGCCGGGGCTGCGGCGGCTCAGGCGAGGGGCGGCGAGGTCTCCGGCGGCGTCGAGGGGGCTCGGGATAGCCGGCGGAGGACTGAGAAGAAGAGGGAAGGAAGATGAAGGGGCTCGGGCCTTGGCGTCGGGTGCTGGCGGTCGAGGGCGGTCTGGGAGGTGGACGGCGGTCTCGGGGGTGGTCGGCGCAGGGAGGAAGTCGCCGGACGGCTGCCGGAGTAGGTAGATCTAGGGTTAGGGTTTGGTTTTTGGGGGGGAGAAAGGAGGCGGTGATGGGTGGATTTATAGGGGGTTGGCTGGGGCGAGGCCGGGCGTCGTGGCCGCGGGATCCGGAGGGGGAGGGCTACGTGGCGCGGCGTGGCCAAAAATCGCGGCGGCCGGCGGATTGATCGGGTCGTGGGGGAGACCGGGTGACAGGGGTGACCGGCGGGCTAGCGGGTGCGGGTCGGGCGGCGGGCCGACCCGACCCGACCCGGGGGAGCGGGCTGGGCTCGCAGCAACTGGGCTCGGCCCACTGGGCCGGGCCCAAAACCTAAAATCAATAATAATAAAACAATAATAATAATAATAATAATAATAATAATAATAATAAATATAATAACAGAAATAATTAATTAATTATAAAAATAGTTTTTAGGCTTTTAAAAATAAGTCTGAGACCCAATAAAATCCCAGAAAATTACCCCAAGTCCAGTTTTCCATTTTACACCCAAAAATATTATTTTCATGATATTTTAATACTATTTATTGCCAACTAAAAAAATCATTTATTAATTAAAGCCTTGATTTTAATTACAGAAAATTCCCGAAAATTTCCAGAAAATTGGGAAAAATCCAAGATTTAATAATTTGGAAAATTCAGGGGTTTACAACCTACCCAACTTAAAAAAAATTTGTCCTCGAAATTTACTATCATTGAAGGGAGAACAAGGGTAAACATGCCTTAAAACAGATGAGGGTACTTCTGCTTCATCTCAGCCTCTCGTTCCCAGGTGGATTCGCCTGGGGAGTGGTGGAGCCACTGAACTTTGACCAGTGGAATCACGGTGTTCCGTAACTGCTTTTCCATACGGTCTATAATCCTTACTGGCTGCTCTGGTACTGTAAGACTTGGCCCAATCTCCAACTCTGAATGATCCAGGATGTGGCTCGGGTCTGGAATGTAACGCCTCAGCTGCGATACATGGAAAACGTTGTGCACGCCTTCAAGATTAGGTGGTAACGCCACTCTGTATGCCACCTCTCCAACTCTGCTCAATATCTCGAATGGGCCGATATACCTGGGACTCAGTTTTCCAGCTCTGCCAAAACGGATAGTTCCTCTGGTGGGGGAGATCTTGACGAAGACACTATCACCTGCTTCGAACTCCACAAGTCGGCGACGGCTGTCCGCCCAATGTTTCTGACGATCTTGAGCCACCCGAAGTCTGTCTCTGATCACCTTGACTTTTTCAGCCGCATCTGTAATCATCTCAGGTCCCAGCATGACTCGTTCTCCTACGTCGTCCCAAGCCAAGGGAGTGCGGCAACGACGTCCATACAGAGCCTCAAAAGGAGTCATGCCGATGCTGGCCTGGTAGCTGTTGTTGTAAGCAAACTCTACCAAGTGTAGGTGGTCCTCCCATGATCCTCCAAAATCCAGGACGCAAGATCTCAGCATATCCTCTAACGTCTGGATGGTTCTCTCTGACTGTCCGTCGGTCTGTGGGTGATATGCAGTGCTGAACTTCAGTTGGGTCCCCAGACTCTCTTGCAAGCTCTTCCAGAAGTGAGAAGTAAAGCGGCTGTCTCGGTCTGATACAATGCTCACAGGAACTCCATGTATCCGGACGATTTGCCTCATGTATAGGGCAGCTAACTTCTCGGTGGATAAACCAACCTTGAAGGGAATGAAGTGGGCAGACTTAGTCAATCTGTCTACGATCACCCAAATAGCATCCTTCCCTCCTTGGGATCGAGGCAATCCTGACACAAAATCCATAGTGATGTGCTCCCATTTCCATTCTGGAATGGGCAGTGGCTGAAGAAGTCCTGCTGGTCTTTGTCTATCTGCTTTCACCTGCTGGCAGATCAAGCATTTGGCAACGAATTTTGAGACATCCTTTTTCATTCCATACCACCATACGTGCTCCCGTATATCTCGGTACATTTTATTTGCTCCAGGGTGGATGGAATACTGTGAGTGATGCGCTTCCTGCATCAGCTGTTCTCTCAATTCACCAGCAGGTACACAAAGTCTGGTGCCATTCCTCAGTGTTCCGCCGTCTGAAATAGAGAATCCCTCCAGTGTGCCAGCTAACGCCTGGTCCCTGAGCTTGCACAATGCTCCGTCCTCGAATTGAGTTTCCTTGATTTTGTCCATCAAGCTAGATTGCACTTGCAAATGCATCATGGGGAAGTCAGCGCCGGGTACTATTGCTTCCTGTCCAAGCTTCTTCATTTCTTCTGCAGGCAATACGAGTTCTAGTCCCAGCTTCTCCATGTCCTCCAGTAGCTACCGATCGATTGTCAAGAACATCGCCATCGGATATCGACTAAGTGCGTCGGCGACCACATTAGCCTTTCCGGGATGGTACTGCAGGCTGATATCAAAGTCCTTCATGAGCTCCAACCATCGTCTCTGACGCATGTTGAGCTCCTTCTGTGTAAAGACATACTTGAGACTTTTGTGGTCCGTGTATATCTCTACTCTTTCGCCGTACAGGTAGTGCTTCCACAGCTTCAAGGCGAAGATGACTGCTGCTAGCTCCAGGTCATGCGTCGGGTAGTTCTTCTCATGAGTCCGTAATTGCCGGGAAGCATAAGCAATTACCTTTCCATGTTACTGGAGCACACATCCTAATCCTTTGCCGGACGCGTCGCTATAAATTGAGAATCCTCCTGATCCTGAGGGTAGCGACAAGATCGGCGCTGTTGTTAGCCTTCTCTTCAGCTCTTCAAATGACGCCTGGCACGCTTCGGTCCAGACGAACTCTTCATTCTTCCTGGTTAGCTTGGTCATGGGCTCAGCAATCCTTGCAAAGTCCTTCACGAATTTCCTGTAATATCCAGCCAAGCCCAAGAAGCTTCTGATCTCTGCAACTGAACTGGGGGTATTCCATGTCTCCACGGCAGCTATCTTCTTGGGATCCACTGATATGCCTTCTCCTGTGACAACGTGGCCGAGAAAGTCCACCTTGTCTAAGAAGAATTCACACTTGGACAGTTTTCCATATAGCTTCTCCTTCCTGAGGGTTTCCAAAATTATCCTCAAATGCTGTTCGTGTTCTTCCTTGGTCTTCGAATAGATCAGAATGTCGTCAATGAAGACAACGACAAACTGGTCCAAGTATTTGTGGAAGACCTTGTTCATGAGATTCATGAACACTGCTGGGGCATTTGTAAGACCAAAGGGCATGACCAAGAATTCAAATTGTCCATACTTGGTGTTGAATGCCGTCTTTGGGATGTCCTCCTTCCTCACCTTGATTTGATGGTAACCCGATCTGAGGTCTATCTTCGAGAAAACCTTAGCTCCACTCAGCTGGTCGAAGAGGTCGTCGATCCGGGGCAGCGGGTACTTGTTCTTGATAGTGATGTTGTTCAATGCCCGGTAGTCTATGCACATTCTAACTGTCCCATCCTTCTTGGGTACAAACAAGACTGGTGCACCCCAGGGTGAGGCACCGGTCCTGATGAATCCTTGCGCCTGAAGCTCGTCAATCTGGTCTTTCATTTCCTTGGACTCCTTGGGATTCACTCGGTAGCAGCGTTGGGAGATTGGTGCTGCGCCAGGTATAAGATCGATCGAGAATTCCACATCTCGATCAGGGGGTAGCCCTAGAAGATTGTCTGGGAAGACGTCTATAAATTCCGCTATGAGAGGATGAGGGGGTCCGGTTTCTTCAGTGATGGATGTGTAGGACACATATTCCATGCCTTCAGGTGCTCGAATCACTTTGAGTTTAGGTCCTCCAGGTGGATCTAGAGTTACGCAGCCTTCTCGACAGTCTATCAGAGCATGGTGCTGACTAAGCCAATCCATGCCCAAGACTACGTCATAGTTTGGCAGAGGCATTATTAGGAACTGAGTCTGAAACTCATGTCCCGAGATAGTGACTGGGCAGCTACAAGTCTCACTAATGGGTATTGGTCCTCCACCAGTCATAACTCTACAGATTATCTTACTTATGCCAGTAACTAGATGGTGTGCAGAAATGAAGTTTGCAGATATAAAACTGTGTGATGCTCCAGAATCAAATAATGCTAAGGCAGGGTGCGAATGAAGTAGAATGGGACCTGCGATGACATCTCCTTCCGTCTCGGGTTCAGCTTCTGGCTCTTCCACAGTCAAGGCAAAAGCTTGCCCGGCTCTGTGCTGGTTGTAGCGCTGCTGCTGGGTAGGCAGTGGACCTCTCTGCTGTCCAGCTCCAGTTTTGTTGTATGCTGTGGGGCAGTCCTTCACTTGATGGGTGGCAGATCCACAAGCAAGGCAGTGTCCCAATTTTTTCCTGCAGATCTCTGCGGTATGACCTGGCCTTTTGCAGTAGACGCAGTTGACCGCCTTTGGTTGGTTGTACTGATGCGCTTTGTTGGCCGCTGTTGGCTGTTGTTGCTGGGACTGCTGGGGATAGGAGGGCCTATTGTTGTTGTTACTGTGCCTCTTATTGTTGCCCTGATAGTTGTTGCTTGACCCTGGATGCTCCCTCTTGGGTCGAGCAGGTGAACTGGCCTCTACATCTTGGGCCACCTTCAACATCTTGTCATAAGTCTTCGCACCGTTAGCAGCTACTAAGGTGCGGATCTCTTCACATAGTCCGTGCCGAAACTTCTTAGCACGTTCCACAGGGTTGTCCACCAGGTGGCTTGCAAACCTACCAAGCCTGTTGAACTCAGCCGCATATTCTTCAATTGTGCGGTCTCCTTGCTTCAGATCTTGAAACTGTCTTCCCATAGCTTGAGGGCAGCCTCTGGAAAGAACTTCCGCTTGAACTGCTTTTTGAATAGCCGCCAGGAAATCCCTCCAGCTCGAAATCTTGGCTCGTTGCGGTACCAAATGTTAGCCAAATCTCTCAGCTGGAGTGCTACGGCCTCAACCATGAGGTCGTCTGGGAGTCGAGCGACGCTGAGGAGTCGCTCCATATCATCTAGCCACTCGTCTGCGTAGATGATGCCTTCGGTCCCCTTGAAGGGACGCGGGTCCAACTTCTTAAAGTTTTCCACAGTTCCAACCTTTACCTGGATAACAGGTTTGTGGTTAGACTAGAAATTCATTAATGGAATCCAAGCTTTTAAATCCTCCATTACCTTGGCAGGTTCCTGTTCTGACCGGGATGTTCCTAGCGCTGCCATGGCTACATTATGGGCGTTCTCCATGCCCTCTCTCATAATCGCGGTCTGCTCGCGATTTGCTTCAGCTTGGGCCCTCTGGGCTTCAAGAACTCCTCGTAGCAGGCCTACGAGTTCAGCGGGGTCCACTGGCACAGGTGGTGCAACAGGAGGAGTCACATCGGCTGGAATCGATGTGGTCCTGGGAGGAATGGGTGGAGCTGCATGCACTACTGAAGTGTGGGCAGCGCGGGGAGCTCTTGCAGCATGGGGGCGATCTGTGAGCTGCAATGGAGAGGGGTCGGACTGAGCTTGAGTTGGGGTGTGCTCAGAAGACGAAACCTCTTCTTCGGCTGGGCCGGAACGGGTTGTCTTTCCCCGTGCCATCTTCTGGAAGGTTTAGGAAGCAAGCATAAGCAGGGTAACCTATGTTCTATAAGCAAGCAAAATAATTGTATATATGTATAGATAGAAGAATTTGGTCCTATGATGTGACAGATTGAAATTTTCTCAAGAATTCTAAGTGTTCTAATTGTTTCTAGAGTCTGTTTTCCTAAAGTCGTACTAACCTAAGGTCAAAGGCAAGTCGGTTTGTTTGGCTAGCCTGAGTTGACTAGACCAAAGGTTGTAAACATAGACCTGCATGGGCCACCACTGAAAACATGTCACGACCCGATCCCAATAATCTGGGTCCAGTCGGATCATGCCCAGCCTGCACCGTTGTGAGACGGCGGCAGTAAGCTGTATCAATCCGTAGTAACACACAGACATCCAGAATACATGAAGGGAATTCAATTTTATTGCTAAGTCAGGAAGAGCAATTCTTTTACAATCAAAGATCAAACAAAACATGGTCCAGGGTTATTACTTCAACCCTGATTATTACAATTTGGAAAAAAAAAAAAGGGAAACAACTAAACATCGGCCTCCTGGCTAGGTTCAGTTAGGGCTTCAGTACTCTGGTCCGGACCATAAAAGGTGTCATACGCCTCATCGTCACCGTAATCACCTAAAATTGTTAATCTCCAGTCAGGAGGGAGCAAGAACATATATCCAATTCCAGCATCTTAACGATAATTAAAATGATGCAATGAGATAGTTTTGAACAATATTTATATTTTTGTATGCAACAAATATGAAACAAGAACAGTAAATGTCGATGAAGCAAATGATGACAAACTACAATCACTAAAAGTGTTTTGAGAAAGGTAGCATCCCATGGCCGGTTGGGGTTGGAGGCAATCTGTGTTCTAGTGAACACGGTGCGGCGTCAGTCCAGTGAGGTTGGACTTCAGCTATCCACAATGAGGCAATAAGGGGCTTTGACCACGGGTGCTAACTTTTCTCCCCAGTTCCCAAGGCAATAATCAATGAGTCAATGAATCAGTCAATCAGTCGGTTCCGTGAATCAAGTGTCGTCCCAATATCTATATGACATGCAACATATTTAACTACAACTAAAATACGGGTTTTGAATTATATGAAACTTGCCTGGAGTTGGTTGGTGACGCGAGTGAGAGGTCGCGACGGTCTCAACCTTAGTTACAGGGACCTACAATTATTAATAATCTGATTTTAGAATTTAAACAAAAGGGTTTTAATCTGACTTGATTAGTTAACTAAGTTAATGATTCAATCCAACGATCGATTAATAGTAATAATAATTTGTAATAGTAATTTAGTAATCAAAAACCCTTTTTAAAATAATAAAACTTATTTATTTTATCGTAGAAAATATTATATTTTTATTTTACGGTAAAATATCGTTTTGTTTCTAATAAGAAAATAGGAAAGTATGATTATAATAACATAATATCGTTTGTTTTTAGCAATCAATTTGTAAGAGAATAATATTTTGGAAAAACCTATTTAAATACTAACATATTATATTTTGAATACTGAAAATCATTCCAAAATTATCTATTAAATAATTACTAATTAGTATTTAAATACTAAAAATCATTTCAGAAATTATCTATTAAATAATTACTAATTACGTAATATTTAATAAGGTTTTTATTTTATTATATATATATATAATTAATATACGTATTGAGGATCGTTGTATTAAATCGTTAATTAATTAACCCAAAACTAACAAATCATTAATCTACTAATTAACTATAACCTATCAATTTCTAGGCTATCCCGGGATTGACAGAGCTTTATTCTGTCAGTCCCGGTCGGACAGGGGAGTGGTTTTGGAAGGGACAGTGCGTTCTGATAGCGGCACCTACCGGGAAGCTGATGGAGGAGCACCGAGGGGAGGCCTCGGACTCGGGATCGGGGTATTTCGAGTCCGACACGCGTTCCTGCGTCCTGGACACGTCAGCGGCGTGTCTGGGCTCGTATCCGCGTCTGGGTCGCGTCCGCGGCGTGTCCGGTGCTGCTGGAGGGTACGCCGGAGGCCGGCGAGGTCGGGCCGGGGCTGCGGCGGCTCAGGCGAGGGGCGGCGAGGTCTCCGGCGGCGTCGAGGGGGCTCGGGATAGCCGGCGGAGGGCTGAGAAGAAGAGGGAAGGAAGATGAAGGGGCTCGGGCCTTGGCGTCGGGTGCTGGCGGTCGAGGGCGGTCTGGGAGGTGGACGGCGGTCTCGGGGGTGGTCGGTGCAGGGAGGAAGTCGCCGGACGGCTGCCGGAGTAGGTAGATCTAGGGTTAGGGTTTGGTTTTTGGGGGGGAGAAAGGAGGCGGTGATGGGTGGATTTATAGGGGGTTGGCTGGGGCGAGGCCGGGCGTCGTGGCCGCGGGATCCGGAGGGGGAGGGCTACGTGGCGCGGCGTGGCCGGAAATCGCGGCGGCCGGCGGATTGATCGGGTCGTGGGGGAGACCGGGTGACAGGGGTGACCGGCGGGCTAGCGGGTGCGGGTCGGGCGGCGGGCCGACCCGACCCGACCCGGGGGAGCGGGCTGGGCTCGCAGCAACTGGGCTCGGCCCACTGGGACGGGCCCAAAACCTAAAATCAATAATAATAAAACAATAATAATAATAATAATAATAATAATAATAAATATAATAACAGAAATAATTAATTAATTATAAAAATAGTTTTTAGGCTTTTAAAAATAAGTCTGAGACCCAATAAAATCCCAAAAAATTACCCCAAGTCCAGTTTTCCATTTTACACCCAAAAATATTATTTTCATGATATTTTAATACTATTTATTGCCAACTAAAAAAATCATTTATTAATTAAAGCCTTGATTTTAATTACAGAAAATTTCCAAAAATTTCCAGAAAATTGGGAAAAATCCAAGATTTAATAATTTGAAAAATTCAGGGGTTTACACGGTGCCCGGACAAATCGCTCGGGGCATCGCGTCATGTGGTGATCGCACACCGCGATCCAAAAACAGGAAAAACCAGACCCTATTTCACCCCGGAACTGAGTGTGCCCCACCAAACGGGACGACTTGGTCGCGTGCGGTCTTTACAGATACGTGCGCGTCGTTGATACGGATGTGTGAGATTTCGCGGAAGCTGATTCGGGTGTGCGTGCACACCGGAATCAACGCATATCCGCGAACATCGCCCCGTATCCGACTTTTCTGTAATTCGCTCTAACTTCTTGTACACTCGTCAGATCAAGACGAAACTTGTGCCATCGGACTCGTAGCGATACGCTGGTCCTGTGGGTCAAGTTTGGTTCGATTCTGAGAACGTTGACAAAATCGCGTGTCGTGGGCCCCACAGGCCCCGCTCGACGGGCAATTTTGTGTTCGGCTCATCGGAATCCAAATCTGGAAGTTCCGTTGGGTTCGTATCAGCGTTCCTAATTTGTTGACACTAAGTTTGGTGAATTTGGAGACCATTGACCCGAACACGTTTTTCGGTGCAAAGCGGGCCTACCGGCGGACCCCATTTTGACCCGAAACTGCCGTTTTTGCCCTTGTCTCCAAATTGGACCCAAGGACAGGCGTTTCTAGCTATTTGACATCTTCTGAGCGTGATGGTAATGTCTATTTCAGCTTTTGGACTCATTTCTGGAAATTTCTCCTATTACAATTAATTGGATCCAAACAACAGGCAAGTACCTGCACTTCAAGTTAAATCTTTATATTGTGATAATTAATTCCCTGCTTTACTAGTACCCTTGATGATTACACCTAGTTTTAGGAATACTGGATTTCATGTCTTGAATATTGGAGTTCATGTCTTGTTTATCATGTCGGGTGGGAGAATACTAGAAGGCATGTAGTTTACCTTTTCCCCTGCCATATTTAATAGCTGTTGGTACGCGACTGTACCTCAGCCGAATCTCGATTTTCCCTGTTTAATAGCCATTTATGACGGCCGAATTAGCCTTATAAACCCCTACATGCCAACTATGTATTCTAAAACAAACACAAGTTCACACAGATTGTTTCTGGTCTTGTTATATTTCTTGCTGACTGTTGTAGTTTCATTCCTGTCTCATTTATTTCTGTTTTCTCATATTCCTGTTTACAACTTTAACTCTGAGATATTAATGTTCTTTTATGCAGTTTCTCAACATGATACTCAATTTATTTGTCATAAATATTTAGTTTAATCTTGTTGTGCACTGTGTACTTTGCTCCTTTCCTGACTGGATCTGTTGATTTAGGCGATGATGAGGACCTTGCCCCTACATATTATGGTCCCTATGAGGGTACAGATGATACCTATAAGGAGCCAGAACCCACCCAGGAGACCCCTGCTGCAGAGTAGATAGCAGTAGCTACTTTCATTTATTTGCTCTTTATCTTAGTAATCGGGTTTGTCCCCGATTTTATTCTGATTTCTGTACTAAACATTTGAATCTGTTGTCGCATTTATTTTAATTGCAATCTTAAGTATCTGTTTCCCTTTATTATCTTGCCTATGCTATTTGTGAATGAGCTAGTTTTAGTTAAGTGTGGATTTGACCTAGACAGCGTACTACCGCCGACTCTGCGGCGTAGGCTGGACGTACCCACGCACTCGTGCCCAAATTTCCGGGTACGGGTCGTGACAGTTTTGGATCTCGCTGTAACTTGGTGTACATACGTTGGATCGAGACAAAACTTGTGCCATCAGACTCATAGTAATACGCTGGTCCTATGACCCAAGTTTGGTTCGATTCTGAGAACGTTGACAAAATTGCGTATCGTGGGCCCCACGGCTCTACTTGACGGGCGATTTTGTGATCGGCTCATCGGAATCCAATTCTAAAAGTTCTATTGGGTTTATATCAACGTTTTGGACTTATTGACACTAAGTTTGACGAATTTGGAGACCATTGGTTCTGACACATTTTTTGGTGCAAAGTGGCCCACATGTGGACCCCGCTTTGACCAGAAACTGTCATTTTTGCCCCTATGTCCAAATTGGACTCAAGGACAGGCGTTTCTAGCTATTTGATATTTTTTGAATCTGATGGTGATGTCTATTTCAGCAACATGAGGAGTACCTGTAAATTTTGCAACTGCCAGAGCTATAGTTGGAGCCAGAACCTCAGGCAAGTGTACATTGCCAAAACTTGCAGTTCTTGTTACATATTTCTTTGTCTTATTTATATCTTGTACATGCTTAACCTAGGACCGTGTGACTTACTAAGCGTCCGATTAATAGTCGGGTGCCAACACTGTACGCAGAGTTGTGTAACGTCACCTAGAGATGGATATCGTGACCCTTTACATTCTAGTGCTTGCATTATCAAGTACGTTATACCCAGGACACCTGACACTATTCATGAGACAAAATCTTCCTGAAATATTCAAGGTGATTATGTGTAGGTTGCAGAATTTATGACATAGATATTTTATTCATAGTTAGTATATGACTTGCTGCATTAGTTTTGATCTTACGTGACATGGATATGAGGCATCGTAGACATGAGACGTGTGATTACATTGGGTGGGGAGAGACACATAGGCTACAGGCTAATTTCATATATATACTACATAGTAAATTACATAGTAAAATACATAGTAACACTGCTACAGGCTCCCAGACATATAGCTTGTAGTGGTCTCAGCCTGAGTTCTAGTGATGCTCTCAACTTGCATTTCACATAGATGGTTATATAGTTCACCCTATTGTTTCATTTATTGCTGCTCTGCATTTATTTTGGCATGAGTTATTTTGTACCTTGCTATGTCCCCTGAGGACTTAGATCTGGATTATGTCCCCAAGGTTAGCAGAGGATATCTATCCTGAGATGTACGGAATAGGAGCACTTCTCGAAACAGTACCAGAACCTGAGGACGAGGTGATCGCTGAGGATTTTTCCTGAATATTTGCTTCTTCTATGCTCAGTCTTGCTGCTTTTAAACTCTTTTAATTCTTATTTAAAGAACAATTGTAACAGACTTAATATCGGGTTGTTTCCCGATTTTATTTACTTATGACTGGATGATGTTTATTTCCTTTTGTTGATATTGTTGTATTTATTCTGTGGATGAGATTAGTAGACCCTGATTGTTGTATTACAGCTTAAGTACGCCCTGATGGATCCATTAAATTGGGTTTGTCCATTGGTGTATGTTGCTGGCCATTGCTACGTGTCTAGTCCCTCGATATTTTGGGATTGGGGCGTGACAGGGTGTGATGTCGCACGAGCGTAAGCCGTGCCCGTGCAAGGCCATGATCCGAACAGGCGATAAAATGTCTAAGCCACAGAGTCGCACAGATAGTCTGAGTGCAGCGGAATAAGGAACGCACATGTGATTGGTAACAAGTTCACAGAGTCGTCAATAGCAGAAGCATTAAATAACACAAGTATAGAAATAAAATAAGCTCTTTATTGATATTGAACAAGTGCTACAGGCGGTGCTAGGCCGAGATTACAAGTCGCTCAAGTCATCTCTCTCTCTCTATGAAATGATAAAAGCGTGCCAAGTGGCTATATTTGTGGAATGATACATAGGCGATATTCTAATATTATGTCTTGTATATGTGCTTCAGTTCCAGACGCAACGCTCCAAGGCTCCAGAGTGAACTCCATACCTTAGCACGCACGAAGGAGATTTTTGCACCGAACGAGGTTCTCCCGCACCCTACAAGCAATCTGGTTGGTTATCATTACATGAATGCATTAGTAGGGAGGCTTCTCTTCTACTCGATAAATCCAAACATGTTATATAGGTTCCATGCACCATCTATTAAGTTATCTTTCTAGTCTTGCATTAGGATCGGTTTTATGGCATAATAAAAAGCCTAATTCGTGTGGCAGTACACCATGCAATATAAAAGAAAATACGGTGAGACTTACCAACATACCATTAGTCCTTCCCTGTCCAAGGCAAACAAAGTTAAACCAAGCACAAGCATTTATAATAAAATCCAGGGGCAATTTCATAAGAAAATATAAGTATCGTGAGCCATAACTGGATGCTCAAGTGTTCAATTATACACAAGTGTCTTATATTTATATCGTTCAGGTGATTCAGTTTACTGGATACGATGCAATGACTCGCACACAGGTTGCCGCTAAGTGATAATGATTTATCTATATGAACATGAGGTCACTGGCTTAGCCATAAAGGATGATACATAGTTTCAGACGGAGATGAGGCATAACAAAAGAATCATTAAGCATTACCCATCATTTTGACCGAACATGGTGAGACTACCATAGATCATGGAGCCAGTCGGGTTGTCCAAGTGTAGGATGCACTACCAAGGGCCCGACCACTGAATATATTATGTTGCCCCAAACCAGAGAGCATCCTACCGATTTGGTCATGCAATACTCATATTCCTCCTAGGATGGTACGATCTAGGTGCCCCGGTGATCGTACGAGGAATCTATGTTATTACCTCGTGCACGAATTATCTGTGACCATGCAAGTCTAGGATTTCAATTTTATGAGATTCATGACATGACATATTGATTCTTGGATTCTTGATTAATGGATTCATGATTCTTGATTCATGTTCAGAACGAGTATGCTCTACGAGCTGTGATTCTTGGATTATTGACATGGTGCAAATCCCCTGGTTCGGGAACTGCCTTGGTGACCTAACGGTCCCGGATACTTTCAGGTTCATGCTTGCACGGAACGACTATTAGATAGTCTTCCGGGGAGAACTAGATGAATGCATGTCATGGATAGTGTTACACGGTCGTCGCATGGATTATGTGACAAACATTAAAATAAGGCAACGAGTACTAGCTACAATGTAAGTCGACAAGCATGCATTTATATGAAACATAAGCATTTACGTTAGCACGGTCTAAGGGTAAAGCGATGAGTAAAACCTTATAGGAACATACTGAGCGACATAATCTAGGGCGTGCAGTGTAAACAAGTAAAGCAGTGCACCACGGAGAGTATATAATAATCTACTCGAGGTATAGCGGGGTCTACTTGCATAAGGCAAAGGTAGCATGCGAGGGTCCATTATAAGCAAAGCTTTATTTTTATGTTCTAACACAAGCAATACAAGTTAGAATTATTCCCTTAGCTAGGTGCGTTATATTCTTTATTAGCATTCAGGGGGTGATTCACCTAACGACTAGCATGTATCGTCCATATTTTAAGTATGTTGTCTAAGAAAAGACAAGTTTATCGTAGCCACCCACCTTGGCGATGATTCGTCTCGGTCGAACGATACTCCGAGCGAGCCTTTGAAAGTCTAAGTCTGAACTCCTGAAGGGCCAAGTCTGGAAATCCTTTGCCTTAAATGAGTCATCTCGTTGAGCAAAGCGGGTCGGGTCATTGCACTTGTGCCATTTGAATCGGCTGTCCACTTGAATGGAACATGTCATTACATTATACACCACTCAGAAAAAGTCTCGTCCTCGAGACTTCCTGAGCACAAGCCGTTCTATCACATTATCGAATATATCTCAAGCATATCAATCGGTACCACTAGATCAGTTTGAACACAATTTTCTACTCATTTTTTATACTCTGTCGCGTGTATGCTGGGTCCGTCTCTTTGAAATACTTTATCATTCAATCCAAGCTCTGACTCGGTCTCTATTGCTTCTTAGCGCGGAACATATTGCTTAACGCGGGGTACGTTATAATTCATCTTGAATGATGATCTATGGCTGAGGCAAACTTATCCAAGTCGTTATACTTGCCTATGTGAATCTAACATATTTACTTGTACTAGCATTCGAGATTAGCATATCGCGAGTCTGGATCATGCATATATTTAAAGCGTCCTTCAAATATATACATGCCAACAACTTAGCGATAGCAAAGTCTTTGTACTCGAGTTCAACATATCACTGGGTCTTAGATCGTGCACACGTTCAAGACGTCCCTCAAACATATGCATTCAACCAAACTTAGCGATAGTGAAATCGGACAAGCTACTTGCGAAAATCTCAAGGGTTCTCATCTTATGAATCATAATGATACTCCAACAGGGTCAATCAAATTCCAAGTCATTTCTATTTCACTCAAACCAAGTATTTGCACTACCATTAAGCATGATCTATTTGATCAATCGACTAACGTCCATATCCTATTGTACATTCCGTTCGGGTCAAACATAGCACACGTTTACCGTTCCAAGTCTAACTCTAATTTTTTATGTCCCAGTTCTATGGCTTGTTCAAGCAATATGCTAAATTCGGTCACACAAGTTCTTTCACTCTGCATATGGTCGCCTGCCTAATTACTAGGTCAGCTCACAAGGTCATAAGTTCAAGTTCAAGCACATGATTCATCGTACAAATTCATTACACGATGCTCACCCCAATTCCTAAGATCAAACCATTGTTTATTTGCACGAGATATTCTACCCAAGCTTGTTTCACTCAGATTTAAAACATCGAGCATAGATCATCCTACACACACATTAACACATTTATTGCACATGGTTCAAGTCTATTGACCAAATCTATGATATATCCAAGTTGCAGGATAAGCCTAGCAATTCGCATAGTCTATCTCCTTAAGCATGTTTGATAGAACCTATATATCCATTCTAAGTCTAGACCACCAAGCCAAGTTCAATTCTAAATCTTTGATCTCAATCATAAACTCCAAGTCGTCCAACAAGATTCATGTATCCATTCACGAAACCATCAAGCATGACTTACTCCAGGTTATAGGCTAACTTATCCCAGAAATACTTTCGATTCACTCGCATGTCCAAATTCGTCTTATCGTATCGAACCAAAAGTCAAGATAATCCATCAGTTGTCACACTCCGGTCTCTCGCAAGTTCGATCATCCTTGTTGGACGTGATATTACCATGCCAACGCTCCCGCTGGATAATCATACTAATTCGGACATGACGCATGTACGAGCATAGAGTTACGTTCGCACAAGACAAGAATGTCAAACATTATGGTTATCTTCGAAATAATCGAGACACCTTATCATTTTACTTTGCTCCAACCAAGACATATATAAAATCTACCAAGTCATGTCCGTTCATGCCGTGATTATAATTCGTCTAGCAGAATCATCTAACTTCAATGTTACCGTTTGATAAATTCATAGTCTACTTCTGGCATTTCTCAAACAACTAAGTTTTAAATATTCAAGCCAAAGTCTATCCACTTTTGATACGTTTTATTTATCGAGTTCATTTAGAATAATCATCGAATATGTTCCCGTGAGTTCGATCATCCCCGTCGTACAAGAAATTACCACGCCGGCGCTCCCGCAGGATAATCATTCTCGTTGGGACTCATTTCGAAGGTTATCTTTTCGAAATAGATTCAAGATCATTCTTCAAAACTCCAGGTCAAATCCTTTATCTCTTTCTTCTTTCATCGAACCATAATATTCATTCTCGGGCTAACTCTATTCGAGCAATATTTTATTCAAGCTTTAATCCGTTTGATTCAATTTGAAATTGCTCGCACGATCCTCCAAGTTTCTAACAAGTTTTCCTTTGACCAAGATATTCGTTTCCTTTTCCTATTCGATATAAGCCTTATCACTTGTTCAAGATATTCTCAAATTCGTTCCAACCAACTATCACACGAGACCTATGAATCCGTTTGGATATTTCTAAATAATCCATATACCACTCAGGAATCGAGTAACCAATTTAAATCCTCAATCGTGTTCGCATCTATCGCCAGCATATTCACCAAGTTATTCCTTATAATTCCTGCACTATACCTAAGTATCACCTGATAAAATCTTAGTTTTGTATATATCATGTTGATAATCATCCAAGTAAATCATATTTGATTTGTATCTTCCGACACAAAACATCGTCTGAGCTATTTTCCAAAATCCAAGCACGATTCTCTATATTCGCCTTAGCGATAATCTGGTAATATTTCTAACGGTTGCCATTCTAAGTCTGACTTATCTTTTCTGAATGATATCACAATCTCGCTTGCAAACTTACTCACACCAAAAGAGTCTTGGCGTACGATACTCAACACAACTTAGCCGAAAGGCTGTGTACATAGCTAACCGTCCGAATGATATTCTATCTCGTATACTAACCAGTTGGGTAATCATGTATAGGTATTCGGGTTCGCACATAACTTGCAATTTATAGCACGAGTCTATTCCCACAAAGTCTAGCACAGGTCAGCACAGAGGCCTTTGCATTACGATTCGTACAAGCAATCATATTATTCACATGCACTTTTGAAAGTATTTAGACTCATTATATGGAATATCCTATCGGGTCAACGAGAGAGAGTGTATCCACATAACCCATGAATGAGTTTTCAAACTAAGAAAATTGATATGAAGTCCAAAGGCGTAAATCCATGCTCTGATACCAATATGTTACACCCCGATCTCCCGCAGGTAATCAGCCGTCCCCGCTAGGCGCAAATTACCGCACCAGCGCTCCCGTTGTGGGACGATCTTTCCCATCTGGGCGTGATGCCACATGAGCGTAAGCCGCGCCCGTGCAAGGCTATGATCCGAACATACGATAAAATATCTAAACCACATAGTCGCATAGATATTTCAAGTGCAGCGGAATAAGGAACGCACATGCAATTGGTAATAAGTCCACAGAGTCGTCAATAGCGGAAGCATTGAATAACACAAGTATAGAAATAAAATAAGCTTTTTATTGATATTGAACAAGTGTTACAGGCGGCGCTAGGCCGAGATTGTAAGTCACTGAAGTCCTCTCTCTCTCTGAAATGATAAAAGCGTACCAACTGGCTATATTTGTGGAATGATACATAAGCAATATTCCAATATTATGTCTTGTATATGTGCTTCAGTTTCGGACGCAACGCTCCAAGGCTCAAGAGTGAACTCCATACCATAGCACGCACAAAGGAGGTTTACGCACCGAACGAGGTTCTTTCGCACCCTGCAAGCAATCTGGTGGATTATTAGTGTCATGTTCCGATCTCCCATAGGCAATTCGGCCGTTCCCGCTAGACGAGAATCACATTGCCAGCACTCCTGCGGAACGATCGCTTTGACCCATCCAGGCGTGATGTCGTACGAGCGTGAGCCACGCCCGTGCAAGACCATAGTTCATTGGCTGGCGGTAAGAGTTCTAAGCCACAGAGTCGTACAGATTGTCCGAGTGCAGCGGAGTCATGAACGCATAGGCAATAGGTAATAAGTTCACTGAGTCGACAATATAGCGGAAACATTGAATAACACAAGTTGGAATAAAGCAACTCTTTATTGATATAAACAAGTATTACAGGCGGCGCATGACCGAGATTACAAGTCGCTCAAGCCTCTCTCTGAAACAGTAAAAGCGTGCCAAGTGGCTACAATAGTGGAATGATTATACAGGCGATAATCAGGCGATGTTCTAATATTATGTCTTATATATGTGCTTCTGTTCCGGACGCAACGCTCCAAGACTTTAGAGGGAACTCCTGGCCTTAGCACGCATGAAGGAGGCATCCGTACCGAACGAGGTTCTCCCGCACCCTGCAAACGATCTGGTGGATTATCAGTACATTGAATGCACTGGTGGGGAGGCTACTCGCCCGCTCAATAAATCCAAACACGTAATACAGGTTCCGTGCACCAACTATTATGTTGTCTTTCTAGTTGCCTTAGGATCAGTTACATGCAAGATTTGAATAGCCTAACTCGTGTGGCAGTGCACTGTGCGACATAAGAGGAAATACGGTGAGACTTACCAACTTACCATTTGGCCTTCCCTGTCCAAGGCAACATTGTTAATTCAAGAACGAGCATCATATATGAAAACCAAGGCAATAGCATATGCAAACACGAGAGTCATTGTATTATGATCGTTCAGGTGTTCAGTTATTCTTTTGACTCGATGCAATGACTCACACGCGGATAGCCGCTAAGCGAGGATGACTTATCTATATGAACGTTTGTCGCTAGCATAGCCATAAAGGACCGTTATTGTAGTCTCAAGGTCGAGAATAAAGTGTAAGCAATAGAAACGATGGGCATTGCACTTATCCCGCCGAAACAGACGACTACCGTTATTGTAGTCTCAAGGTCGAGGATAAAGTGCAAGCAATAGAAACGATGGGCATTGCACTTATCCCGCCGAAACAGACGACTACCAGAAGTTTCGTCTAGACCGGGTCGGCCCCAGTGCCCCGATGACCGCCCGCCGAATGAGATCCAAAGATCACCTTTTACAAGTTGTCCGCGACATGCAGGTCAGGGTCTCAGGTCAAGTACAGGAACAAGTTCGAGGCAGGATATATATATATATATATATATATATATATATATATATATATATAGAACTTGTTGAGGCATGATTTTTTACAATAGTGTATTAATTTTCAAGCCAGTTGATTCAGTAGTTTGCTCCTCGAGCTGTGATCCAGGGATTCATTCATTCATGGTACAAATTCCCTGGTTCGGGAATTGCCTTGGTGACCTAAAAGTCCCCTACATTCATGCACGGAACGACTACTTAGTAGTCTCCCGGGGTTTGGATAAAAATAAGACAACATACAAGCAGACAAGCATGCATTTGTATAAACACAAACATTCATGTTAGCTCGGGCCCGAAGGTAAGCCGAGGGGTGAAACCGTAAGGGACTTCCCAAGCGACATGATCTAAACATATATATATATATATATATATATATATATATATATATATATATATATATATATATAAGCAATGTTTTATTTCCATGTTCTAGCATAAGCAATACAATTTGGGATTATTCCCTTAGCTAGGTGCATTGTATTCTTACTAGCATGTATCGTTCCACATTTTATGTGTGCTGGCTAAGCAAAGAAAAGTTCACCATAGCCACCCACCTTAGCAATGATTCACCTCGGTTGAGCGATACGTCAAGCGAGCCTCTGAAAGCCTAAGCTGAATCCTGTAGGGACAAGTCTGGATATCCTTTGCCTTACGAGTATTTTCGCATGAACAAAATGGGTCAGGACATTGTACTTTTGCCGTTTGAATCGGCAGGTCTGCTTGAGCGGAATGGGGTGTTATAATTAGTACATGAATGCACTAGTGGGGAGGCTTCTCGCTCGCTCGACAAATCCAAACACGTTATATAGGTTCTGTGCACCATCTATTAAGTTATCTTTCTAGTCTTGCCTTAGGATCAATTTTATGGCATAATAAAAAGTCTAATTCATATGGCAGTGCGTCGTGCGATATAAAAGGAAACACGACAAGACTTACCAACTTACCATTCATCATTCCCTGTCCAAGGCAAACCAAGTTAAACCAAGTACAAGCATTTATAATAAAATCCAGGGGCAATTGCATAAGCAAACATAAGTGTCGTGAGCGAGGTTATGTTTCGGGTGTACGAATTACACAGATTACAGGTGTGTTGCATTGGATGTTCAAGTATTCAATTATACACAAGTGTCTCATATTCATATCATTCAGGTACTTCAGTTTACTGGATGTGATGCAATGACTCGTACGCGGGTTGCCACTAAGCGAGAATGACTTATCTATATGAACATGAGGTCACATGCTTAGCCATAAAGGATGATGCATAGTCTCGGACGGAGATGAGGCATAGTGAAAGAGTCATTGGGCATTACCCATCATTCCGACCAAATATGGTGAGACTACCATAGATCACGGAGTCAACCGGGTTATCCAAGTGTATGATGCACTACCAAGGGTTCACCACTGAATAAATTGCGTCGCCCTAAACTGGAGAGCATCCTACCGATTTGGTCACGCAATACTCATATTCCTCCTAGGACAGTACGATTTTGGTGCCCCACTGATCGTCCGAGGAATCCATGTTATTACCTCGTGCACGAGTTGTCCATGATCATGCAAGTCTAGGATTTCAATTTCACGGGATTCATGACATGACATGTTGATTCTTGGATTCATGATTCTTGATTCTTGTTCAGAACGAGTATGCTCCATGAGCTATTCTTGGATTATTAACATGGTGCAAATCCCCTAGTTCGGGAACTGCCTTGGCGACCTAACGGTCCCGGATACTTTCAGGTTCATACTTGCACGGAACGACTCTTAGATAGTCTTTCGGGGAGAACTAGATGAATGCATGTCATGGATAGTGTTACACGATCGTGGCATAGATTATGTGACAAGTATTGAAATGAGCCAACGAGTACTAGCTATAATGTAAGCAGACAAGCATGCATTTATATGAAATATAAGCATTTACGTTGGCACCGTCTAAGGGTAAATCGAGGAGTGAAACCGTACAGGAACATACCGAGTGACATAATCTAGGGCGTGCAGTATAAACAAGTAAAGCAGTGCACCACGGAGAGTATACAATGATCTACTCGAGGCATAGCGGGCTCTACTTGTACAAGGCAAAGGTAGCATGCGAGAGTCCATTATAAGAAAAGTTTTACTTTCATGTTCTAACACAAGTAATACAAGTTGGGATTATTCCCTTAGCTAGGTGCGTTGTATTCTTTATTAGCATGTGGGGGGTGATTCACCTAACGACTAGCATGTATCATCCATATTTTAAGTGTGCTGGCTAAGCAAAGACAAGTTCATCGTAGCCACCTACCTTGACGATGATTCGCCTCGGTCGAGTGATACTCCGAGCGAGCCTTTGAAAGTCTAAGTCTGAAATCCCGAAGGGCCAAGTCTGGAAATCATTTGCCTCAAACGAGTCATCTCGCTGAGAAAAGCGGGTCAGGTCATTGCACTTGCGCCGTTTGAATCGGTTGTCCGCTTGAACGAAGCGGGTCATTACAATAATCACATTAAATTGATTTTTTTTACAATATGGAAGCATTAGATTTCACAAATTCTAAGATTTGAAAGATAAATTTCTCAAAATACTTCAAAAATAGTTTTTCGAAAATCGAAACTTAAAACAAATGACCAAAACCAAAAATATCATATACAAAAGAAGTAAACAATTTAGAGAAGCATATTTTAGACTATATTTAAGCATAAGTACCAAAGAAATAAAAATACAAGAAAACAAGGTTGTTATCATTTGAGTAAGATGTACCAAGGCGGATTCAAATATCACTCTCTAAGTCTCAAGAGTTATCTCCCAAGATTGAGGTTCCAAGTTTGAGGAATAAGGAAATGGAGAGAAATAGAGATGAGAAGAGAGTAAAAAAAGAAAGAAGAAGATAGAGAAATATGGATGTTCTATATGAAGAGGGATTGATGCTTGGCCCTAGATCTAGCCATGTCATCAATCCAAGACCTCTCCCACTTAATTCTAGCAAGACGAAGAAAATTATGTGACCAATTGTTAAAGGAAGTGGTCTAGTCAGCGAGCTTACTGGATAAGTCGCAGTCAATCAGAAGACCCGTCGAAATTTTGTGGAACATCGTCGAATAATCCGGTTTGACACTTAAAACTCAATTTGAGAATTTTTGGGTATTTCGTTCTATGTAAGAGTCCTAATATGGGCCTATGGCAATTGCAATAGATATTCTATTGGTTTAGGGTAATCTCATGCATTATTATATTGTTATAAACCAATAACCAAAATATAGTTGTATAATTCATTAGTCATTTTTTTTTATTAAACTACCACAAAACCACTAACCTGATACTTGACAAGATACTAAATCATCAATACAGGATAGAAGAACACTATGATACAAACCAAATAAATAAAACATAATATATAGGAATAATATACACTTCAAATATGTATATCGGAAATAGGGAGTGACAATTCGAGTGCTGACATACTCGATAATTTTAATAAACTTACTAAGTGGACTATTTAGTAGTAATGGTGATAGCTCAAGGGGTATCAAAGGATTGGATATACACTCAATAGAATTTTTTATGTCATTATAATTTGTGTTAAGAAGTGTATTTTGTTCAGTGGCAGCTGTATTAATTTTCGAATATGATGGATCTTGTATGACTTTTTTGTGGGATTATTTAAGGGTATATATCGCTTGTATTTGATTGTCTCTATCTTTCATACTCTCTACCTTAGCATCAAATGCATTGAACCTAGAATTTAATTAAGCTATTACTTGCTTTCTAAAGTCTATTATCAATGAAAATAATTTATCAAATAAATCACTATTTACCATGTTTGAACATAAAAATCTCTCCTGCGTAAATGCATAAACTAGCCTAAATCTAGCTCTGATACCAAACTAATGCGGAACGGGGACTTAAGCTCAACTAATCCATTTTCATAACTAGGATTTGTAGGAGGTTCCTAATTATGAACAAAATTATTGATATAATTTACAAAAACTACGACAAAATACAAAAAAAATTATCAATGAATCTAGATGCGAGTTTTGGAATATACCGAAGATTTCAGAATCCAATTTTGATGATGTGTTTATGGGGAGTGCATAGAAAAAGATTATATATAATAGATGAAATAAGTTTTGAAAATTAAGTACAAATTACTTAGGCATCGCACCATCGTAATAAGCTCAATTTTTCATTTTTTATTCATCTCTGTGTCTTCTACAATTGTTTGACTTTTTTATAACCATGCATTCAATTGTAAGATAACACAAAATAACTTCAAGGATAACAAAATAATCTTAAGCAGGATAAGCCCCCTATCAAAGCTAACCTCCCAATAACAAAGTGATAAAATATTCTCAACTCTTTAACAAAAATATTATCTAAATTAGTCTAAAGGGATAAAATTTCTATTATTATTTTTAATCCTCACAAACAAATTAAACAAATTTAATCTTTGTCCTCCATCAATAATGGTTGAATATTTGTCAAAATATAAAATATATTATCCTTCTATTGTTACTGTATTTATTAACTTTTTTTTGAATAACATATTGATACTCTCAATCATTATATTTAACTTGAACTAAGATCCTATGAATATTAATAAATGTGCTCATTTACTCATCTACGAGGTGATCAATTTTTTTGCTATTAAACGTTCTTGAATATTTTCAAAATAATTGGATATTGGATATGTTTTTTTATACCGTACCTATTAAGTTTTCTAAGTACCCAAATTCTCACATGATTTTGAAATAATCTATATGGTCTAGAAATACAGAGCCAACAATTGCTATTTCGAAAATATCCGAAGATGTTTAATAACAGGAATCTCGATCATTCCTAGGGATGACAACGGGACAGGTAGGGGCCAAGGACTATAGCCCCATTTCCTTCCTTGAGTAGTGTTCGAATCCTCATCCCCGTTTGGGTTCCATTTTTACTCCCATCCTCGTCCCCATTAAATAATGCACTCTCCATCTCCGTCCCTTGCCGTTAACACTTTCGTTGTTAAATTTTTCGTCCCCGTCTTTCGTTCCGTACACACACACAAGATAGTTAATAAAACCTGGTTTCCATCATATATATAATGATATAATACAAAAAAAGAGAGAGAATATTAATCCAACAAACATAGAAGTACTAAATAAAATTATACAATACAAATTTACAAAGAGAGAATATTAATCCCATAAAAACATATTCCAAATAGAGATCTACCATTCCATATAACAAAAACATATGTGTATAAATAATTGAGATCAGATATTTACCAGGACAGAAAGTACTATATCCATGTCTGGACCCGAACCCGATCGATTTTTTTTTTAGTCCCCATCCTCGCCTCAGTCTCTGTTTTTTTGATTCCCAAATTCGTCCCCATCGGAGAAAAAAAATCAGGTCCCCGTCTGGTTCGGAAGAAATTGCCATCCCTAATCCTTCCTTTCTATATATTTACATCTTTATAAAGGGGCTTAAACACGACTTATAATGAGCCGTCTAAGCCGTATATATATTCTCACGTAATTAAGAAAAAAAATCTAAAATTCTTGTTTGTATATTCCTCACGTATTTTTTCCTTCTAAAATCTTTGTGAATGCTTGAATATATTTGTCCAAAATCCTATAGACATATATACAACAAATCCAAAATTTTAATATTCAAATTATATTTAAATTAACTACATGATATTATCTAAACATATATCCAAAGTTCTAAACACACACACACACACACATATATATATAAAACAAATTTTAATTAAAATATATTAAAATTATATTTATACTATTTTAATATAATTTAAATTCCTATCTACTGATTTAATAATATCAGATTTTTTTTCTTAACGACTAGTTATATCTTTACTAATTTAAGGATGTGAATTATATTTTTTTTCTTAACGATGTCATATTTACTAATTTAAATTCCTATCTATTGCTTATTAACGACTCAAAATTGAACCATCTAAGTTATTTATAAATTCTCAATTAATTATTTAAAAAAATTAATTATTTAACTATATAATATTATTCACTTATAACTAAATAAAAGTGGAAGTTATTTTTTTTTATTGTTTAAGTTCAATTTATAAGAATGATAGTAATTATAATAAATTTATATTAATATTTTTTTTCCAACGATTTCTTTACGTGCATTGCACGTTACTACTAGTACAGTTTAACGTATATACAAAACTAGTAATTTTTTACTGCCAACAGTTTTCCAAACAAAAAATATTTCTATTTGACGCTTGTTGCACGGAGATAAGCACTCCGCATCGCACACGTGTCAGCTGCCGGTTGTCCCCGCATACGGCAGTTTCATAATTCCTTAAACGTCCTCCTCGTTACAATCCCAAATTTTGTACTCACCAACAGACATGTGGGCCCCTTCTCTTTGTGGCCCACCATGTGACCCAACAAAATTACACGTGCCAATTGGAGGAAGGAATTCTGCTTCTACCCTTTCGCAAGCTAATCCTCTCTTTTCCTTTATTCCTTCCCTCTTCCCCAGTCTCTCCTTTCCTCTCCTCTCCTCTCCGCTAGAATAGGTGGGGGGAAATTGAGAAGCCATTGCCTCTCCTAAAAAAATTAGGGTTTCCTGATTGTTCACTCTTCATCTGGTGGAGGCGACACTCCGTCCGTGGAGGAGAAGATGGGAGCCGGTGGCGGGAAGAGCGGCTACGTGAGGCTGAGGGATTCCTCCAACGACGACGTCGAATCGGAAATTTTCGCGGAGGTTGTTCGAGCGAGGAAGCGGTCCAATTTGATTTGGTGGGTGAAGGTGGTCGTCCTCTGCTTGTTCCTGCTGGCGGGGGCAGCGCTGCTCGCCATATTCTTGGGGCCTTTGCTCGTCAAGAAGGTCTCGGATTCTCGTACTCTTGATTTCATTTAATTTTTTTTTGATGAATTAGCATAAGGAAAGAAAGAGGAAACTTTGTGCTAAAAGCGAATAAATGTGATTACTTGCTGTAAAACTGTTAGGTTCTGCTTGGATTGATGGTGAAAAAAATAACCAGTGGTGTGTGTGTGTGTGTGTGGAGTCAATACATATAACCTTGCTTGGAGAGTTAAGTTTGGTGTATTTAATAACTATTACTTGAATTGGAGGTTTTGAGTGAGAGGAGATTAATTAAAATATAATAGTTACCAAAATATCCTTATTACATATGGTTGAGTGGGAGGAGGAGTAACAAGGCAAGAGAAGATGACGCTTCTAGACGACAACATGTTAAAAGACATGAAGATGGAGCAGCATGTTGAAAGCAAGAAAAATGGAGAAAAAAGTCATAATATTTTATTTGAAAAATAAGGAATATTTATGATTTTTTAAACAAAATTTTTAACTTATTCTTGTTAATCTCCTGATTTATGGGGGTTAAAAAATGGACAATAGAAGGCTAAATAAATTCCCACTTAACCCTTTATGACTGTCCCTCCTAAACCCCTCAAACCAAATAGTGGTTTGTTTCCCCCTCACTTAACTTTCCCTCACTTTAACTTTTTCTTACTTAACTCTCTTCACCCATAATCCAAGCAGACCAGAGGGAGAACAATTGGGTTAACACAAGCACCTATCTTGGAGTTACTCTGTATTTTTTTAGCATGTGGGCTGTGCTCTGTCGGTCGTGTCCAAGTTTCTCTTATTAAGTGTTTAGACGAAGCGGTAAGGTGCCTCGTGCGACAGTAAACCTTACTGCTTGTATCATGGTGGATGCAAATTGGAGCCACTAAAACACCCTCTCCGTATTGTTAACCCCGAGGTATACAAAGATGAAAAAATGCAACAAACCAACGATTACTGTCCTTATTGGTCTTACGTAATCAAATACAGTCTTTCACTAATAAGCAAACATAACTAGAATCACATTCTTTCTTGCAAATGCAGTTGCAATTAAAAGAGAACGTTTACATGAGGAATAAGAGTAAGGAGGAGAAAGGAGATTAGATTCTCTTGCTGTTGTTGGGTGATGAAGACTACCGTTGCTCAAAGCAAAATTCGCCCTCAATCGACGATCTGCTTTTAGGAACCAGCAAGGTCATATCAACTATTTTCTTCTGCC
The DNA here is from genome assembly GCA_036927795.1 of Iris macrosiphon. Lineage (NCBI taxonomy): Eukaryota > Viridiplantae > Streptophyta > Magnoliopsida > Asparagales > Iridaceae > Iris > Iris macrosiphon. The sequence continues at coordinate 28,397,577 of JAYESA010000014.1, read as the reverse complement.
TCTCGATTTTTTTGTATATCTCCAAAAGAAGGCATTAAGAGAATATATATATAGGAAAGGGTAGAGACCCTAACCCTAAACCTGACAGCCGCTCATTATAATAGGTTAATAACGAATTAAATACAAATCTCAAAAAATAAGTAGTGATTTGAATTCAAATTAATCTACCATAACTGTTCAGATCCATGCTCAGCAGAATCTGTCAAATCTGTGCCCCAAATCATGTATCCAGTGTAACTGTCCCGCGATTTGTACAGCTTCTATGCACATATGCAGAATTGTGCATAAATTGCTAGTTGGTTACGCGCGCAGAAGCGCATGCTGATTACGCACGTAGATTACTCGCTCAGTTACGTGCGCAGAGACGCGCACAGAGACGCAAACAGAGATGCGCTCAGGAATGCGCTCAAAATCTGTGCGTAGAAATGCACACAGGAACCTTGCAAAAACTAGCACATAAACGAGTGCACGAGCGCAACAAATGCTCACAAGCTCCCTGCGACGATACTGATGTGCTAAGTGCAAAGTGCAAAGTGCGCCATCAAAGTGCCACTTTGTCCCTTGAGCCCAAGTCCGAGTCGCTAAGCTCCTCTAGGACTTGGCTCCTAAGAATTTTTTTCCAAGAGAGACAAAAAACATAAATGCTTTCTTGAGAAGTTTAACCATAATCCTCCTAGGAAAACATTCCCACATGGCACCCACATGTTCCCCACCGCAACCCATGTGTCCCACCGCAACCTATGTGTATATCTCAACAACAAGCAAAGCCTTATATTGAGATACCCACTTGGAGTTGTAGCCAATGTTGGACTATCTTTGCTAGCCCTAAGAGAAAAACTAACAATCTCCCACATATCTCAATATATATGGGCTGAGCGTTCCCCACAGTGATTGTCCATCATGCATTAGGATAGATATTGCTGGCGACTTGAATCTTCTCGCATGTATCAAACAACAGTATGATACGAGAATGGACTAAGCTTTGAATTCTGTACCATAGCTGATATTCTTTCCACTCACACAATGACATTAATTGTGCCTCTGGTCGCACGTTAAAGGCCCTGTGCTAACCTGGTTTCGACGTAATGTATCTTGGGTGTCTACAAGTTTATCCTCAAGAGACGACATACATCTCTTTCCATACACTTAGGTGAGTTCTTTCAAAGAGTTAAAACTCTCCAGCATGAAGTCTTGCGCTTCCTTGCGGTGCTACGCCGCTATGACATAACCTAAACTCGAGGTCCGTAACCTCTTGGTGGTGTCATACCACTATAGCATGAGGTCACAAGCCTCTTTGTAGTGTTGTACTACCCAGTACGAAGTCTTGCGCTCCTTTGCGGTGCTACGTCGCTACAACATGGCCCAAAGCTGAGGTCCGCAACCTCTTGGTTGTGTTGCTCCACTGTAGCACGAGAACACCTGCCTCATTGTAGTGATGTCCTATTACTTTTCACATATTCGACATTAGGCTACCTGCTTATGTGCGGTGTTACTGCCGCTATGACATTGCCCAAGGTCGAGTCTCTTACCTTATCGTAGTGTCACCCCACTGTAGCATGGGGGATACCATCCTCTTTGTAGTGCCGAGCCACCCGTGCTTCCTGTAAAGCACGCCGGACCTTCAAAATGTCCGAGAACTCATTAATGTCCATGGCCATCCTTCCACATGACTTGTTCTGTATAAAGAACAAATAGTAGACAACATTGGTTCTGGGTTCGCATCTCCTCAATGTCTTAAAGGACTACCCATCGTACCTAGTATTCTCCCAGTCAATGATTCTTCTTTGAACAAAAAGCTAGATGTCCAGTAGATTTCTCTTTAAACTAATAGCATAAAGCTCTTTGGTAGAATTACAAAAACACAACATCAGAATCCGTTAAGCCTATTGTTCTTGCTGTGTCCTCGACCAGCTAGCGCTCGAGGTCCTTGGTGAACGAATACGCCAAATTTTTATGCCTCCGAACATCAATCACTGCAATGACTCAAGCCTTGATGGATCATTCAGTGCTCTGTGTCTAAGCCGCATAGTCCTCTTCTTACCATTAAAAAGATCATTTGATGCCATCGTTGCAGTCACCTGGTTGTCGCAGTAGATCGGTACCGTCGGATTATGCACACCAACCAGAAAAAGATTATACATGAGCTCCCGAAGCCATTCTGCTTCATCCGCTGCAGCCGCCAATGCAAAAAAATTTAGATTCCATGGAGGAACGAGAGAGCATTGCCTGCTTTTTCGACTTCTACGATATAATAGTTCTACCCATGGAGAAGACGTGTTCTCCCGTGGACCTTTCGCTCTCTATTTCTGAGCACCATCTTGTATCACTGAAGTCTTCTACTACTGTCGGATTACGTGCATACTTCTGAGTCCTCTTGAGATATCTCATCACTCTGTTCACAGCTTTCCAGTACTCAACACCTGAATTGCTCGTGAACTGACTCAGCATCCCTACGACGAAAAATATGTCAGGTCTAGTGGCAGTTGTAGCATACATTAAACTTCCGATGACGCTCGAGTACTCCAACTGCCTGACACTTTTTCTTGTATTATGCTTCAGCTTCTTGTCACACCTATACAGAATATCGATCCCTGGAAGATCCTGATATCCATAGCATGTAAGTATCTTCTCAATGTAATGAGATTGTGGTAGCACCACTCCATCTTCTGTCCAGATGATTTTTATTCCCAGGATAACATCAGCATCTCCCAAGTTCTTCATACTAAACTTGGACGAGAGGAACTTTTTTTTTATCTCTGTGACACATGTTAAATCCGTACCAAGGATTAGCATGTTGTCCACATAAAAACAAATTATGACTCCTCTTCCACCAGCGAACTTTGTGTTAATACACAAATCCGTATCGCTGACCCTGTAGTCGTTTGATCTAATGATTTTATCAAACTTTTCATGCCACATCTTGGGAGTTTGTTTCAGACCGTATAGTGATTTCACCAACTTGCAGACTTTGTCTTTAAGACCCTTGATGACAAAATCCTTCTGGTTGCATGTAAATCTCTTCGGTCAGCTCTTCATTCAGGAATATTGTTTTAACATCCATCTGATTTATTACCAACTTGTATATTGCAGCCAGAGCAATCAACATCCTGATTGTTGTCATCCGCGCAACTGGAGCATATGTGTCAAAATAGTCGATTCCTTGCTTTTGAGAAAATTTCTTGGCTATCAGCCTTGTCTTGAACTTGTCAACAGTTCCGTCGGCCTTCATCTTCTTCTTGAAGATCCATTACATCTGATGGGCTTTGCTCCTTCAGGCAGATCAACCAACACGCAAGTGTTGTTGGAGGTTACGGAGTCAAACTCATCGTTGACAACCTCCTTTAAGAAAACATCTCTGGTTTTCATCGCCTCATCATAGGTAAGCGGATCTGCTTCCACATGATAGGTGACGAAATCATCTCCGAAGTCCGAAGTCCTTCTGTCTCGTCACTCGCTTAGTCGACTTCTCTGCGAGTTCTGGTTCAAACATAGTCTCTTCTATGACTGTACGACAATCTCTTGTTGGACTACCTTTTCATTATAAGCGATAGCCTCCTCTGCATCAACACTATTCTCTAGAATGTCCGCGAGAACAATGTTCTTGTTCCTTACAATTTTTTCCAAAGAATTCTGCATCGTGATATTCAATGATATAGTTTGATTCAATATCAAGAAACTTCCGAGCATCACTCTTTTCAGCATTTTCCAAGAATATAGCTTTTGTAGTCTTCGATCCCAGCTTCTGAATCTTCATGTCCGGAAGTTTCACATACGCCAGACACCCCCACACTCGAATGATATTCAAGTTGGGTCTGACCTTGAACCAGAGTTCATGAGGAGTAATGTTAGAAGTTGCGTACGTTACTCTGTTCATAATGAAAGCGGCCGTCAACACAACTTCTCCCTAGTAGCAGTTTGGAATTCCTGCAGTCAACAACATTGAATTCATTATCTCTGTCAATGTCCTGTTATTCCTTTTTGTAACTCTATTTGATTGAGGAAAATACGGAGCAATTGTCTCATTGACAATTCCATGTTCTCTGCAGAACGATGCGAATTCAAGAGATCGATACTCTGCGCCTCGATCACTTCTTAGTTTCGTGAGTTGTCCGGTTTGTTGTCGGCTTCAGCTTTGAAGTCCTTGAACTTCTCGAACGTTTCATCTTTCGATTTGAGAAGATAGATGAACGCGTACTTGGAGAAGTCGTCGATGAACATAATGAAATACTTCAACCCGACTTTGTGGAGAATTGCTTTTGAAGTCACATATATTTTAATGCACAAACTCCAAAAGATCTGTGCTTTGATTCATCCGTTTGAACGATTTTCTGGTGATATTCATTTGTGCACAGACTTTATACTTTTTCACCTCTTTATCCCACATTTGGAGATAAGCCCGAGACTAGACATCTTGTTAATTCTTTTACAATGAACATTTCTTAGTCTATTATGCCACAACTCAAGAGGATAACCAGAAGAAGAGATTGCATTGACATTTTCAGTCTGAGTTACAAGTTGAAGTTTGAACATCCCTTCGATACAAAATATTTTTTCGAAGTATGTTCCTTTATAGGACAACCATCTGACCAGCGTTAATGTCCATCCTCAAGCCTGTGTTACTCAACAGACTTCTTGAGATCAGGTTCTTTTGCAATCATTGGTACGCGCTTCACATCCTGAAGCGTCAACGGTTTTCCTGAAGTTAGATTTAGTACCACCGTCCTGATCCTAAGTACTTCAGTTTGTGCCTTGTTCGCCACCAATACCCTCTCAGAAGTAGTCTTATATGTGGTGAACAATCCCTTATTTGAGCAAACAACAACTAATATGTGGTCTGATCCTTGGCTTAAACAAGGCCGCGTGATATGGTAGGAGATAAAATACGGTACGACATGGGTCTAAGGATACTAAGGTCAGGCAACTTATTAATAGTGGAAAGTATCCGATTGACTTTGCACGCTCCATCCTTTGGCCCTTTGCCTATAGGCTTGGCATTCAAGCTACCGAAGCAACTAGCTTCTACCGGGAGCAAAGTATTATAGAAGCTTCTAGAGGCATTTTGGTAGGAAGGCCGACCACTACATAAAGCGTAAGCAAGCACTTTTGTGCCAACAAAGCTTTTTTTTACAGCAATGCCAGGTCCAGAAGATAGACCAGATAAGATAGAGGTGTCGCATAGCCGATCGACTTTTCTTCTTCCTTCCCGGTTGTGGCTGGATGCACCAGTATCCATCCACCAGTCGGTGTCGACACTAGTTGAGACAACCCGCGCAATCATCGCAACCTTGTCAGGCTCACCTTACTCAGTCTGTTTGGACTTGGATCTGCAGTCCTTGTTGTAGCGACCCTTCTTGCCACAGTTGAAGCAAGCACATCAGATTTGGGCTTTGGCTTGAACGAAGCCGACTTCACCTTCAGGTTAAAGTTCTTCTTCTTGTTATAAGAAGCCTTCTGCTTTCCCTTGGAGTCTCCAGCACGCACCATGTTTTCCTTGGCCAACTATTTGGACAGAGTGTCCACTTTGAGTTGAGCTCTCAACTCGTCTTCAATATGAATCCAATGCAGTAGGAGTTCTAGATCGATCTCCATCTTCTTTCAGTACATGTCCGAAATAAACTTGTTCCATCCAGACAAAAGCTTGGAGACAATACCCCCTACAATGAATTTGTCTACCAGGAGCATGCCATCATCCTCAAGTTTTTGACGTAACTTGAGAAACTCTTTGACTTGAGGTAAGATTACCTTGTCGTCCCAAACTGTATCTTGTAGAACTTGTCTGTGATATGAATTTCGTTTCTTCTCTCATCAGTTGTAATGCTTCTCAAGAGACTCCTAGACGTCTCTTGCATGAACCGTCTTGCTGTATGATTCTGCCATAGAATCTTCCATATAGTTGAGAATTAACAACTTGCAGAGGTTGTTGTCTCTCCTCTGCTTCGTTTGCAACGCAGTGGCTTCAGCAATTCTCCGATCATTATCAGTCTTCGAAAGAGTTGGTTTAGAATCTGTCAACACTTAATCGACATTTACGAGTTGAAGATTGATGTTGATCTCTCTCTTCTAGATATTGAAGTGCTTTCCGTCAAATTTCAAGTTTGTTAAAACTTGCATCGAAAAGATTTGCACGATTTTTCATCTTTTCGGATCTTGCTTTGATATTGTTATCCCCGAGATATGCAAAGATGGAAAAAATACAAGCCAACGATTACTGTCCTTGTTGGTCTTACATAATCAAATACAAACTTTCACTAATAAGTAAATAGGAAAGCAATCAGAACTAGAATCACGTTCTTCCTTGTAAATGCAGTTGCAATTGAGATAGAACGTTTACAGGAGGAAGAATAGTAAGGAGGAGAAGACATGGTAGATTCTCTTGCTGGGGTAATGAAGACTACCGTTGCTCAATCGCCCTCAATCGACGATCTGCTTCCAGGAACCAGCAAGTTTATTTCAAGAACTTCTAGAACGCTCATAGTTACCTCTGTTGCAACTCGAACAGACTCTATGGACGAATGTGGTGCCCACAACAATAATTCTCTTCTGCCTCTCGATTTTTTCTTATATCTCTAAAAGGAGGCACTAAGAGTATATATATAGAAAAGGGTGGAGACCCCAAGGTAGTCAAAGGCGCAAGGCGCAAATGGTCTATATCGTCCAAGGCGCACTTAAGGCACGCGTCCGAGTGATGCGAGACGCGCGCGCGCGCGCGCACACACACACATATATATATATATATATATATATATATATCACCTCTATTTCAGCTAACAACAGACTTTATCATATATATGAAACAAATTATCGTTCTTGTTTTTTGCATTGGTGTGTTGATGTTCTAGTAGACTTTTTTTTTCATTTGTGTAACTTCTGGCATCTCTTAAGCTAAGCTTTTGGGTTCTGCACTATAGCCACCTCATGTTTAGCTGAAGTCAACTGATATTCTGCATCTGGACAAAAAATAGTAAAAAAAAATAGAGTATGGAAAAGACAAAAAACAGTCTGGACACAAAAGGAACAGTATTCTAGAGTATTCATAGTAAAAAATCAATAAAAAACAATATTCAAAGTAAAAAAAGTATTTGGAGTATTCTGGAATTTTCAAAGTAAAAAAAAAAGCTTTAAAAAGAGTATTCAAAGTAAAAAGGCAGTAAAAAAACCCTAAGAAAAAATCAATAAAAAAGAGAGTAAAAAATTGCATATCAGAAGTTTTTCTGGCATAATTTTCATGGCGCGTCTTAGCTATTCCAAGGCGCTCGAAAAAGTCGCGTCTAAGGTGCCTTACGAATTGCGCCTCGCCTGGAATGCCCGGAGGCGCTGTCCCTGCGCCTAGAAGTAAGGCGTGCCTGGGACGCGCCTTTTACTATATTGGGAGACTCTAACCATAAACCTGGCCACCGCTCATTATGGTAGGTTAATAACGAATTAAATACGAATCCAAAAAAAAGGAGTGGTTTGAATTCAAATTATTCTACCTTAACCTTCCAGATCCACAATCAGCAGAATCTGTCCAATATGTGCCTCAAATGATGCATCCAGTGTAACTGCCCCACGATCAGTGCGGCTTCTACGCACATATGCAGAATCGTATGCAGAAGCGCATGCTAATTACGCGCGCAGATTACTCGCTCAGATACGTGCGCTGAGACGTGCAGAAATACACGCAAAAATCGCACAAAATTTCGCACTGAAACGAGCACATGTGCACAACAAATGCCCACACAAGCCATGCGACGATGCTGACGTGCTAAGTGCAAAGTGCGCCATCAAAATGGTACTTTACGCCCTTCAGCCGAAGTCCGAGTCCCGAGTCGCTAAGTCCCTTTGGGACTTAGCTTCTAAGAAATTTTTTCCAAGAGTAACAAAAAGCATAAACGCTTTCTTGAGGAGTTTAACCTTAATCCTCCTAGAAAAACACCCTCACATGGCACCCACATGTGTTCCACCACAACCCATGTGCATACTACAAGCAAAGCCTTATATTGAGATACCCACTTGGAGTTGTAGCCAACGTAGGACTATCTTTGCTAGTCCTAAGAGAAAAACTCCAACACGTATATATAGGGATAAGGTTGCGTACATCTTAACCTTCTATAGACCCTACGTAAGCGGGATCCTCTGGCAGCAGGACTCCCTTAGACGAAGAGGTAAGATGATACAATTTGCTACCCCTTAAGCAAATTACCAAAATGAGTGACAATGCCTAACAATAGGTCTACCTACTGGTCGTCTATGTTTTATGGATGGCACTGTTGTACTTGGCTAGGAAACTGGAACTAACAGGGGAGGTTGACGTTAGGTTGATTGCTGATCATAAAAATTGTGTCAATTCTTTTATGGAGCATTCTTATGCTCCACATCTGACCCATTTTGATGGGAGAAGGTTTGGATGATGATGTTGATAATGATGGGTTGTGTCAGATACGTGTACGGGCAAGACACCGACTTTTGAACTGTCCATGCTTCCGGATGTTTCTCTTTAATTTCTATTGGTCTCTCACTTTCGTGGGAAAGCATTAGACATTTTCTTGCGAAGCAATTGACATTAAGTTGAAGTTTGCTTCGTGATACTTCTCGTGTGATTTACATCTTTACAAAGTTTGTGGTCGAGGATTATTTTTGTGTAAAATGAAGCAAATGATGCAGAGTAGCAGTGGATATATGACTGTTTATAAAGACCGCATGAACTCTCTTGATCGTTTGACTTCCATTGAATAATACAAGTTAAGTATTAATATCCAAGACAGATAAGGGATTGAAGGTTTTGTATGTAGTCTTACACTACCTTAAATCAAACAAGGGATCTCGTCAAGTACATTTTTATGCTTGCAACAGGCGACAGTCCATTAAATAAACTATAAAGCTCTAGTAGATTATTACATCCCATCCAATGGAATAGTACAACCAAGACAAATATATTGTCCCTACCAAATATTCTACAGAGGAGGCAATAATCCTTCTACAAAACATTATTGAAACTGACAACAGATATAAAGTGCGGATTCTGTACTAAACCTTGCTTTCAGCTTCAAACCTTCTCATGCTCGGGACATTGGTAGAAGACTAGACTACTTATTTCTTGGCTGGCTTCTTTGGATGGGAATCTTATCTCCTTGATAGGTCTCCAAGTAGGGTGCTTCCAGTTCAGCTCAAAGGTATATGTATCCTCTCGCCCTTGTGATTGATTATAAAGCCATGTCGCCCAAGAGAATGTGACATACCAGCATAGGTATCTAAACTGACTTAAGGGTTGTGATAGTTTAGTTAGATGGTGTTGAAATTAGTTGATGATTTTATTGATTGTCTCATTGGCATTATATAGCCTTACAGTCATTAATACAATGATTTCAATCATTATGACAATAATCTCATAATGGAATATCCTGTGACATATTCTGGCATCCCAAATATGTCCTCAGGATATTCCCATGTGCTTATACTATACTTAAATATGACACCCAACATACCATATCAACACTCCCCCTCAAGATGGGTGAAAGATATTCACTAAGCCCATCTTGTCACATCCTCTAATCATGCTCACTGAGGCGAGTCCCTTGGTTAGTCCATCTGCTACTTGATCCCTGGTTGGAACATGGCCAAGCTCCAGTAATCCTCTATCCAACTTCTCTTTGATGAAGAATCTATCAATCTCGATGTGTTTGGTCCTGTCATGCTGTACTGGATTGTTGGCGATACTAATAGCTGACTGATTGTCACACCACAGCTTCATCTTGGCTCCTTGATCCAGCTTCAGCTCCACCAGCATATTCTTCAACCATAGCAGCTCTGCAACTCCCAAGGCCATAGCTCTGTACTCTGCTTCAGCTGTCGATCTGGCAACCACAGACTGCTTCTTACTCCTCCAGGAGACCAAGTTACCTCCTACAAATATGCAATATCCCGAGGTAGACCTCCTGTCATCAGCACAACTAGCCCAGTCAGAATCACAGTAGCCCTCGATGCTCACGTGATTGTTCTTCCTGAATATTAGTCCCTTCCCGGGAGCACCTTTCAAGTACCTCAGAATCTGGTACACTGCATCCATATGACCCTTCCGTGGGTCATGCATGTAGCGGCTCACCACACTTACTGCAAAGCAGATATCAGGACGTGTGTGGCTCAAATAGATCAACTTGCCAACCAGTCTCTGGTATCTGTCCCGATCAACTGGTTCTCCAGCCTCAGCATCAATCTTGAACCTCTGATCTATTGGTGTCACTGCAGGTTTGCACCCCAACATTCCAGTTTCTGTGAGAAGGTCCAGTGCATACTTCCTTTGAGAGAGAACAATCCCCTCTGCTTCTCGAGCAATCTCAATCCCAAGGAAGTACCGAAGAAGGCCGAGATCCTTCACCTCGAATTCCTTGCCAAGCTTTCCTTTGAGTTGGGCGATCTCCTGCTCATCATCTCCTGTGATAATCATATCGTCCACATACACCGCAAGCATGGTGATGTGGCCTCCACTCCGACGGAAGAACACAGTATGATCAGCATTGATCTGCTGATATCCCATCCCTATCATCGCCCTTCTGAATCTGTCAAACCACGCTCGAGGAGACTGCTTCAGTCCATAGAGGGACTTCTTCAATCTGCAGACCTTGCCTACTGTCTGATTGGTGCCAAATCCTGGTGGTATCTCCATGTACACCTCCTCCACTAGATCTCCGTGAAGAAACGCATTCTTCACATCCAGTTGGTGTAGCTTCCATCCACCATTCGCTGCCAGAGAAATCAGAGTCCTGACAGTGCTCATCTTTGCAACTGGTGCAAAGGTCTCGTCATAGTCGATGCCGTACGTCTGACTGTATCCTTTGGCTACTAGTCGAGCTTTGTAGCGATCAACCTGTCCATCTGGGTTATGCTTCACGGTAAAGATCCACTTGCATCCAACTGCTCTCTTCCCCTCTGGCAGTCTCACAAGCTTCCAAGTGTGGTTCTTCTCCAGAGCTCTCAATTCCTCGTGCATTGCCGCTTTCCACTTTGGATCGTTCTTGGCAACCTGCCAATTGTTAGGTACAGTAATACTATCCAAAGATGCTATAAATGCTCCATGAGAAGAAGGGATATGGTCATAAGAAACAAACTGAGCAATATCCCAACAATATCTATTTGGAGGATTTCCTGCATTGCTGCGAGTGGTCCTCCGTACAGATAGTGGTGTGGGAGTAGTAGTAGTAGGAGGAATGATATCTTGTGAAGGAGGGGGTATCACCTGAGGGGGGGTTGGTGTCGGTGCCTCAGGAGTTGGGACGAACGCAGGCAAGGGACTTGGCACTGGCACTGTCGGTACTGGTCCTGCAGTTTGCTTCTCTCTCCTGCTGTAGGTAAGTAACTCTCCCTGAGCCGTAGGCCTAACACCTTCACCTTCTTGTCCCTTCTCCGTGCCTCTATGCCAAACTTCTAAATCGGTTACCACAAAGTTCTCCATCTCCCCCTCTCGCCTAATACTGGCAGTATTAGGCGTGTTGTGTGAAGTTCCGTCCTGGCGGTAGTATGGCTCATGCTCCCGAAAGTGGACATCCATACTGACAAACTTCTTCTTCTCTACTGGACTCCAGCACACATACCCTTTTGGGTCGTCGAGTAGCCTACGAAGATGCATTTGACCGCTCTAGGGTCAAGTTTTCCAACTGATGGCCTGTTGTCCTTCACAAAACACACACACCCAAACACCTTCAGTGGGAGTATCCCACCATTATTGCCTTGCAATACCTCACATGGGGACTTCCATCCGAGGACCTTCGAGGGCATCCTGTTGATGAGTTGAGCTGCTGTCAATACTGCATGCCCCCACAGACTCTGTGGGACATTCATGTCGATCATCATACTTCTTGCGACCTCCAGAAGGTGTCTGTTTTTTCTTTCTGCAACTTCATTTTGTGCTGGTGTGTATGCACAGGTGGTCTGATGCTGTATTCCGTGTGCTGACAAGTATTCTGCAAGCGTCCTGTTGGTATACTCTGTTCCATTGTCAGACCTTAGTACCTTCACAACTGCTTTGTACTGAGTCTGGACATGCTTATGGAAATCCCGAAAACAAGCAGGTACATCACTCTTATTTTTCATCAAATATAACCAGGTAACACGAGAGGCACACTCAATGAAAGAAACAAAGTACTTATAACCATTCATAGTGTTAGTAGCACATGGACCCCAGACATCAGAATGTACTACCTCAAAAGCAAAAGTGCTCCTATGACCCGTGCCAACATATGAGCTCCTAGTAAGTTTTTCTAACTCGCACGCATCACATACTAATTTCTCTTTATTTGTTTTTGCATAAATATCTGTATACAACTTACTTAGAGTATCAAAGGAAGAATGTTCCATCCTCCGATGATGGAGTATCAAGGTATCCTCAGTCCTCTGCTGCATTCCTTCCATGCCAGCCTTCTCTGCCATAGATACCAATGCTGAGTCCAGTCCTTCTCGATCTAGGTACCACAGTCCCTCATGCCAAGTGCCAGTCCCAAGTCTTCGTCCTGCCCCTTTCTCCTGGAAGGTCACCTTAGGAATATCAAAAGAAACAATGCATTTAAGTTGGAGGATTATAGAACTAATGGACAAGAGACTGACTGGAAAGGATGGAGCATGTAAAACATTGGATAATCTTACTGAACCTGTACAATTAACAGTACCCTTACCGACCACTGGCTGGAAAGTGCCATCAGCTGTCTGAATGCTGTCTGCTGATGCTAGGTGAGTGTAGGAAGAAAACTCACTAGCATTCCCCGTCACATGCCGAGATGCTCCCGAGTCGATAATCCAGTCTGATGATTTAAGGGAAGAGATAGACGCAAGGGCAAGTGATTCGTCGGTACCTTCTGATGGATGGGCATACATGGCAGCGTTGCCCCTAACAAAGAATGAGGTGGACGCCTCCTCTGTTCTACTCCTCATGTCTCCCAGTGCCTGGTCCTCCACAGTAAAGGTGCCATCAGCTTCTCCGTTCCCTTCTGATATCAGGAGGTTTGCCCGATAACCTCCTCGGCCGCCTCGTCTATCCCCTCGACCACGACCACGTCCTCCATTATATCCTCGTCCGCCGAACGGTCCTCGTCCACCACCTGAATCTCCCTCCCTAGGTGGTTTGGTACAAGCATACCGATGATGACCCATATTCTCACAGTTGTAGCACTGCCGGTTATGCTGCCAGGGCTCTCCCTTAGATCCTGTGTTACCTGAGCTGGTGATCGCTAGTGCTGACTTTGCTTCGGGGGGACCACCTGTCCCGGCTTGCAGCCTGATGCGTGTCTCCTCCTGGATCATGGCTGAGATAGCCTCCTCAAGGCTAGGGATCTTTGGTTGGGCTAGAAGTAGGGCCGTCCTCTGTGCGAAAGCTGCAGTCAGCCCTTTGAGGAACTTCATCGTCCTCTCCTGCAGACACACGTCTCTCCTTACACTTAGGGTCCCCGCAGCTCGCCCGATCTGAGGAGTGATCATAATCCAACCACAGACGCTCCAACTCCGTGGCATACTCCTGCACCGTCTTCTCTCCCTGTACGGTGTCATCAATCTCCCCCTTTATCTGGAAGACCCGTAAGTTGTTCCCCACACCATCATAGGTTCTTCTCAACTTCTCCCACACATCTTTCACCATCTCAATACCGTCTACTGTGGCGGCAATAGACTGGACTAAGGAGTTGAGAAGCCAGATGTAGATCACCATATGAGTGGACTTCCACTCATCGCGTCCTGTCGAGCCCTCGTCCGGCTCTGTCGTCTCGTCCGTCAGGAACCCCTCCATGTTTTTTTCCTGCGAGGGTTCTTCTCACCCGTCGTGACCAACTCAGATAGGTGGCTGGTCCATCTAATTTCAGATCGATGGAGGGAAGCTTCAACTCCGGTGACGTTCGTGTCGTGTTCTCACCAGCCGACATCGTCAACAACTTCATCAACGTCGCCACCTCTGCAGAATCTAGCTTCTTGATGATCTCCTCCATCGATGCGTCGTCTATCCAATCACGTCACGTCTGCTCCACGACTCACGCTTGTCCTCGTCGTCCTCTCCTAGATCCGAACATGTCCCCCTTTTTTCAGATATAGGCATCCCTATTAGGCGTTGACTCGTGCTGGTGCGGAGGAGGCGGCAGCACGCATGTCACAACCGTCGTCGCAGCAGCAGCAGCCGCAGCAGCAGTAGTAGCCGCAGCAGTAGCGGGACGGGGCAGCAACAGCGAAGGGCGGAGAAGAGGAGAGGAGGGAAAAAACGGGGGGGGGGGGGGGGGGCGTGGAAGAGTTCGGTGGAGGAGATCTAGGAAATCCTCCTGTGGGTTTGTGGAAGCTTGGTGACGGCTAGGGTTTGTGGAAACTTGGCTCTGATACCATGTTGAAATTAGTTGATGATTTTATTGATTGTCTCATTGGCATTATATAGCCTTACAGTCATTAATACAATGATTTCAATCATTATGACAATAATCTCATAATGGAATATCCTGTGACATATTCTGGCATCCCAAATATGTCCTCAGGATATTCCCATGTGCTTATACTATACTTAAATATGACACCCAACATACCATATCAACAGATGGTACATCAATTTCTATGAGGATAAGGGTTAACTTGGCTTCAGATTTCTTGGCTATACTAGAGGAGCATCTAAGTTATCCATCAAAATATTGCTTTTAGTTGAGTATCAGTGTCAAATACTTTAATTGTAAGCATTCATGTCATTTGCCATCTTTATTAGATAATGCTTTGGACAAAATAACTGATTTAATGTGAAGTCACCTTTCTTGTGTTTTTTTCATTGGGAAGTCTCGACTTGGAATATAAGTTCCAAGAAGGCATGGAAAGTAAACTCTAGTAAATTGGGATTTTAGTTTTCCACCCTAACACTCCGAGAGATGGTTTTTTGTTCTTGTTCATGCCAATATTTCACCAACCGTCTTAAGATGGGATCATACCCTTTTTTTAATTATTTAAACTGTGCAAGGTGTCAAGGAGTCGGTTTGAAAGGAAATTCTGATATAATTTTTATTGTGGATTGCTTTTTCATCTTCTTTCCGTGCTTATTTGCAACCAAATGAGCTGAATGTGCAAAGTATGACAAGGGTGAAATGGATGAATTGTTCTCATCCGTCCATAGTTAGATGTTTAATTAAATTTATTCTAGCTATTTGTAACTAGAATATGAATTTTGCAGGTGGTTATACCAATATTAAATTGGGAAAGGAGGACATTCAGCAACCCCGTTCTTGGACTATTACTTTTTGCTGGCATTGCATTATTTCCTGCTCTGCTTTTACCATCTGCACCTTGCATGTGGATAGCTGGTATGACATTTGGTTATGGCTTTGGCTTTCTGCTAATTATGGGAGCAATAAGCATTGGCATGTCGTTACCATTTTTCATCGGTTCTCTCCTTCAGCATAGAATACATGTGAGAACGTACACAAATTTCATACCTTGTCTTGTATCAGAATATATCATTTTCTTTATTTTCAATAACTTATCCAAATGTTTGGTGATTACTAAGCAGAGATGGCTGGAGAAATGGCCAAATAAAGCAGAAATTGTAAGATTAGCCGGTGAAGGAGATTGGTTTCATCAGTTCCGTGCCGTTGCCTTACTCAGGATTTCTCCTTTTCCATATATTATATTCAATTATGCAGCTGTAGCTACAAAGGTTAAATACTGCCCTTACATTTGGGGATCTCTTATAGGAACAGTGCCGGAGGTTTTTATGACTATCTACAGGTTTGAATTCCCCTTCTAATTCTTCTATCCTTAAAGTTCTATAAGTTTGCAGCATGAATTTGATTATTATTATTCTACATATTGGCAGCAAGAATTTTATTTGATGACTTTTTGTTTGCAAGTAGCTTGTAAACATTTTAGCATATATAGTTTTCTTTATTTACTATGGTTGTTTTCAAGATTTACTTTTATATATGAATTTTGCACGTTGTTAACAAGGGAAGATGCTAATGTTTGTCTAATAAACTGTTATCCTGCATCATCTCTTCTAGTACACATGGCTGCTGCTGGCGTTTGTGATTAAGGTATTGATCCATTTGACTCAAGTTGAATGCCATAAGAGATACGTGGTTGGAACAGATTCACGAGAACGATGATGAGCATGCAACTTCACTGTGCCACTGTATTATCATTTAGGAGAATATAGCACAGCAGTGGCAGATAATTGACTTTTGCATATGTATAGGCTTCCCTTCACTTTATGCTTGCACAAATTTCCTTCCATTACTTCTGTTTACTTGTGGAATATCGAAAGACTTAGCATATTGCTGCAAGCTTTGAGGGAAAAAAAATTGCATATTTAAAGCAAAATGTCTTAAGAGTACACACATCATTTGCACTCTGCACTGGTTAGTGTCATTAAGTGATCATAAAGGGAGGCAAGGAAGACTAAGTAGTACAACACTAGATCATTTGTGTTGACGTAACTGTAATACATTACAGTCTTAATATTGGTGTGCAAGTTACATGGAACAACAACAACAACAACAGCTGCAGCAACAATAACAACAACAATGAAGTCTTTCTCCAATTCATGAGCTACTCTACCGCATCTTTTTCTTTCCTCAAATCTGTTTCTGTGTTAATCCTAGCAGATCCTTCGACTATGATCCTATCACTCCTAACTGCTGCAACTAGTTGTCCCTGTTGCTCATGTCAAAATCATCTCAAACGATTTTCTTTCATCTTATCCTAAATGGGAGCTGCCTCTAATTTTATTTTATGGGACCACACTAATTAGAGTATCTTCATATGTATTGCCGTTCATCCATTTCAACATTCCCATTCCAGCTACAGGTCTTCTTTGGACATGTTCTTTGGTTGCTCAACAAAG
This sequence comes from Iris macrosiphon, assembly GCA_036927795.1. Taxonomy (NCBI): domain Eukaryota; kingdom Viridiplantae; phylum Streptophyta; class Magnoliopsida; order Asparagales; family Iridaceae; genus Iris; species Iris macrosiphon. Next base: position 28,380,758 of record JAYESA010000014.1, on the reverse strand, counting down.
TAACCTAGGAGTATGGCTAGTCTTGTAAGAACTAATCTTTACCTTTTAAACTTAAGCTACTTATAAAACAATCTAGTGGCACTTGTCCACTTTGACCACCAACTTTCATCATATCCAGGAGATCCTATTAAGCTGACCAAGATGCTAATCATAAGTAACAAAACTAGTAATTCTTAGATTTTTATTGGCCATTACTGTGAACCATCTCCTTTCTTATTGTCTAACGATAATGCTAAGATCGATGAATGTCAATACATGAAAAGAGAGGATAAGAAATGAGTGTATTTGTTGGTAGTTGAAGGTGATGTTAATTGAGGACGATGAGAGAAAATTGTTTTTAAGTGGTTTTGACATGTGCAACATAGACCAATAGATGCTCCGGTAGGCAGGAGATAGAATAGTAATGAAAGGAACTTTTAGGGCTAGGGATAGGCCTAAAAGGACATAGATTGAAGCCACAAAGAAGATGTTACGTTACAGAGGATCAAAGCTGAATAAGAGAGGGATTAAAACAACCAACCCCAAAAAAATATGGGATAAAGGCTTTATTGATGTATCCCATTTTCTATAGTTTTTCGATGGTCCTGTTTTATACTTTTGCTATGCTTACATTACTATATCTTCTTTTGTCCTAACTCAAAATCTTTTAGATATTAGCTTCGCTCGGCATTTTATCTCAACACTTAACTAGTTTCTCCATATTACTTGTACTTTTGCTGGACAATTATGCATGATTCATATTGTATAGTGAGATGAATGTGGACCAAGCGTACAGCCAAAAGGCAATGCTTTGGTGATAGAATGTCTCTTAATTAAATTAGACAACATAAGATAGCTCATATACATCTATGTCTATATGGAACTCATTCAGAACAAAACAAGGAATCTTATACTATATTTAATTAGGATGGAATCAAGTAAAGAAAAAGGATCATGTATACAGAAAGAAACTGGCCGCGGCCTTTTTGAATGTTTAGGAAGCTAGCATATTGTGGGAAAGTACCTTCCTAGTGGTCTTTTGTTAATTATGAAAAAGGGTAGGAAGAAAATTAGTCACTCTTTCCCTCCTCTAATTTGGTTTTGAATGAAATTTTTTGTCATGATAAAAACCTGAGCCTCTGGGAGGAAAATCCTATTTTCTCCTTTTGACTAACATTCCCAAAACTCTTTATGTTCTCTTTCTGTCTTGTCAATAATGCTTTCCTTTTTCAACTCTCTGATGGCATTGAAAATTGGTGTTTCTTGTAAAATGCTTTACTCTTGCATCCATTTCTGACCATGGCATGTTTGGTTTGTTTGTTTTAGTAGTGTGGTTGGCTGCCAGGTAGTGTCTTGTTGAAAATTGTCAAAATGGTGCCAAGGTGACTATTGACCTTAGAACCCAATTTGCACCCACTTTTTCAGTCAAAACCGCTCGTCTTTGCTCGACTCTTCTATGCTTCCTATGAGCCGAATGCGAAGATTCTACTATGCCCTTTATGATCTTAAATTAAGGTGTGATAATTGTCATTCAAGTTGGTAGAAGGTAGACAGCAGCTTCCACCTTGGCTCGTGTCCAATTCAAGTTTTCCTAGTATCGGCCGATACGATACAAGTTGGCAGTATCCTAGCGTTTTTGACATGTCCGATCAGGTACTCACATCCACTAATATCGAGATGGTGGTTCTCTTGTCCAATCAAATCTGCAAGAAAAAATTAAAAGAAACGCGAGAAGTATGAAAAAAACAAACTGTTGATATGGTATGTTGGGTGTCATATTTAAGTATAGTATAAGCACATGGGAATATCCTGAGGACATATTTGGGATGCCAGAATATGTCACAGGATATTTCATTATGGGATTATTGTCATAATGATTGAGATCATTGTATTAATGACTGTAAGGCTATATAATGCCAATGAGACAATCAATAAAATAATCAACTAATTTCAACATGGTATCAGAGCCAGGTTTCCACAAACCCTAGCCGTCACCAAGCTTCCACAAATCCACAGGAGGATTTTCTAGATCTCCTCCACCGAACTCTTCCATGCCCCCCTTCTTCCCTTCTCCGCCCTTCGTAGGCCGTCCTTCGCTGTTGCTGCCCCGTCCCGCTACTGCTGCGGCTACTACTGCTGCGGCTGCTGTTGCGACGGCGGCTGTGACATGCGTGCTGCCGCCTCCTCCGCACCAGCACGAGACAGCGCCTAATAGGGATGCCTAGATCTGAAAAAAGGGAGGACATGTTCGGATCTAGGAGCGGACGACGAGGACGAGCGTGAGTCGTGGAGCGGACGTGACGTGATTGGATAGACGACGCATCGATGGAGGAGATCATCAAGAAGCTAGATTCTGCAGAGGTAGCGACGTTGATGAAGTTGTTGACGATGTCGGCTGGTGAGAACACGACACGAACGTCGCCGGAGTTGAAGCTTCCCTCCATCGATCTGAAATTAGATGGACCAGCCACCTATCTGAGTTGGTCACGGCGGGTGAGAAGAACCCTCGCAGGAAAAAACATGGAGGGGTTCCTGACGGGCGAGACGATAGAGCCGGACGAGGGCTCGACATGACGCGATGAGTGGAAGTCCACTCATATGGTGATCTACATCTGGCTTCTCAACTCCTTAGTCCAGTCTATTGCCGCCACAGTAGACGGTATTGAGATGGTGAAAGATGTGTGGGAAAAGTTGAGAAGGACCTATGATGGTATGGGGAACAACTTATGGGTCTTCCAGATAAAGGGGAAGATTGATGACACCGTACAGGGAGAGAAGACGGTGCAGGAGTATGTCACGGAGTTGGAGCGTCTGTGGTTGGATTATGATCACTCCTCAGATCGGGCGAGCTGCGGGGACCCTAAGTGTAAGGAGAGACGTGTGTCTGCAGGAGAGGACGATGAAGTTCCTCAAAGGGCTGACTGCAGCTTTCGCACAGAGGACGGCCCTACTTCTAGCCCAACCAAAGATCCCTAGCCTTGAGGAGGCTATCTCAGCCATGATCCAGGAGGAGACACGCATCAGGCTGCAAGTCGGGACATGTGGTCCCCCCGAAGCAAAGTCAGCACTAGCGATCACCAGCTCAGGTAACACAGGATCTAAGGGAGAGCCCTGGCAGCATAACCGGCAGTGCTACAACTGTGGGGAGATGGGTCATCATCGGTATGCTTGTACCAAACCACCTAGGGAGGGAGATTCAGGTGGTGGACGAGGACCGTTCGGCGGACGAGGATATAATGGAGGACGTGGTCGTGGTCGAGGGGTAGACGAGGCAGCCGAGGAGGTTATCGGGCGAACCTCCTGATATCAGAAGGGAACGGAGAAGCTGATGGCACCTTTACTGTGGAGGACCAGGCATTGGGAGACATGAGGAGTAGAACAGAGGAGGCGTCCACCTCATTCTTTGTTAGGGGCAACGCTGCCATGTATGCCCATCCATCAGAAGGTACTGACGAATCACTTGTCCTTGCGTCTATCTCTTCCCTTAAATCATCAGACTGGATTATCGACTCGGGAGCATCTCGGCATGTGACGGAAAATGCTAGTGAGTTTTCTTCCTACACTCACCTAGCATCAGCAGACAGCATTCAGATAGCTGATGGCACTTTCCAGCCAGTGGTCGGTAAGGGTACTGTTAATTGTACAGGTTCAGTAAGATTATCCAATGTTTTACATGCTCCATCCTTTCCAGTCAGTCTCTTGTCCATTAGTTCTATAATCCTCCAACTTAAATGTATTGTTTCTTTTGATATTCCTAAGGTGACCTTCCAGGAGAAAGGGACAGGACGAAGACTTGGGACTGGCACTTGGCATGAGGGACTGTGGTACCTAGATCGAGAAGGACTGGACTCAGCATTGGTATCTATGGCAGAGAAGGCTGGCATGAAATGACTGCAGCAGAGGACTGAGGATACCTTGATACTCCATCATCGGAGGATGGGACATTCTTCCTTTGATACTCTAAGTAAGTTGTATCCAGAGATTTATGCAAAAACAAATAAAGAGAAATTAGTATGTGATGCGTGTGAGTTAGGAAAACTTACTAGGAGCTCATATGTTGACACGGGTCATAGGAGCACTTTTGATTTTGAGGTAGTACATTCTGATGTCTGGGGTTCATGTGCTACTAACACTATGAATGGTTATAAGTACTTTGTTTCTTTCATTGAGTGTGCCTCTCGTGTTACCTGGTTATATTTGATGAAAAATAAAAATGATGTACCTGCTTGTTTTCGGGATTTCCATAAGCATGTCCAGACTCAGTACAAAGCAGTTGTGAAGGTACTGAGGTCTGACAATGGAACGGAGTATACCAACAGGACGCTTGCAGAATACTTGTCAGCACGCGGAATACAGCATCAGACCACCTGTGCATACACACCAGCACAAAATGGACTTGCAGAAAGGAAAAACAGATACCTTCTGGAGGTCGCAAGAAGTATGATGATCGACATGATTGTCCCACAGAGTCTGTGGGGGCATGCAGTGTTGACAACAGCTCAACTCATCAACAGGATGCCCTCGAAGGTCCTCGGATGGAAGTTCCAGGTATTGCAAGGCAATAATAGTGGGATACTCCCACTGAAGGTGTTTGGGTGTGTGTGTTTTGTGAAGGACAACAGGCCATCAGTTGGAAAACTTGACCCTAGAGCGGTCAAATGCATCTTCGTAGGCTACTCGGTGACCCAGAAGGGGTATGCGTGCTGGAGTCCAGTAGAGAAGAAGAAGTTTGTCAGTATTGATGTCCACTTTCGGGAGCATGAGCCATACTACCACCAGGACGGAACTTCATACAATACGCCTAATATTGCCAGTATTAGGCGAGAGGGGGAGATGGAGAACTTGGTGGTAACCGATTTAGAAGTTTGGCATGGAGGCACGGAGAAGGGACAAGAAGGTGAAGGAGTTAGGCCTACGGCTCAAGGAGAGTTACCTACAGCAGGAGAGAGAAGCAAACTGCAGGACCAGTACCGACAGTGCCAAGTCCCTTGCCTGCGTTCGTCCCAAGTCCTGAGGCACCGACACCAACCTCCCTTCAGGTGATACCCCCTCCTTCACAAGATATCATTCCTCCTACTTCTACTCCTCCCACACCACTATCTGTACGGAGGACCACTCGCAGCAATGCAGGAAATCCTCCAAATAGATATGGTTGGGATATTGCTCAGTTTGTTTCTTATGACCATATCCCTTCTTCTCATGGAGCATTTATAGCATCTTTGGATAGTATTACTGTACCTAACAATTGGCAGGTTGCCAAGAACGATCCAAAGTGGAAAGCGGCAATGCACGAGGAGTTGGGAGCTTTGGAGAAGAACCACACTTGGGAGCTTGTGAGACTGCCAGAGGGGAAGAGAGCAGTTGGATGCAAGTGGGTCTTTACCGTGAAGCAAAACCTAGATGGACAGGTTGAGCGCTACAAAGCTCGACTAGTAGCCAAAGGATACAGTCAGACGTACGACATCGACTATGACGAGACCTTTGCACCAGTTGCAAAGATGAGCACTGTCAGGACTCTGATTTCTCTGGCAGCGAATGATGGATGGAAGCTACACCAACTGGATGTGAAGAATGCGTTTCTTCACGGAGATCTAGTGGAGGAGGTGTACATGGAGATACCACCAGGATTTGGCACCAATCAGACAGTAGGCAAGGTCTGCAGGTTGAAGAAGTCCCTCTATGGACTGAAGCAGTCTCCTCGAGCGTGGTTTGACAGATTCAGAAGGGCGATGATAGGGATGGGATATCAGCAGATCAATGCTGATCATACTGTGTTCTTCCGTCGGAGTGGAGGCCACATCACCATGCTTGCGGTGTATGTGGACGATATGATTATCACAGGAGATGATGAGCAGGAGATCGTCCAACTCAAAGGAAAGCTTGGCAAGGAATTCAAGGTGAAGGATCTCGGCCTTCTTCGGTACTTCCTTGGGATTGAGATTGCTCGAGAAGCAGAGGGGATTGTTCTCTCTCAAAGGAAGTATGCACTGGACTTTCTCACAGAAACTGGGATGTTGGGGTGCAAACCTGCAGCGACACCAATAGATCAGAGATTCAAGATTGATGTTGAGGCTGGAGAACCAGTTGATCGGGACAGATACCAGAGACTGGTTGACAAGTTGATCTATTTGAGCCATACACGTTCTGATATCTGCTTTGCAGTAAGTGTGGTGAGCCGCTACATGCATGACCCACGGAAGGGTCATATGGATGCAGTGTACCAGATTCTGAGGTACTTGAAAGGTGCTCCCGGGAAGGGACTAATATTCAGGAAGAACAATCACGTGAGCATCGAGGGCTACTGTGATTCTGACTGGGCTAGTTGTGCTGATGACAGGAGGTCTACCTCGGGATATTACATATTTGTAGGAGGTAACTTGGTCTCCTGGAGGAGTAAGAAGCAATCTGTGGTGGCCAGATTGACAGCTGAAGCAGAGTACAGAGCTATGGCCTTGGGAGTTGCAGAGCTGCTATGGTTGAAGAATATGCTGGTGGAGCTGAAGCTGGATCAAGGAGCCAAGATGAAGCTGTGGTGTGACAATCAGTCGGCTATTAGTATCGCCAACAATCCAGTACAACATGACAGGACCAAACACATCGAGATTGATAGATTCTTCATCAAAGAGAAGTTGGATAGCGGATTACTGGAGCTTGGCCATGTTCCAACCAGGGATCAAGTAGCAGATAGACTAACCAAGGGACTCGCCTCAGTGAGCATGATTAGAGGATGTGACAAGATGGGCTTAGTGAATATCTTTCACCCATCTTGAGGGGGAGTGTTGATATGGTATGTCGGGTGTCATATTTAAGTATAGTATAAGCACATGGGAATATCCTGAGGACATATTTGGGATGCCAGAATATGTCACAGGATATTCCGTTATGGGATTATTGTCATAATGATTGAGATCATTGTATTAATGACTGTAAGGCTATATAATGCCAATGAGACAATCAATAAAATAATCAACTAATTTCAACACAAACAATGGTGACCATATGATTGATCTTGCCGAAGATCAACCCGCTATAATTTGTTGATAAACTTCTTTATTGATACAATATAAGCATTACCATTTGTCGATGTTTTATGTTATAATCCAAAGCGTTGATACATCTTCGTACTATTTCGTTCAAATCTATCTACCATGGGAATACTTTGTTTAAAAGCTAGTAAAATGAGAAACAATAACTATTTGTGGTGAATAAGTCAATATTGAATATTGTTTCATTCAAAACTATCGAAAAACAACAATAATACATAAGACTATATATCAAATATTTTTCTATTTTTATTTAATTTATTATCATTTATTGGTTTTCGAAACCAAGAACTTGTATCCGAAACTGCCAAAATTGTCGTGACCACCGATGCCGATACTCATTTGTGTACGAAACCAATTTCGATATTGATACTACGAACCTTGGACCAACATTGTCATTGTTATTAGCTTAGACTAACAGTAACTTTGGCCTGAGATACTGCATAATTTGCAATATCGGCTGATACCGATACGATTTGGCATGTCCCAATTCGATACTAACCGCTATTGATACTGACCGTTACCGACGTTGAGTATTTCATTTCCAGTCAATTTAGTAGAGAAAATTGAACGAAAAATACCAATAAACAAGGTTGTAAAAGTATACTAAGGTTGTAAAAGCATATAAATGGAAAAATAAATTATTTCTGGTAAACCAGTTAGCAAGGGTGAGTTTATTTCATTTAATTTCAAACTACTAAGAAACAACATAGAAAATACTTAAATTATGACGTAAATGTATATAATATATATTTTTTTCTTTTAAATTTTTAACAATTATTTGTTTCCAATGCAAAAAATCCGATACTCCGATCCGAAACTACCGATATGTCGATACTGCTGATCCTGATACTCATAGGAAATGTTTCGTATGATTGTGATACCGATACTACGAACTTTGCGATAGAGCTGACATCAGGTTAACCACTATAATTTGTTTAACCACAAGTAATAATTTGTTTAATGAAGTAGTTTTCTATTAAGGATGTGTTGAATGGATACCTCATTTGGATGATAGAAGCCTTAGCCGCCGATTGACATACTTCGAACTTGAGAGGCTCCTAGGAAGGTTCCTAAACATAACTTCTAAGATGAGGAAGTAGTAAAAGAGGAGAATGCTATGAAGCCTAGAAGGTTAGCTGGCAGGTAGGAAACATATCTTCTCCCAGATTAAGGCGCTAGCATGAATTCCATTTGTAGATAATTGTTGGTGGTAAGGAGCCTTACCTCATTGGTTGTGCTATTTAAGCACGTGCAGCCTTCCTAAATTTATTATCCAATGATTCACTTGAGCAGCTAAGACTCAAGTCCTTGTTAATTGTGTTCAAATCAAAATGACATGAGATGGAAATGACTAATAATAAAGATGATCTCAAGCAATGTAGGAACTAGAAGAAAGATACTACAGCTACTAATTCAATTGTATTCTTCTGTCATAGAAGAAAGATACTACAGAGAAGGGCGAGGGAGCTGCGATTTATTCATATGAAAGGCTAACTCCTTGTTAATTCAACTCCATTCTCCTGCATTCCCTGCAGCTAATGAGATAATTTGAGAATCCCTACCTCTTCACTATTTTCCTCCTTATGAGACAATATCGGCATGCCAAAACATTTTAGTTTATTTAGAAACTTTAATGAAGCACAATATCCAACAATGTTCCTATATCGAAGACTCAAATCATTTACCCAACATCAAGTCATGCACATGTCTTCTATCACAACTCATTCTTATTTCTGGTTTATTCATTCTTTTCCTGTAGCATTATCTAGTCTACTTAGAGTCTTTAATTAGTTACTCATGGAGTTTCTCTAATAAGCTGGCACAATAAGTTGTTTTTCTACCTTTTCCATAGATATCTAACTTTATTTCCCAAAAAAATTCTGTAACAAGTCATTGATAGTATCAGTCGATTTGTTCCCTTTACAATGTTGTATAGCCTGCATTCTGTTTATCCAGTTTAGTAGCTGATACAGGATCCACATTCTCCAACGATTTATTTATATCCACTTTACTGTTATTTAGTGCGCCTAGCCTACTATATCAATATCACCACATTATTCTAATGGTAGATGTTGGATGGTTAGACACATACACGCACAAAACATATTCGTATATCCAAATCTCATTTCTTTTCGCTCCTGCAGTAGTTCATAGGGGAATGCAATAATGAGGACCACTGGCATAAATTGACACTAGCCAATACTGATGATTACTTCTAGATCAATCTCTTATATTGTGTTTCTATCATAATAAATATTCACATAATAAATGCTAAATATTCTTCGTTTTTCCTTGCTGTAAATCACGGATGACAACAGCGGGAGAATGCTCCGGACCTTGGCAGATGCAACCGACAGAGGCGGTTTCCTGTCACTTGAGCAGATCCTCTACAATGCTCTCGGCTTTGGTGTTGTCGTGGCTGCTACAGCAGCCATCACCATCTACGCCAAGAAGGCTCTCCAAACCCTCCAAGCTGACGATGGGCCCTGCTCAGTCTAGTATTGAAGGCGCTTGCCTATGCCATATTTATGCCACGGCCTCGAGTCTTCATTTTTGCCATGCACGTATTTCGTATTCACTTTTGTGGGTTACAGCAACCAGAGTCCACCCCCACCCTCCAGAGGGATTTTGGATCTGGTTTTTTAATGAAGTAGCTTCCAGTGTAACACAATTTGTTGATGAATACAAAAAGATTAAGAATTGTAGTTCTCTGTGATCCTTTGAATGTGTGTGTGTGTATATATATATATATATATATATAGTTGCTGTAGTGTGTGCGCACTGTTTTGAGGAAGGAAAAATGCAAAGGTGAGATAGATACCATGCTACAATTATTGCTCCCCCAATATGTTTATTACATGTTCACTTCTGGACCTGATGATGAATATGTGAAATGCTGTTTGGAATCTGCCCAAGTTCTTCAAAAATTACTCACTTGCATAAATTGCAAATATGTAGGTTCTAGAGATTTGCAAGAGGCTGAGTTTTGCAAGATTCATATATATATATATATATATATATATATATATATATATATATATATAAAATTTAATGTCCACCAATTAAGTAAAAGAAGTCGAATTCGATTGACCCTTGTGGTTACCGAGGAGAGAGAAGATCTTGGTTCGATGGCGGAAGATCGGTGGATTGAGCTACGAGGGCGTATTATTTTTTCTATTTATAAATGTTGGCTGGGTGGCGGAAGATCAGTGGATCGAGCTACGGTAGCGTATTATTTTTTCTATTTATAAATGGTGGGAGTTGGGGGGACAGTGGGTTCAAAAGATATGCAATGCAGCGTGCACAAAATTTTGAGCGTTATGTCAGACATTTCAAAAAAAAAAAAAAAATTAAACCGAAGAAATTAGAGAAAAATCAAAGCCTTCGTACCAATTCGTTGGGCTTAGTTATTTGAAATCCTTTGGCAAGGGGCTATGTAATTTTCGTTTATTTTTAAACTTAGCATTTTCCATTTTTAAATGTATTAGCACTCATTTCATTTTAGCATTCTTTGTTTTGTCCTTCCTTTCTGACCAAGTGTTTGGATCACTTATGTTATATTTCTGACACCAAGTCCAATGTAAAAGAAAAAGGAACGAGGAACAAAAATATGCTTTCTTTGCCATCTATGATGCCTAACTGTTTGTTTCCACCGTGTTTGGGCTGAACAGAAGGGCCAACGTGCTTAGAGCCCATTCGCTACAGGCCCACTGATCATCTGTACTGCCAAGCTTGAAAATAAATGGCCATCATTTTTTTTTTCCTTCTGTTTTTTTGAAATGCAAAAGAAATGGGACTTACTATTTAAACCGAAGAGGAAAAAAAAAAAAAAAGGAGAGTTACGTGTGGTTAAGTGAAGAAAAGTTAAGCTAGGGAAAGGAGTCAATAAATATAATTTTACTTGGATTGGAGATAGAGTTAAATGATGTATATTTAATAACTCTTATTTGAATTAGAGGTTTTGAGTGGAAATGATATTAATAAAAATAAAATAGTTACAAAAATATTCTTATTACATATGGTTTTGAGTGAGCGGAGGAGTAATAAGAAAAAACGAGAAGAGACGACGCACCGGACGTGTCATAGCTGCATATTTTTTATTTTTTATTTTTTATTATTTATTTATTCTATTTCATTTGATATATTTATATATAAGTATATATGTTTATGCAATTTATTAGTTGTAGTTTTGATCTAATTGCAAATACTCAAATATGAAGGATTTTAATAGTTAAACCAAACAAATGAGGGGAGAAACCAGCAATCAACTTAGCACCCACCGAATTTTTTTAGGCTTTTTATAAGGGCACTACCATATTTACTTGGGGCTAGCCCCAATCCTGGGCTAGCCCACTAAGGAGGAAACTTTACTTACACTAACCCATCATTTTACTCATACTAGCCCACTACTCCCAAACCCTCCCAAACCCTCCCCACCCCACCGGAGCTCTCCCCCCTCCCGCCGGCCGATCTCCGAGAGTCTGTCCTCCTCCTCCTTGTCGATGGCTCCTAAAGTCTCGAAAGAACCAAGGTACAAATCATCATTCTCCTTGTGCTATTGTATTTGCAAAATTGTCCAAAATTTTTAAAAAATCCTATTGCATTTTGAAAAATTTGAGTGATTTTCTTTCCATTATTCAAATGAGGGCATACAAGTCCTTGGCGGAGTTTTAGGATGTAGTTTAGACGTTCACTTGGTTAATCGAACACGATTTTAGGGTATACAATGTCGAGAATCGTCGACATTGTCGAGCAGTATCGGGCGGGACTGTAGAATTTCCTACAGTCTCATATAGATTTAGGACTGTAGGAAAATCGACAGTCCTATTTATATTAAGGACTGTCGAATTGTCTACAGTCCTAAATTTATATAGGACTGTAGGCATTTTAACAGTCCTAAAAAATTAGGACTGTTGAAAATTCTGCAGTCCTGTATACTTACAAGACTGTAGAAATTGCTACAGTCCTGAATGTAAAATTAAATTATTATGTTAAATATAAATTAATTTTTTGTCTTATAGTCATGCCCCTGGAAAGGACATTGTGGATGAAGATATGAGAAGACGCCCTACTGCGTCGATGCGTAAGGAACGCACAGTTTCGCGTACTATTGAACCAGGCGTCACTATCCGCGAGCCCGAGGCACGCCCTGAAGTGAGGAAACGTCGATTGACGAAGAAGACTGCCCTTCGTTCGAAGAGACGTGCTCCTCCTAGTTCTTCCGGTTCTTCTTCCTCCTCCGATGAGGACATGCCAAATGTTCCAAATCGGCCTACTGATGGTTCAGGACCTTCTCAGCCTGCAGATAGTCCTGTCGAGAGTCTTCCACAAACTCTCAAAAATCGGACTACTGATGGTTCAGGACCTTCTGAGCAGGCAGATAGCCCAGTCGACACTCGTCCAAACGATTGCTCTATGTTACCGTCGATCGAAAACCATATTGCATACCAAATATGGAACAATCCGGTAAGTACATTATGTTATGATAAATTTATATATAGTTGTAAGTTCAAAGTTCAATTTACATAGAGGTATAATTTCATCCAATTGTTGACTTTTCAGGAGAGTGGTCGTATGTTGACGGTGATCAACCACGGAAAAAAATACAATACATGGAGGTATGAATTATTGGGAGATGATGTGAAGGCAAAAATCAATTCCACCGGTCTACAATATTTGGGTAGCTATTCATATACGACGGTGGATAATGCACTAATTTCAGTATTTGTAGAACGGTGGCATCCAGAAACCAACACTTTCCATCTACCCAATGGGGAGTTGACGATTACCCTTGATGATGTCCATCATATATTGGGACTTAGGGTTGATGGTCGTCCCATGATGAATCAAACTTTTGATGAGTCGAGCATCAACTTTTACGACTATATTGTGGATTATGTATCAGGGTGTCTGAGAGTTGATGCCACTAGTTTTACTAGTCTTCGAGAATTCAAGAAGTCCTACGAACTTCCTCTAAAATATTTGGAGGAGATATTCGCTGAGCCGGCCCCCGAAATTGATAATAGCAAAAATGTGGCCCGCGGATATATGCAGTTCATCTTAGGGGCTGTCGGCATTACCGATACGTCTGGAACGTCCATAAATGCCAAATATCTCCTCAATTTGGACAACATTGACACGGTGGACGAAATTTCTTAGGGAAGCGGTATACTGGCATACCTTTACCGCGAGCTTGGTGCGGCATCCCGTGTGGGTTCGAAGACAATATCCGGATGCCAGACTCTACTCCATGTACAAATATATCTTTGTCAACTTGTATACATAAATTTAAATTGTGTTATTTATTTTTGGACTAATAGATTTTTAACCTGGTAATGTGAAGGCATGGATATACGAGCACTTTCCAACCCTGCAGCGGACGAAACTGAACCGAGGGTATGACGAGAACCTGCCTAGAATGTGCCGATGGAAGCCAACTAAGGAAGATACCAAACGTTCTCACACATTGGCCGCCCTACGGCATGCACTCGAAGATATGACGACAGAAGAGGTGAATTTAGACCTAATTTTGTACTTAATTGGTATTAATTTACTACGTTATGCTAAATGACGTTATGCTAAATTTTATATGGTGCAGATTGTATGGGATCCATACCGTGATTTGCGACAGACTAGCCGTCCATTGCAACCAATCGCCTTATATCACGGTCTTATCAGTTGTCATAAAATCATAGAGGCTTATATGCCGGATAGAGTGCTCCGTCAGTTTGGCTACGTACAAACTGTCCCAAGGCGCACTTTGCAAATGATAACTCCTCCGCGCGGGACAAAACCGCTAAACTATATTCCTGCGTCGTTCAACTGGGTATCGGCCTTCTTCACCGAGTGGCAATGCCACATTATTAGAGATACCGACCGGCAAGCAGCAGTCAATATGGCGGAGTACAGCGACGACTACCTCGCCTACTACGCCGGTGTCGGACTACCGACCTTGTTCCAACGCGGAGGGGATATTGTGCGTGTACCGTCAGATCTTCCTGCCAAATCGGTCTTGTATACTACACTGGTCAAGATGGTGAGCCTACTTGTAGACCTTAAGTTTGATATTTGTAACTGTGGCTAACAAATTTTTTTATTTCTCATGAATAGGCAAGGAAAGTGAAGAAGTTGGAAAGAAGCCTTGTAAGTTGCCAGGGTTCGAATTATATGACAATCAATGACGAACTCCAACAAATCGACAACGCTGAAGATTTTCCTTTCTTGGAAAATAGAGAGCAATGCACGAAGAGGCGCCATAAAGTTTAAACAATCATTTTGAGTTGTAAAAGTTTGACTGAATATGACTTTTGAGAATTGTCAAAATTTGAGCTGTAAAAGTTGTAAAAGTTTGACTGAATATGACTTTTGACGATATTGAGGCTTTGAGTTGTAAAAGTTTAAACTATAATTTTGCCTTGTTGTGACACTTTGAGTTAATTTTGCCTTGTTGTGACACTTTGAGTTAATTTTGCCTTGTAAAAGTTGTATCAAAGTTTAAACTATCAATTTGAGCTGCATACATAATTGTGCATATATGACAGTGGGTAAACTTTAGGACTGTCACAATTTTGACAGTCCTAGTATATACTAGGACTGTCAAAATTGTGACAGTCCTAAAGTTACATAACTGTGCATATATGATAGTGGGTAAACTTTAGGACTGTCATAATTTTGACAGTCCTAGTATATACTAGGACTGTCAAAATTGTGACAGTCCTAAAGTTACATAACTGTGCATATATGACAGTGGATAAACTTTAGGACTGTCAAAATTTTGACAGTCCTAGTATATACTAGGACTGTCAAAATTGTGACAGTCCTAAAGTTACATAACTGTGCATATATGACAGTGGATAAACTTTAGGACTGTCAAAATTTTGACAGTCCTAGTATATACTAGGACTGTCAAAATTGTGACAGTCCTAAAGTTACATAGATGTGCATATAAGACAGTGGGTAAACTTTAGGACTGTCACAATTATGACAGTCCTAGTATATACTAGGACTGTCATAATTGTGACAGTCCTAGTATCCTGGCAGTCTTACATATTGACAGTCCTAAGTTATTAGTAGCAATGCACAATATACAGTCAAAATCTTTATAACTCCTTTCATTACACAACATACAACATATAGTTCAATATATACTTAAACATACATGGATCAACACAAAATATATTTTAATATACAGTATCAATCGATTATAATATCAAAGTAGTCGTCCGACATAATTTTTGGATCCTCCATCTTCATTATCTTCTTATAGGCAGCCATTGCATCTTTGTAGGGTGCCGTCCATGCGATCGCTTCCTCAGGTGCGTGTTTATACTAAAGCGTAGAAGGTGGCGGAATAGGAGAATGAGCGATCAACCTTGGGATGACGAAGTGTTGTCCGACAACCCCTATGCAACATAGATTGGATACTCCGTGTTCGGCCGGGGGGGCAGACATTGGAAAGAAAGTATTGTTAATACCTTGTGAGATAATTATAATAGGTAACTTATACCTATTAGAGAATACGTAAGCAGCAGGCGGGACATCCATGTAATAGTCTGGCCCGGTAACTGTTTTCGTACAAGGTATGCCTGCCAACAAATCTCCAATAATTTCTTCGCCAAGTATCTGGCTATAGAATGCTAGTCGTGACTCCAACTCCTCGTACAGCTCTGCCCTAACCTGTCTCCATCCTGCTTCAACTGAATAGCCTAGTTGTCTTGCTAGTGCATGGTATCCACAATGGCCATCCGCAAGAACATCAACAATAGACCAAATGAAATTCTGTATCTCAGGTAGGAAATTATCAATGTATAGACTATAAGAATTAGAAAAGTTATCAAAACCCTCCGCCGTGACTGCATCTATCGTTTTCTGTTTCTTCCCCCTTCGAATAGTTAGATTACTCTTTTTCTGCGGAAATACCCCCCGATCCATTAAGGACTTTGTCTCCAAACTGCGTTCGATATGTTCAAATAAGGATGGATCTCTTTTAGTTGACTCCTCCTCCTTTTTTGCTCTACTCTTTCTTGACTGTGGTCTTCCCTTAGGAGTTCGAACAACGGATGGCTCTTGCAATCGAGTTGTTGCCGGGACTACAATCTCTTGGATTTTAAACTCAATGGATCTTCTCTCCGGTTCCGATGTGCCACACCACCTTGCGTGCAGTAGTTTCACTTGGGGCAACGCGAAGAAATCATCTTGCACTTCCACCGTCGACATTATCGACAGCTGTCGCCAATGTTGATCAACACCATCTATTGGAATAGGTATAGATTCACGACGATATTCGTTGATCTCATGTGTACACGGAAGTCCGAGTGAATGTCGATATGAACAACCGCAAACCTCGGGATCATAACCCACCAACTTCGACCTACGAATCTCCTCAAACAATAACCCCAAGGCCTTGTGAGATACCACATGGGTTAAACCATCCAAGAGGTGTTCTTGCTTATATTCATGCTTTGCAATATTGATGCTCATCTCAAATGATGCTACAATATCGTTCACCGTGGCAATAGTCATCAAATGAATCGATTGCCAAACAGAGACAAAATTATCGACCGATGACCGTAGATATCTTTTTAAACATGAGTGTGCTCCTTCGACCCGGTTCGTAGTGATCGTGCCATAATGCTTTACCATGTTGGTCCATGCTAAGACGAATTGCTCTTTATGTGGTTCTAGCCAAGTATCTTTGATATAAGATATGCATGTCGGGTTACTCGTCTCCCACTTTTGTTGGAACATGTACCAAGCAGTGTCATAACTGTCTGTAGTACTTGCTCGCCATACCAGACTCCAATCGCTGTAGAATTCTTTGAAGCGAAGCATGTCAATTTTACCGTCCACATTTTCAAATTTTCTCTTGCATTGAGCTTGGATATTTCTATTTATATGCCAAGTGCATAGTAGTCTATGCGCATGAGGAAATACAATATCTATAGCATTTATCAACGCATATTCTTTGTCAGTAACAAAAACAGACGGCTCTTTGTAACCTGTGTAAAGAAATTGTAGTTTCCTCAATGCCTATGTGTAATCCTCTACTGTCTCACTCTTCATAAAATAAAATGCGACTGTAAATATTTTTCCCGTAGACGTAAACCCGACAACGTAAAAAAGAGGCATCTTGAACTTGTTGGTCTTATATGTACAATCAAGGACCAACACGTCTGCGAAGGACCGAGCCAAGTGTGTGCAATCAGGATGAGTCCAAAACAATGAAAGGAGTTTATCAGTTTGTGGATGTCTTCTATGGTACTCCACGTAGTGATGCTCCCCAAGCAACTTCAATACTTGCTGCATCGCCATTCTTCTTTTCATACTATTGCATTTCGCTCTGGCCAAACTATTATAGATCGTCCTCATGGTAGACTTGTTCCCATCTTGTTTTTGTCGCACAGCAGAATAAATTTATTTTGGTGCAACTCCTGAAAGGAACAATTCTTCAACCAACTTTTTCTCATCCTCCTTCAACCGTGCCACGTAGGCATGACCCGTAAGTGTCCCTGGAATAGGATGATTGTGTCTTCCATTCTTAACTTCGATTATCCACTTCACATCTTCAACTTTTACAATCAATACCTTCAATGGACAACCACATTTTCTCGTCCCAACGTTTTTCTTAGGGATTTCTTTTTCAACAACACCCTTTTTTTATGATGCTCCCTAAACACACCTCCTCTTTCGCATCCCAGCTCAAGATATTTTTGGCCCGGCCGAGATCTGATGGATCTTGCAATGACAATAACTACGTTATGTCGTCTCCCAACTTCTCTGCACTACTCTAATGCTTCTTCATGGCTTGCAAATTCAATATCCGTTGAGAAAATATCATCCACATCAACACCAACAGCAGGATGTACCATAATATCTGAACAAGGTTGGTCCTATAACCAATATAAAATAATATAAAAATTAATAACTTCATATAATTATCCAGGACTGTCACTATTTTTACAGTCCTATTTTTAAATAGGACTGTCCAAATTATGACAGTCCTACTTTTATATAGGACTGTCGAATTTATGGCAGTCCTCTATTAATTTAGGACTGTAGATTATTTGACAGTCCTATATTTATATAGGACTGTCTAATTTTTACAGTCCTAACTCGTGACTGTCGAATTAGGGTTGTCGTTTTACGTACCGTACGTACTTCGGAACAACCAACATGTTCTTTGGAACGTCCGGAGTGCATATTTAATGAATTGGACGATCTGACTTCGTCATCGAACATTTTTTCATGCATTGTTCCTACAATAGTCAAAATAAACTAAATTTTTTTCGGATAATTGCAAAACTTATTCATCGTAGGTTGTCGAAGACATACCGAAAGAATATTCCTTTAAGTATCACCAAAGTAAAATTCTCCTCCAACCATAACTAGCAATTTCCAATTTTAGGTTTGGGCTTGGTGGAATGAGGGTTTCTTCAAGTCTAGGTGGAATGCCAAAAATAGAAATAAATTTCACTTTTATACTTTGGTGTGGGCTAGCCCCAAGTAACTATGAGAGTGGCAAGCTTGTAATTTTAGAAAATGGGACTGTCAAAATTATGACAATCCTAACAATTTGTAGGACTGTCAAAATTTTGACAGTCCGTCCAACTGGTAGGACTGTCAAAATTTTGACAGTCCTAATTATAACAGTCCCGAGTTTGGGCTAGCCCCAAGTAACTTTTAGGATGGCAAACTTGTAATTTTTTGTAAATTTCCAATGGGCTAGCCCCGAGTAAAATGTGTAGTGCCCTTATAATTTGCTTTTTTTTAGCATTCCCTTACTCAACGTAAGTGCGAGCAACCTATTATTCTCTTTACATTTCCAAGAGAACACATGCTCTCTTCTCCATCCCTCTCCCCTTTCCAATGAACCCAACCTCCCTTTAACACCAGCACCACTCCCTCCTCTACTTCATCTCTACTTTATTTCTACTTATTCTCCTATTCTCCTTCATCTCTCCATTCCCTCCTACTGCTGTTGTGGGGATCGATCCACCAGTGTAAAGTTCATCCATAGCATGGGTCGCCTTCAACTTCTTGAACTTTGACTTGTACTCTTCCGTGGCCATCGTCTTTTTTATATCCCACCAAAATTTCTCCTTCAGCCACTCCTTGCATCGATCACCCAGAAGTTTAACCATCTCCTTCTTGTCATTAATCATGTCCCTAATCCTTTTACTGGCAATAACCTTGTAGTACTTCTGGATCGCTGCATATTTGTGATCCAGCCATCAGTATGTCTTCTTTAATATAAAAATATCAAATTTAAAATTAGAGAATATATAAATAATAATTTAATAATAAATATTATTGTAAATAATTTTATTGTACATACTTCCAATATCTCAAGCCAACTATACTTCTTCATCGGCGATATAGAACTGAAGTTGAGATAGGTGCCATGAAAGAGATCCCGTATGATATCTCTCAACTCCTTGCTAGATTTCAGAGAAAAACCCTGAAACAAGTAGACAAATTACAATTAGAATCAAATGACTTCATGAATAAATATTGAGTTGACAATAAAATAAATTTATTTACTTACGTTGCTCCATCGGCTCATTGCTCATGAAGTGTCTTACGAGCAGGCCTCTCTGTAGAAGTTGGAGGATCTGCAAAACCTGGGCGACGGACATATTCTCCATTGTCTAGGAACATCAAGTTTGGATATAGATTGACCCCAGTAGGAGAAGTAACATCTACAAATGAGTGATTGATAGGCTTATCAGTGGTTCTAAATTTAAAGTCATTGATGGTATATCCATCCCAATACTTTGCCCTCTTGCTTGGTCTAATCACTAGTGCTCGAAGTCCTTCATTCTGTAACTCTATACCAGGACAAAAAACTTAAAAAATCACGTGTCATATAGACATTAGACAATGCTTGGTCCGATGCTAAATTTAGAATGCTTAATGTTTAGGATTCTTACATAATTATGGAACTACGATATAAATTTTCTATGAACCTCTCTAGCAAGATTATCACCATCATCAATATTAGGTCTCTACATTTTTATCTCAACTCTAAAAATACTATGATAATAAGGTTAAAAGTTAGAGCACTTATTTTTCAAGTATAAACAAAATTGAAATATCTAACAAAGTTGTGTTGCTTACTTATCAATATCTTGTATATCTTTTATACCACTATTTAACAATATATACCGATGGACGACTTCAAACTCATTGCCTTCCAACTACCATACTTTAGTCACAATATAAATACAATATTCTTCTCAAGTTTCATCATATATTGCATCGTCAACTTTCTTGAACACAAATCTCTGAAGAATATAGATAAATTCTTTTTGTTGAGAAGAATAATGTTCATTAACAAGAATGATAGAACATGACCATGTATACTTAAATAAGAGAACTTATTTTTTTGCATAATTAAAAGAAGAGCCATTGCCTTGTTTACTAACAAAAGATAATAAGTCCTTATGCTAAGTAGACTGTCACTACAATTAAAGAACCCTACTTTGCTAAGTCAAGATAAGAATATTGAATGCTAAGTTACATTGTCACTGCTTTGAAATGAACCGCTGCCATGTTAATAAATAAGAGTAAAAAGAAAGTTAGTATGTCACTATCGTATGCTAATAAGAAGAGTAAATGATTTCTTGAACACATTCCTACATAGTATGCTAATCAAGAGTATAACTACATGTTTAGTTAAAACAGATAGAAGAACAGTTGCCATGTCTGCTTAAATAAAGATTGATAAATGTTTCCTTTATCGTACTACAAAGATCGAACTGTATGAATAACTCGTACTGTGGCAAATAGAATATTATGAAAGAGATGATACGGTTTGACCGTAAAGAGAAAAAAGATGGCGGCTTATCCGCACTAAGAAAATAGATTAATAGTGCACCCTGAGGATCGGTCCTATAGGATCTTAGGGGGTGTGGCTATTAAGCGAAAAAAGAAGAAGATGGAAATGTGTGCTTAATATTCAGAGCTGTATATAGTAATATTTTATCTGATAGATGTTCTATGTCATGCATTGGTCTCAAACAAATTGTGCACAAGGTTAATAGTTTCTCGACGATTCCTTGGGCACTGGGAATCGATCGGCACGGGAGAGATTTTGAGAGCACCCTGAGGAATGGTCCTTGAGATCTACTGGGGTGTTGTGTCTATTAGTGCAGAGCTGAACCTTAAGTCACAACTGCTAAATATGGGATTACCCATGGATCATAATATAGTTAGGACACATGCTAGGTTTAACCTTCTTGTAAGAGTAATCATTTAATACAGAGATGAACAAAAAATTTATGAGATTATAAACTGTTCTAATCATTATTTCTTGTAGGGATAACCGTCCGACTGTGGTAAGGATAACTGAATAAGTGATGATCATTTTATTATATTTTCTATTACATGTTGCTCCTAAGATTTATCAGTTTACATGAGATATTGTTGTCCCGCATAACAAGAAGAAATAAGTTGCCTAGATGTTAAAATTATTCCTAAGAAGAAAGAATGCTAAATGATAAGTAGCTAGATGTCCCTAAGAGATAATGAATATGGCTCATGAAACACACTAAGCACATAAAGATATAAGTGAATTCAATATAGTGCATAAACTACCCCTTTTGTATTGTCATTCCCCTTTCCCGATATGCGTATTTGGAACATATTATTTCTTGCTAACATAGTTATTAGATTGCATGAAGACTAGACCCATTCTTTGATTTAATGTAGTTCTTGGTTTATTTGTTTGGTTTGGTTTGGTAATGAAAGAACCCATGGTTTAAACCTTAAATCCTATCTATATAAGCTAACATCTTTCTTTCTCTTCCTTCATTCGTCACTTTCCTTCTCTTTCTTCTTCATTTAGGCAAGTGCACCTTGCATGAGAATGGAGAACACAACATTTTTATTTTTTAATTTTGCTTGTATATTATTAGTCTAATATGTGCACTACGAGATTTTAAGCATATTTAATACTTGGATTTTTCGGTTTTGATGGATGGATTAGTGTAGATCTACATTTCTAACTTAGGCTTTTTATGGGTTCCTTAAGTTTTTTTTTGTTTTGATCTACTAAAACAAGGTATTTTAGAAATCTAATTATTCTATGTGATGGAGCACTTCATTTTGAGCAATTTGGCTTTGGAATCAATTGATTTGGAGTTTAGATGAGGATTTTCTGGCATAAACAAGTTTTTGGGTTCTTAGAGTTTTTCCATGGCCGAACTTGATGTTTTGGGATGAAGGAGTACCATGCGACCCAGCAACATATGCCCCTTAAGCATGCAGCCATTTTTTTGGATGCATGTCTGCTCTGTGCATGCGTTCTAAAGTCGGACGAATAGTACTTTGAATGCATAAAAATTCACTAAGGCCAAACTCTATGCGCCCAGAGTCCATGCAGCCAGGAGACTATGCGGCCACGAGCTATGCGTCTCTTTTTTTGGGCACATGACTCTGCACGACTTTTGTGACTTTCACAGCTTTTCATGCTTTTGCCTTATCTCCCAGACACTTTTTGTCTTGTCACATCAAGTCACATCAGTTACTTCTCTGACTTACATTTATTGTCTATCACTTAGCACTTGTCCCATGGCATGCACTTTGCCCTAACCCCTATGGTCCCTATGTTCTATGCGTCCCTAACCCCTATTCGCCCCATATTCGACGTGCCTCCGATTCTCATGCGCCCTGATCAACCATGCGGCCTTGATCTTCATGAGCGCATGCGATCCATTTGCACATTTTATTTAATTGATTGGTTTGAATGTTCTATTGGACCTTGTGATTCTAAGATTTTGATGACTGTGAGAGTGTTAGACCTGACTATTCACCTGACCCGACTATGTGTAGACATATACCATGCACTTGTTGGCCCATCTGGTCATGGTTAAACCAATTTTAATAATCGATCCAAACTATGAATCGTTACATTGTAACTTAGATAAATTTGTTCAGAAATATCTCGCAATACTTCTTCACAAGCTACTACAAGATGATTGTGTTTGGGTTACTCTTTATACTTTGTTATGTAATTTTTATTTTTTGAGTCTAAGGACTTATGTGAGTCAGAACAAAATTTTGGCATTTAGATTGAACCTATATCCAAAGTCCACTCATACATAAGCCAACCCAGACCAGTAATTCTTTTGGATTATAGCCTAAACCCAAACCAACTCAATAATCCAAGTCAAAACAATTTGGAATATGACCAACCAAACTTGGGGCAAGTTCTAACCGAACTCGGTATGAGTTCTTCCCAAACTTAGTACGAGTTCTGCCCGAACTCGGACTGAACTCGGTTACCCTAAATCAATTTTCTAGTCAGCCTCATCTTCCGGATAACCAGCCTCTAACATTCAAATTTAGGAACGTTAAAGCATCCGAACTCGGCCCGAACTTGGCTCAGAAAAATCTTATAAATAGAGAAGAATTTTCACATTTTAATTCAACTCATTCACTCAAACATTCTTCTTCTCTATTACTCAAAAGCGCTTTAACCTTTCTCATTCCCAAGACAACTCCCTTTCCTTCTAAGTGCCCAAGTGCCGTTCTGATTAGAAGTTGAGTCGAGTTGTACAAGCTTAGTTAAAAAGCTGTTTTCTTTTCCTGTCTGAATTCTTTGAGCTATTCGGATCAAAAGCTCACGTTGTAAAAAGTTTGCGTACTGTTTGGATTAAAGGCGCGTGTGTACCCTATTTAACAAATAGTCTATTAACACCAAGCAAGAGTTCTCGGGCCTGGACTAGTCCTTCACGAGAAAAACCATGATAAAATTCTTTGTGTTTGAGTTTGCTTTCTGAACTCTACTCATACTCTGCTTATACTCTGATTATATTTATTGCTGTATTTTATAAGTAGTCCTTAAACTTAGAATTTTTAATTGATGATTATTTTTTGCTGCACACGCACTAAATCTATTCACCCCCCTCTAGAGGTATTACACGATCCTATAATTGGTATCAGAGCAGGTTTTCATTAAACTGTGCTTAGCTTATACACTATAGAATACTCATGGCTAACTTTACAAAAGAAGGACAATCCATTCATAGACCTCTACGTTTTGATAGAAACAATTACACTTATTGGAAGACATGATGCACTTTTACTTAAAATTACTTGGTTTTGACGTATGGATTAATGTTACTGTCCCAAGGACTAACTTTGCAAATGATAACTCCTCCGCGCGGGACAAAACTGCTAAACTATATTCCTGCGTCGTTCAACTGGGTATCGGCCTTCTTCACCGAGTGGCAACGCCACGTTATTAGAGATACCGACCGGCAAGCAACAGTCAATATGGCGGAGTGCAGCGACGACTACCTCGCCTACTACGCCGGTGTCGGACTACCGACCTTGTTCCAACGCGGAGGGGATATTGTGCGTGTACCGTCAGATCTTCTTGCCAAATCGGTCTTGTATACTACATTGGTCAAGATGGTGAGCCTACTTATAGACCTTAAGTTTGATATTTGTAACTGTGGCTAACAAATTTTTTTATTTCTCATGAATAGGCAAGGAAAGTGAAGAAGTTGGAAAGAAGCCTCGTAAGTTGCCAGGGTTCGAATTATATGACAATCAATGACGAACTCCAACAAATCGACAACGCTGAAGATTTTTCTTTCTTGGAAAATAAAGAGCAATGCACGAAGAGACGCCATGAAGTTTAAACAATCATTTTGAGTTGTAAAAGTTTGACTGAATATGACTTTTGAGAATTGTCAAAATTTGAGCTGTAAAAGTTGTAAAAGTTTGACTGAATATGATTTTGACGATATTGAGGCTTTGAGTTGTAAAAGTTTAAACTATAATTTTGCCTTGTTGTGACACTTTGAGTTAATTTTGCCTTGTAAAAGTTGTATCAAAGTTTAAACTATCAATTTGAGCTGCATACATAACTGTGCATATATGACAGTGGGTAAACTTTAGGACTGTCACAATTTTGACAGTCCTAGTATATACTAGGACTGTCAAAATTGTGACAGTCCTAAAGTTACATAACTGTGCAAATATGATAGTGGGTAAACTTTAGGACTGTCACAATTTTGACAGTCCTAGTATATACTAGGACTGTCAAAATTGTGACAGTCCTAAAGTTACATAACTGTGCATATATGACAGTGGGTAAACTTTAGGACTGTCAAAATTTTGACAGTCCTAGTATATACTAGGACTGTCAAAATTGTGACAGTCCTAAAGTTACATAGCTGTGCATATAAGACAGTGGGTAAACTTTAGGACTGTCACAATTATGACAGTGGCAGTCTTACATATTGACAGTCCTAAGTTATTAGTAGCAATGCACAATATACAGTCAAAATCTTCATAACTCCTTTCATTATACAACATACAACATATAGTTCAATATATACTTAAACATACATGGATCAACACAAAATATATTTTAATATATAGTATCAATCGATTAGAATATCAAAGTAGTCGTCCGACATGATTTTTGGATCCTCCATCTTCATCATCTTCTTATAGGCAGCCATTGCATTTTTGTAGGGTATCGTCCATGCGATTGCTTCCTCAGGTGCGTGTTTATACTAAAGCGTAGAAGGTGGCAGAATAGGAGAATGAGCGATCAACCTTGGGATGACGAAGTGTTGTCCGACAACCCCTATGCAACATAGATTGGATACTCCGTGTTCGGCCGGGGGGGCAGACATTGGAAAGAAAGTATTGTTAATACCTTATGAGATAATTATAATAGGTAACTTATACCTATTAGAGAATACGTAAGCAGCAGGCGGGACATCCATGTAATAGTCTGGCCCGGTAACTGTTTTCGTACAAGGTATGCCTGCCAACAAATCTCCAATAATTTTTTCGCCAAGTATCTGGCTATAGAATGCTAGTCGCGACTCCAACTCCTCGTACAGCTCTGCCCTAACCTGTCTCCATCCTACTTCAACTGAATAGCCTAGTTGTCTTGCTAATGCATGGTATCCACAATGGCCATCCGCAGGAACATCAACAATAGACCAAATAAAATTCCGTATCTCAGGTAGGAAATTATCAATGTATAGACTATAAGAATCAGAAAAGTTATCAAAACCCTCCGCCGTGACTGCATCTACCGTTTTCTGTTTCTTCCTCCTTCGAATAGTTAGATTACTCTTTTTCTGCGGAAATACCCCCCAATCCATTAAGGACTTTGTCTCCAAACTGCGTTTGATATGTTCAAATAAGGATGGATCTCTTTTAGTTGACTCCTCCTCCTTCTTTTTTGCTCTACTCTTTCTTGACTGTGGTCTTCCCTTAGGAGTTCGAACAACGGATGGCTCTTGCAATCGAGTTGTTGTCGGGACTGCAATCTCTTAGATTTTAAACTCAATGGATCTTCTCTCCGGTTCCGATGCGCCATACCACCTTGCGTGCAGTAGTTTCACTTGGGGCAACGCGAAAAAATCATCTTGCACTTCCACCGTCGACATTATCGACAGCTGTCGCCAATGTTGATCAACACCATCTATTGGAATAGGTATAGATTCACGACGATATTCGTTGATCTCATGTTCACACGGAAGTCCGAATGAATGTCGATATGAACAACCGTAAACCTCGGGATCATAACCCACCAACTTCGACCTACGAATCTCCTCAAACAATAACCCCAATGCCTTGTGAGATACCACATGGGTTAAACCATCCAAGAGGTGTTCTTGCTTGTATTCATACCTTGTGAGATACTACATGAGTGTGCTCCTTCGACCTGGTTCGTAGTGATCGTGCCATAATGCTTTACCATGTTGGTCCATGCTAAGATGAATTGCTCTTTATGTGGTTCTAGCCAAGTATCTTTGATATAAGATATGCATGTCGGGTTACTCGTCTTCCACTTTTGTTGGAACATGTACCAAGCTGTGTCGTAACTGTCTATAGTACTTGTTCGCCATACCAGACTCCAATCACTGTAGAATTCTTTGAAGCAAAGCATGTCAATTTTACCGTCCATATTTTCAAATTTTCTCTTACATTGAGCTTGGATATTTCTATTTATATGCCAAGTGCATAGTAGTCTATGCGCATGAGGAAATACAATATCTATAGCATTTATCAACGCATATTCTTTGTCAGTAACAAAAACAGACGGCTCTTTGTAACCTGTGTAAAGTAATTATAGTTTCCTCAATGCCCATGTGTAATCCTCTACTGTCTCACTCTTCATAAAACAAAATGCGACTGTAAATGTTTTTCCCGTAGACGTAAACCCGACAACGTAAAAAAGAGGCATCTTGAACTTGTTGGTCTTATATGTACAATCAAGGACCAACACGTCTGCGAAGGACCGAGCCAAGTGTGTGCAATCAGGATGAGCCCAAAATAATGAAAGGAGTTTATCAGTTTGTGGATGTCTTCTATGGTACTCCACGTAGTGATGCTCCCCAAGCAACTTCAATACTTGCTGCATCGCCATTCTTCCTTTCATACTATTGCATTTCGCTCTGGCCAAACTATTATAGATCGTCCTCATGGTAGACTTGTTCCCATCTTATTTTTGTCGCACAACAGAATAAATTTATTTTGGTGCAACTCCTGAAAGGAACAATTCTTCAACCAACTTTTTCTCATCCTCCTTCAACCGTGCCACGTAGGCATGACCCGTAAGTGTCCCTGGAATAGGATAATTGTGTCTTCCATTCTTAACTTCGATTATCCAATTCACATCTTCAACTTTTACAATCAACACCTTCAATGGACAACCATATTTTCTCGTCCCAACGTTTTTCTTAGGGATTTCTTTTTCAACAACACCCTTTTTTTATGATGCTCCCTAAACACACCTCCTCTTTCGCATCCCAGCTCAAGATATTTTTGGCCCGGCCGAGATCTGATGGATCTTGCAATGACAATAACTACGTTATGTCGTCTCCCAACTTCTCTGCACCACTCTAATGCTTCTTCATGGCTTGCAAATTCAATATCCGTTGAGAAAATATCATCCACATCAACACCAACAGCAGGATGTACCACAATATCTGAACAAGGTTGGTCCTATAACTAATATAAAATAATATAAAAATTAATAACTTCATTAAATTATCCAGGACTGTCACTATTTTTACAGTCCTATTTTTAAATAGGACTGTCCAAATTATGACAGTCCTACTTTTATATAGGACTGTCGAATTTATGACAGTCCTCTATTAATTTAGGACTGTAGATTATTTGACAGTCCTATATTTATATAGGACTGTCTAATTTTTACAGTCTTAACTCGTGACTGTCGAATTAGGGTTGTCGTTTTACGTACCGTACGTACTTTGGAACAACCAACATGTTCTTCGGAACGTCCGGAGTGCATATTTAATGAATTGGACGATCTGACTTCGTCATCGAACATTTTTTCATGCATTGTTCCTACAATAGTCAAAATAAACTAAATCTTTTTCGGACAATTGCAAAACTTATTCATCGTAGGTTGTCGAAGACATACCGAAAGAATATTCCTTGAAGTATCACCAAAGTAAAATTCTCCTCCAACCATAACTAGCAATTTCTAATTTTAGGTTTGGGCTTGGTGGAATGAGGGTTTCTTCAAGTCTAGGTGGAATGCCAAAAATAGAAATAAATTTCAGTTTTATACTTTAGTGTGGGCTAGCCCCAAGTAACTATGAGAGTGGCAAACTTGTAATTTTGGAAAATGGGACTGTCAAAATTATGACAGTCCTAACAATTTGTAGGACTGTCAAAATTTTGACAGTCCTTCCAAGTGGTAGGACTGTCAAAATTTTGACTGTCCTGATTATAACAGTCCCGAGTTTGGGCTAGCCCCAAGTAACTTTTAGGATGGCAAACTTGTAATTTTTTGTAAATTTTCAATGGGCTAGCCCCGAGTAAAATGTGTAGTGCCCTTATAATTTGCTTTTTTTTAGCATTCCCTTACTCAACGTAAGTGCGAGCAACCTATTATTCTCTTTACATTTCCAAGAGAACACATGCTCTCTTATCCATCCCTCTCCCCTTTCCAATGAACCCAACCTCCCTTTAACACCAGCACCACTCCCTCCTCTACTTCATCTCTACTTTATTTCTACTTATTCTCCTATTCTCCTTCATCTTCTCAACTCCTTCTCTCCATTCCCTCCTACTGCTGTTGTGCGGCTACTGCCGCTGCTCCTTGTCGTTGTCCGACGACCACCCGTCGGCACCCGCGCGAGCCCGCCGTCGCCGCCGACCTACTCCTTCGGTCTCCTCCGAGCACTCCTCCAACTTCTTCTCCTTCTTCCGCTTCTTCAAATCCATGGGTAAACCCTAATTTCTTCCCAATTTATCTTCCAAAATTTCTAGATCTAAGAATTTTAATGAGTTATATATATATATATATATATATATATATATATATATATATATATATATATATATATATATATATATATATATATATATGTATGGTTAATAGGGTTCTGATTTGGAGGAAAAAAGTTGAAAAAATTCTAGGTTGTCCAAGAACAAGGCAAGTCCTCACTCATCCTTCAAATCTTTCTTTCATTTTGCTTCTTTGGTCAAATCATTTAGGAGAAATTTCTCTCTCTTAAAGATTCCAAGTTCTTAAAGTTGAGAATATGGATATGTAAATAATTCTCTCTCTCTCTCTCTCTC
The DNA here is from genome assembly GCA_036927795.1 of Iris macrosiphon. Classification (NCBI taxonomy): domain Eukaryota; kingdom Viridiplantae; phylum Streptophyta; class Magnoliopsida; order Asparagales; family Iridaceae; genus Iris; species Iris macrosiphon. Next base: position 28,351,143 of record JAYESA010000014.1, on the reverse strand, counting down.
TCTCTCTCTCTCTCTCTATATATATATATATATATATATATATATATATATATATATATATATATATATATATTTTGGATCTAATGTAGATATAGAAACACAAGTAGATTTATTATCATATGATGCAAGTTTAATTTTTAGAATTAGCTATAAAGATTATATAATTAATATATGAGGTATGAGAACTTTTTGCTTAATGGATTGTGTATATGTTTTCTTAATTTATTGTATATATTATAAACAAAAATCTACGTACTATGGACTTTATACATACTTAGCATGATTTGTATGCATTATGATTATATTTAGTTTAGTTTTGAATATATAATTTTAATATTTTAACAATTTAATATAATATTTTAATTCTGTCCAGATTTAAAATATATCTATTTTGAAATATTTTGTTATAATCATTTAGTTAGAATATGTATTTATAGGTACCCGTATATTATGGTAACCCTAGTGTTTAATTTTCTAGCTAAATTATTATATTTTATGTCTCCTAAAAAGTTAGTATATACTATATAACAAGTATAGGCTAATTTATTTATACTAGATTTTAAACTATTGAAATAAAATATAATAACCAATATCCTACTATATGTTTTATGTAGCTAAATTCATTTGTTATGTGTTGATATAATTTTTACTAATATTTGTGTATTTGCTTAAGCTTGTGTAGCATTGGAAGCACTAAATAAATAAATAAATAAAATAGCTTGCTTGCTAAGGTATGACAGAAGTCTTACTATTGTAATCATTTTCTTTACCGGTGTTGAGAGTTGCTCCACCGAAGGGGTCGGTGAACCCAGGGTTAAATTCTACGGAGGGTTGTTCTGGGTGTGTTTTATAAACTATTTTCGGAGCCGAAAAACAAAAAAGACTGTCAAAATTTCCAATAATCTCGGAAGAGAACCATTTTCAGAATTCTGGAAAACTAGGTTGAACGTATTTTAACCTAAACTTTAGGATTTAGAGTCAGTTTTCTATAGGCGAACTTTTCGATAACATAATAAAACATAGGGGGTCGTATCTCTTAGAATTTAAGAAACGTAGGACACCGACACCTGGAAACGAAAGTGCAACTAAATAAGTTAAACTTTTATCATGTCTTCTTGCCGACAAGAATACTACCGTATGACGTGTTGTCTTTGACACACGAGACGACAAATAAGTCGGAACTGGATATTAAACATATGTATTAATAGATAGGTTCATTATGATTGTAGTTGATCATGGGGTGTGAGAGAACAACTGGATCATGTCCATTGAAATTCCTATAATACATAACATCTCTAATAAAAGTTTTCGTCATCTGTAAGGCCTTACGATGCCGGGTGAGGCTTAGCTCACCAACAGTCCAGTAAATTCTTGGTATAAACCAGAGTTTAAAATTAACTAAAACTTAAAATATACATACAAATTTTTACATTTATATGGGGGTCAGATCTAAAGCACCGTACCCATATAGACACAACCTGATCCCGGATAAATAGAATTATTGTCAAAAAATTTGATAATGATCGTGATCCATATATGTTCTCTAAATTATATTATCATATAGAAAATTTGATTGTGATTGTGATTGATTGTCGATTTCTTATCGGGGTGTGCTACTTGCTAGTCAGTTGGTACGTAAGCTGTTCCGGTGTCGTAATTCATTCCCTTGTCCTTGTTTGATATAGGGGTGGATTACTACACTGATGACAGGTTACCGAATACAGTTGACGATGCAGATATTAGTATATTTATGATATATAGTATTCTAAACACTATATATATAAATCAAATGATTTATTATCTTCATTTTCTTTATTCACTCGAACTTATATACAATTTCATGACTCCAAAATTTTATTTTATTTTCTTACCGTACTTGACCAAGGACTTGCATGTCGTTCTGACGACCTAGTATTGTTCACTAGGGGAAGAAGAAATTCCAGACGAGATGTTGCCCCTGTACACTGTAGATGAAGTCGAGGAATGATCGTCGCGTAGCATGCCGAGGATCCAACAAAGTTTATTTTGTAGCTGATATATAAATTAAATTTTTTGGTAAGACTTAGAGAAGATTATGTAAATATACTGGTATGGTGAATATGTGTAAATATATGAAGTTCTGGATGTATAATTAGATGTCCTGTACTTAACCTAGAATATTACAGGCAACAATCGCCGATACGGGTACGGGTGTATTCGTATGGGGCATAGCCTAGAGATGTAGTTACGTACTCGGCTACCGTATTTTGGGAAGCGGGGCATGACACGTCTTTTAGTGGAGGGCCATGCAGGTCATAAAAGTTTAAAGTACATATTTACTCAGAAAAAAATTAATATGAGGCAAAGAAGATGGCTGAAATTATTTAAGGATTTTGATATGGAATTAGAATATCATCCGGGTAAAGCTAACAGAGTCGCAGATGCGCTGAGCAGAAGACCAATGACATTCTTTATGAATACCCCAGAGAAAATCTTGGAAGATTTAATGAAGATGGGAATCGAAGTGATATGTCCAATATTAGAAGGTTTATGAGAAAATCTACAAGTACAGTCCTTTCTAGTAGATATAATCAACGAAGCTCAACAAAGAAATTCATAACTCCAGAAAGTTTGGAAACAAACATAAGAAGGACTTCAGACTGCAATGAGAAATCAACCGAGCGGATCACTGAGATTTGGGGATCGATTGTGCGTTCCAGTAGAGACTTAAGGACAGAGGTTATGTCAGAAGCTCATAACTCTCAATATTCCATCCATCCAGGCAGTAACAAAATGTATAAGGATTTGAAACAAAACTTTTGGTGGCATGGAATAAAACAAAAAATTGCCAGATTTGTGTCCAGATGTCTCGTTTGTCAGCAAGTGAAAGCAGAACATCAGAGGACAGCAGGACTTCTTCAACCCTTACCAATACCCGAATGAAAATGAGAGCATATCACAATGGATTTTGTGATAGGGTTACCCAAGACACAAAGAGGTAACAATGCTATCTGGGTTATTATAGATAGACTCACTAAGTCAGCTCGATTCCTACCATTCCGGGTTGGACATACGACATAAATACTGGAAGAGATGTATATGAAACAGATTGTCAGTCAATACGGAGTACCAGTAAGTATAGTTTCAGCTCGAGATACGAGGTTTACTTTGTATTTCTGGAGAAGTTTGCAAGAGAACCTTGGTACTCAGTTAAAATTCAGCTCTTCTTATCATCCCCAAAATATGGTCAGTCAGAAAGGATAATTCAAACTCTAGAAGACATATTGAGGGCATGTACATTAGACTTTGAAATATCATTGGACGATCACTTATATTTGGTAATTTTTTTATATAATAATAACTATCAGGCCAGTATCAAGATGGCTCCTTTTGAAGCACTATATGAAAGAAAGTGTAGATCACCAGTATATTGGAAAAATATAGGAGAAAGGTAATTAATGGGTCCATAACTAGTAACACAGGCAGTAGACCAGGTCAAAGCAATAAGAAGTCATTTGCAAGCATCTCAAGATAGACAAAAAATGTGGGCTGACAAGCATCGAAGAATATTGGAATTTTAACCTTGTGATCATATATTCTTGAAGATTTCACCAATAAGGGGAACAATCAGATTCGGAACTCGAGGAAAGCTAAGTCCGAGATATATTGGGCCATTTGATGTACTAGAGAAAATTGGAAGTGTATCTTACAAGCTGGACCTACCACCGATACTAAAGGAAGTACATAATGTATTCCATGTGTCTCAACTTCGAAGATATGTACCAAATCTAAATCATATACTAGACCATTCAGAGATCACTGTTGGACCAACTCTACGCATCGAGAAAAGACCTGTTGGGATACTGGATCGTAAAGACAAGATACTTCAAAATTGGATCATTCCATTAGTTCGAGTAGCTTGGAGCAAGGACTCTCTAGGAGAATCAACATGGAAAAAGAAGAGGACATGCGGAACCAGTATCCGTATTTATTTGCTGATTATGGTTAGTTATCTTTTAGACTTATTTTATATGCTAATTCAAATTCCGAGGACGTAATTTCTCTAAGGAGGGTAGAGTGTCATAGTTGCATATTTATTATTTATTATTATTTTTTTATTCTATTTTATTTGATATATTTATATATAAGTATATATGTTGATGCAATTTATTAGTTGTAGTTTTGATCTAATTGCAAATACTCAAATATGAGGGGTTTTAATGGTTAAATCAAACAAATGAGGGGAGAAATCAGCAATAAATTTAGCACCCACCGAATTTTTTTAGCATTCCCTTACTCAGCATAAGTGCTGGCAACCTATTCTTCTCTTCACATTTCCAAGAGAACACATGCTCTCTTCTCCATCCCTCTCCCCTTTCCAATAAACCCAACCTCCCTTTGACACCAGCATCACTCCCTCCTCTACTTCATCTCTACTTTATTTCTACTTATTCTCCTATTCTCCTTCATCTTCTCAACTCCTTCTCTCCATTCCCTCCTACTGCTGTTGTGCGACTACTGCCGTTGCTCCTTGTCGTTGTCCGACGACCACTCGTCGGCACTCGTGTGAGCCCGTTGCCGCCGTCGACCTACTCCTCCGGTATCCTCCGAGCACTCCTCCAACTTCTTATTATTGTAATCATTTTCTTTAAATATTATAACTACGTGGTTACCGGTGTTGAGAGTTTCTTCACTAAAGGGGTCGGCGAACCCATGGTTAAATTCTACGGAGGGTTGCTCCGGGTGTATTTTTTAAACTATTTTCGGAGCCAAAAAACAAAGGAGACTCTGCCAAAATTTTCAATAATCTTGAGAGAGCCATTTTCAGAATTCCGAAAAACTAGGTTGAACATGTTTTAACCTAAACTTTAGGATTTAGAGTCAGTTTTCTAGAGGCATACTTTTCGATAACATAATAAAACATAGGGGTCGTATCTCTTAGAATTTAAGGAACGTAGGACACCGACACCTGAAAATGAAAGTGCAACTAAATAAGTTAAACTTTTATTCATGTCTTCTTGCCGACAAGAATACTACCGTATGGCGTGTTGTCTTTGACACACGAGATGGCAGATAAGTCAGAACTGGATATTAGACATATGTATTAAAATAGAGGTTGGCTGTGATTGTAGTTGCATCATTGGGTGGAAGAGAACAACTGGATCATGTCCATTAAAATTTCTACAATACATAACATCTCTAATAAAAGTTTTCGTCATCTATGAGGCCTTACGATGCCGGGGTAAGGCTTAGCTCACCAACAGTCCAGTAAATTCTTGGTATAAACCAGAATTCTAAATTAATTAAAACTTAAAATATACATACAAATTTCCATATTTATGTGGGAGTCGAAAGCAACGTACCCATATAGACATAACCTGATCTCGGGTAAATAGGATTATTGTCGAAAATTTTGATAATGATCGTGATCCATATATGTTCTCTAAATTGTATTATCATATAGAAAATTTGATTATGATTGTGATTGTGATTGATTATCGATTTATTATCAGGGTGTGCTACTTGCTAGTTAGTTGGTATGTAAGCTGTTCCGGTGCCGTATTTTATTCCCTTGTCCTTGTTTGGTGTATGGGTGGATTACTACACTGATGACAGGTTACGAAATTCAGTTGACGATGCAGATATTAGTATATTTAGGATAGATAGTATTCTAAACACTATATATATATATATATATATATAAATCAAATATTATTATCTTTATTTCCTTTATTCACTCCAACTTATATACAATTTCATGACTCCAAATTTTTTCTTACCGTTCTTGATCGATGACTTGCATGTCATTCTGACGACCTAGTATTGTTCACTAGGGAAAGAAATTTTTTTAGACGAGATATTGCCCCTGTACATTGTAGACAAAGTCGAGGAATGATTGTCGGGTAGCATGTCGAGGATCCAGCAAAGTTTATTTTGTAGCTGATATGTAAATTAAATATTTTGGTAAGACTTGGAGAAGATTATGGAAATAAACTGGTATGGTGAATATTTATAAATATATGAAGTTCTAGATGTATCATTAGATGTCTTGTACTTAACTTAGAATATTACAGACGACAATCACCGATACGGGTACAAGTGTTTTCGTATGGGACATAGCCTGGAGATGTAGTTACGTACTCGGCTACCGTATTTTGGGAAGCGGGGCGTGACAGGATGACAACAAGTTCATAGCCAGGAAGACGGAACAGTATGTTAAAAGCAAACAAAAGGTAGGAGAATGTCATAATATTTTATATGGCAAATAAGGGATATTTATGACTTTTTTAATTTTTTTTTTCACATCCTCTTATTAATCCTTCCGATTTGGGAGTTGAAAAATTACACAAAAGAAGGCTAAATCTCGACGATCCTTCTACAGTACTCCAACTTTTCCTGGGTAGAATCTTCATGAGCATATCCGCTTCATTGTCCTCCGTGAGAACCTTCTTAAGTGTCACGTTCTTCGCCTCAAGCACACCTCGTATCCAGTGATACCGAGTTGCAATATGCTTGGATCGTCTATGAAACATCAAATTTTTTCTAAGGTAGATTGCACTCTGGCTGTCACAAAACAAAATGTACTACTCTTGCTTAAGCCTCATTTCTTGTAGAATTTTTTTTATCCATAACAACTCCTTGTAAGCCTCCGTCGCCGCAATGAACTCTACCTTTGTCGTAGACAAAGCGAGACACTTCTACAACCATGAATGCCATAAACTACTCTATTAACAAACATCATAACATAGCCCGAAGTCGATCTTCTCGTGTCTATATCTCTAACCATGTTAGTATCAGTATAACCAACCCGCTTTGGCCCGTCACCACCAAATGAAAGCTTTCAATCAGCAGTGCCATGAAGGTATTATAGAATCCATTTACCGCACTCCAATTTACCCTCACTGGATTGAAAAGATACTTGCTAAACATGCCAACTGCGTGAGCAATGTCTATCCTTGTACACACTATGGCATACATGAGACTTCCCACAACCGAAGCATATGTTATCCGCTCTATATATTTTTTCATCCTCGGTAGATCAACATTGTTTTGCAGTGAACTTAAAGTGAACTGCAATAGGGTTGCTCACTTTCTTCGACCCGTTCATCCCTAAAAGCTCAAGTACTGGGTGAATGTAATTCTTTTGGGACAAGTAAAGCAACTTGGACTATCTCTTTTGGCCGATCTCCCAAGAATAGTCTTTTCTACACCCAAGTTCTTCTTAGAGAAGTTCGTACCCAGTTGGTGTTTCAACTCCGCTATCCTAGTGGCAGTTCGACCCACTAATAACATATCATCAACATAGAGCAACAATATGATAAAATCATCCTCGATAAAATACTTCAAAAAACACAATGGTCCGACGTCGTACGCGCATAACCATGTTCCCTCATAAACGACTTCAACTTTCGGTACCTCTGCCTCGAAGCCTGTCTTCAGACCATACAAGCTCTTCCTCAACCGATAAACTAAATATGACTTGTCCTGCTCACAGAATCCTTATGTCTGATCCATGCATAACTCATCATCTACATCAACGTAGAGGAATTCCATCTTCACATCCATCTGCTCAACCTCCAAGTTGAAACTGGTTGTTAATACTAGCCCCACTAGAATAGATGACAACTTGACGACCATTGAGAAGATTTTATCAAAATCTATGCCCTTTCGTTGATTGTAGCCTTTTAACTAGCAACCTCGCTTTTATATCGAGGGTTAGTAGCATCTTCTGTACACTTCACTTTGAATATCCATCGATTCTTCAAAGCCTTCTTATCCTTTGGCAACCGTACCAGCTCATAAGTGGAGTTTGCCTGTAAGGAACTCATCTCCTCCAATATGGCCTGCATCCACTCCTGCTTATATTCATCTTTCATCGCCTTCACGAAGCTTTCGGGCTCTCCATCGTGAGTCAATAACATATACTCATCTGGTGAATACCTCGTGGATGGTCGACGCTCTCTCATGCTTCTCCTCAATGGAACCTCTGGTGCTGGCTTTATATGAACATACTCATTTTCTTTAGAAACTGCCTCCTCAGTATGCTCATCCTCCTGAGGGTCACCCTGACCACCATCGGCATGCCGATGAACAAGGTTGGGAGCATCTCCATATACTGGATCCTCCATAACTGGATTCTATGCAGTATGCTTTGGAAACAGCTTAAAGCGTGATGATTCTAACTCAGGCAATTCTTTTGCCTCAAAAGGTGCCACTACCACATTTTGTAGGAAAGGGTATTTTGGTCATTTCGTAATTAATTAAATATTGTGCATGTTGAATAATTATTTATTGTATTATTTGATTATTGTTAGATATTAGTTTATTATTTTGGACTTGTGTCAGTGGGCCTAACTAGTTTAGATTAGATCCTTGGACCAACATTTTATATTTAGTTAGAATTGAGCCCAATTATAAGCCCAATTATTAGGAGGATGATTATTTAAATTAAATCCATTAGAATAGAAGCTTCCTTCCTTAATTATTTCTTTATGAGAGGCCCCAAGGAGTATTTTAGTCTTTGTATAGTAGCTTGGGGAGAGGGCTAGTGGCCGGCCATGTATTAATCGGGGGAAGTTTCTCTCTCCTCATTTTTACTCCATTTCTAGATCTAGAATTCTCTCTTCCCAATTTCTTCATCCCCACACCAAATTTCTTTCCAATTCCTTCCTAAATGATTATTGGAGACTATTGAAGTAAGAATCTACAAGGTGGAAGCAAGGACCTACAATAAGGAGCAATGATCTATAAATTGGAGGCTCATTTCACCAATTTTGGAAGTTTCATTGGAAATCCATCTTCTAATAGGTATAATTTAGTTTTTCCTCTTTGTGTAGACTCTAAATCTGTGTTTTAATTATTAGGAACCACCCCATATGATGAGACTACCCATAGAAATTGGAATTAGGTTCATCGGAGGCCTATGGAGGAAGTTATAGTGTATTTTGTGTCAATTTTAGAGGAATTTCGAGATTGACACATGTTGTGTTTATCAATTGGCCAATTAGACCAAATTAACATATGTTTCATTGTATGTGGCTAGTGTCGTATCCACAATTGGATACATGTAGGTCGTATCCCAATAATTTGGAGATACGAGTTGATTTGAGAGTTTTTTCTTCTACACGGGACTTTGTGCATGTCATATTTTGACACAGATATGTAGATGTGTAATTGACTCTTAATATTGTTCATATATACTATTTTAGACTTGCTCGTGCCCTTCGGGGTATGTTTGGTTGTGTGGTGGACTCGTATCGCAAGCGTATCATAGATCTATCGTGATACGGGTGCGATGCACTCCATGTGTTTGTTTTTTTGCATTTCTAGATTAAATTTGTATTGTTTATAGCTATTATATATATATATATGTGTGTGTGTGTGTGTGTGTGTGTGTGTGTGTGTGTGTGTGTGTGTATGTTGGTGTTTATATATGTATATATGCATGTGTGTATATATATATAGATATATTGATATGCACTTATATGTTTATATGTATGTTTATATATGTACATGTGTATTGTGTAGTTATGTATTTATATATACTTGTGTGAGTGTGAGAGAGTGTTGTGTTATATATATATTGATATGTATATTTGTATAGATATATATTGATATCTACTTATATATATATATATATATATATATATATATATATATATATATATATATATATATAGTCTTGTGTGTGTGTAGTTGTGTGTTTGTGTGTGTACGAGTGTGTGCTAGGGGGGGTCGAGCACTGCACAATAGCAGTCGAGCAGTGAATCGTGGCAGTTTAGAGCAACAACAACTGCAGCATTAAGCAATGCATTGGCAGTAGCCAACTGTAGCAACGAGCAGCGTACACAACAATATGTTTCCACTACCAAAAAAGTCAAATTAGTGACGTCTAAAAACGTCGCTAAAAAATGAAATGACGTCGCTAATTTGGTTTAGCGACGTAATTAGCGACGTTATAAAGTTGTCGAAAAAAACCAAGTCGTAAAAAAAAATATCGCTAAACATCGCTATACCGACGTTTTTAGCGACTTTAGTGTGTCGCAAAATTTAGCGACGTTTAGCGACGCCGAGTCACTAAATAGCGACGTTTTTAAAGTCGCTAAACGTCGCTGATTAGCGACTTATATAGCGACGTTACACCGACGTCTTTAATGACCTGGCTATTCTGCCATGTCAGCAATTGGCGACGTATAGCGACGTTTTTAGCGATGTCATTAGCGACGTATTTAGCGACTTGTTACAGCATCGCTAATTAGCGACTTATTTAGCGACGTAACTTAACGTCGCTAAACGTCGCTAAAAACGTCGCTAATTTTAAAAAAAAAGTTGTGTCCAGAAGGAATTGAACTTGGGGCTACTTAAATTAATCTACTGGTGGGGACATATCAAGTAAGTATATATTAAGTAAGTATTCAATATATATTAATATTTTGGGAACTATATATATTAGACATTGTATTGTGCCGTGTGGGGACATATCAAGTAAGTATTTAATGCTGGAATTAAGTATTCAATGCTGAAATTGTAGATGTAGCCAAAGTTTAACAATATATAAGATGAACAGTACAAATACGAGATAAGTATCCAATACCAAGGACTATTGTTGAAGTATCAATAATTCATAATATAGAAATCGAACTCGAGTGACCATTGTGTTTACCGAAGAGAGGTATAAGTTCCTGACTAGGTGGCGGAAGATCAATGGATCAAGCCATGGAGGCGTATTATTCCTTTCATTTATTAATGGTGGGAGTTGAGGGGGACAGTGGGCCCACAAGACGTGCAACGAAGTATGTGCAAAGTCCCGTACAAAATGTCGGGCCACATAAAAAAAAATTATTATAGTATAGGACAAATGTGGATATGCAAGATAACTATATAATCCAATTAAATTAACTAAAAAATTAAAGACCACAAGAAGCATCATACATCATGCCTATTGTTGAAGTATCAATAATTCATAATATACAATCACATCCTAAATAATAATAATAATAACTATACTACTGCAGATCTGCAGGAGGCTGACCACCGGTGCGCTTGAAGGATAAGAACTCCTCATACTCATCCCGTGGAATCGATACCGATGTCGATGGAGAAGGCAGTGACGTCGGTGGAGGCCGTGCCCGCTCCAAGTCTGCGAGTTGCTGGTTGTAAGAATTCAGGGTAGATAACAGCCTCGTACTGCTATGACCCATTGAATCCTACATCATCGTCAGCTTCTTGCCCATCGATAGCTGTGATGCCTGCAGCTCCATGATGTTGCGGTCATTGGAGGCTCTAATATCATTTGTCAAATCACGTAGCTCCGTCATGCTGCGGTCGAGCATATCCAATCGTGCGATGAGCATCGGATCGTCCGCCTGCGGCTGGGACCGGGGCTGCTCCTCCATACTTCACAACAACTCATCACGGAGAGACGCAATCTGACGGTCAACGGCCTCCTGGACGGCCTCCTGGACTCTGGTCGACGACTGCGAGGGCTGCGACTGCGAGGGGTGTGTGGAATGCGCAGCTGTCGGGAAGGCCCTAGATGACTGCGTCGCAACCAGGGCGCCATAGGAGCCCGTACCGTAGTACGTACCCCTCTGGAGACCACCAGCTGCGGTCACCCACAGGTCGTCCGCCGACGGAGATGGAGCGGGCTGCGATGAAGTACCAGCCTCTCCAGGTGTAGGTGCACTAGCAGTCGTCCGCTCACGCAGCCTAAGATACTCGGCCTAGAAAAGGTTTGAAAACTCGATAATTGCCTAAGTTATATTAAAATTAACACAAAGTAAAGTAATACTTATATAGGTCTGTGAGGCCCTCTCATCAATGAGATTTCCGTCCTTGCGATGGGTGGCCAAGAAGACGGTCACCATGTTTGCATCCTCCCCCCTCTGTACCTGTTAAAAATATATTATTTATTACTAAACTTAAATATTTTTTCCAAGTACCATTTTATGGTACTTATATTAAAATAATATATTTTAAAAGAAAAAATATACCAAACGACGGAAATGTTCCGTCATCGGAATCGAGCCACCACACCACTTGGCAGCATTCTGCCTAGCCGCCTTGCCCTTCTTAGACCTTTCCTTATAGCTCGGATCGTCGAATCTAGCCCTCATCGCAGTCCACTGCTAAGGCGTGATCCAACCTTGGATCGGTTTTCCAGCATGATCACGAGCCTTCTGGTCATCCAGAGCATCTCGGATAAGCTTGGCGGCAACGGTAGGAAAGATCCGCTCGATCAACTCGGCCCGGTGCGGAGGATAAAAATATGTTTGCTATAATAAATAATTCATCAAGTTAGCATCACGAATAAGTTATATAATATGCATAAATTAGAGGATTTATTTAATATACTTTTACCTGGAAGTGCGCAAACCAGAACGCCTTTCTCTCCTCCGGAGCCTCAGAGTAGTTGATCCAAGGGCCACCGTAGTTGTTCCTCAGAAATTGGCCCAGGCGTCTCTGAACCGACGATGGACGATATCTATACAGAGATAATAATTTAGATTACTAAAAAAGTCAATATACGATGAATAAAGAGAAACACAAATATATACTAAACCATCTAATTGACTTACTTTGTACCGTCGGCCCAAATCTCTGTCCTCGTCTCCTCCGGAGGTGCGCATGGAGGATCTTGCTGATGCTGGGACAACGTCGGCACGACCTCCTCGACATGCTCATCTGTCCCCATGGTTCCGTCAGCAGGAGGAACGCTGGACAAGGGTGTACTATCACGCCAGGAACTACTCGTCCCAACAGTCGGAGATGTGAGTGATCGATATACTGGAGTACTGGGCGACGATGATCCGGAACCAACAGTAGGCAGTACCGGAGTGGCACTCTGTCTACCTCGGGACCTACCGAATCCTCCGCGTCGTCCTGTCATATCTGATAACAACATATGATGAATATAGAGAAACACAAATATATACTATATTCTACAGTCAAAATATGATACATATCTCAAAGCATTCTACAGTCAAAATATAATACATATATTCATTAATGGGTACATCTACTTCGTTAATTTTCCAACCTTGATATATATTTTACAGTCAAAATATAGTTACATTCTACATGCAATATTTTTTATTTGCAATCATCTTCAAAAAATTTATCTTGTTCGCCTTCGTCGTCCTGCTCTTCCTCTTCCTCGTCTTCACTTTCATCTACTTCGTCGTCCTCTTCGGATAATTCTACATCTTCTACATTATTACTCGTGTAATAAGTAAATTCCGTTGAGTCCACATCTATAATATTTGTTACAAGAGGTAGATCGTCCTCCTGATAAGCTATTTCGTTAATGTCAAAGGTATTTCTAGCTTTAGTCTTGCATACTGCCCACCAATCCGACCTCGCTGTCCCCCGTCTAGGATAAGTTGTGAAGTACACGAGCTGAGCCTGACTTGATAGAACAAATAGTTCGTAGCCTTGATATCTACGCTTGTAGTTTATATCCACAAGGCCATGATTGTCAATTTTTCAATCTTGATCTTGAATCAGATCGAACCATTCACACCTGAATAGCACGATATTAGCAGGTTCTGTGCCATAATTATATGTCAACTCTACAATCTCTCGTAAGATGCCAAAAAAATTATTGCCCGGATTGACGTCTTTGTAGTTTGAAGATTTGATACACAAACCACTGTTTTTCGTGGAATCAAGATCCAGAAAGCTGTCTCTGATAGGAGCATTTGTTGACTTGAACCTGAACCCATTCACACAGAAACTTGGCCATATTTTTATGGCAGTAATTGGTCCCTTGGCTAGAGTTCTAATAGATTCAGTCTCGGGTGATATTAGACGATCGACCTAAATACCAAAGTAGCGATAGTAAGTTATTTGTTTTGCAAGTGCAGAAATAAAAAGTAATTACCAAGCATCTTACATATGCGCTCAACCAAGAAGGAAAATGGCATCTCATATCTTGTTCTACTTCTTCGTCTGTTATGTAGGGTCTAACCGACCTCAACTCATCATTATATGTGCTGAAAAATAATGAAGCAACTGCTGATTAGTAGCATAATAGTATCTTATACTATTACATTGAGATGATGTAAACGTGGACGTATTAATTACTTATCCCTCTAGCTTCTCCACTTCATCCTCGTCGCAATTGAGTAATATATACAATTGAGCAGCCCTTAGCTCATCGTCATTCAAATATCTCTTTTTTATTTTTCCCGAAGGCTTTCCGGACGCATTGAATACTTTGAGTATTGCATCATTAGATTCCTGATATGCGTCATCGTTTCTGGGAGCTTTCGTCCTATTAGTAGCAACATGCGGTTTAAAATACGTCGAGCAAAAGTTTGTAATCTTCTCGAGAACATAAGCTTCACAAATATAGCCTTCAACCCGTGCCTTATTTTTTACCTTTCTCTTTAGTTGATTCAGATGCCGCTCGAAGGGGTACATCCACCGATAACCGACAGGACCACCAACACGTGCCTCATAGGAAAGATGAATTGGCAAATGCTCCATAGAGTCGAAGAATCCAGGAGGAAACACCTTCTCGAGCTTACATAGTGTTACCGCAATGTCCCTCTCTTGCTTTTCTAGATGATCGACGAGCAACTTAGTACAACAAAGATCTCTGAAGAATATGCTCAGCTCTGTTAATGGGTCCCAAACGACTTGCGGTAAGAATTCCCGAAATGTAATCGGAATTAACCTCTCTATGAATACGTGACAATCGTGGCTCTTCATACCCACCAGTTTGTTCTCCTTGAGGTCGACGCATCTTCTCAAGTTTGACACGTACCCGTCTGGAAACTTTAGACCCTGAATCCACCTACAAAGTCTACCTTTATCCTCTTTATCCAGTAAGAAAACTGACTTAGGTTGCTTTAACTTTCCATTCCCCTCCTCTATCAAATACAATACAGGACGTCTACATATTTTTTCTAAGTCCAACCTGGCCTTCGGATTATCTTTCGTCTTCCCCTTTACCTCTATTACAGTATTAATTATGTTATCAAACACATTCTTTTCGATATGCATGACATCAAGGTTATGTCTGATCAGATTGGTGCTCCAATATGGCAGATCCCAGAATATACTCCTCTTTGTCCAGTTATGGGTGCGACCAAATCTGTCACACTTTTACCCCTTAGCAGGCTCTTCGATAGCACTTGGTAAATCTTTTACCTCTTCCCATATCGTGCATCCGGGCCACCTTGGCGGTGGATTGGCCTTCTCCACAACTCCCGCACGAAAAGCATTCTGGTTCCTCCGGTACGGATGATCCTTCGGCAAAAATTGTCGATGACAATCGAAGAAGCACGGTTTGCCTCCGTATTTCAAACGAAAAGCCTGAGAATGGTCCATGCAATACGGACATGAGAGACGACCATGGGTGCTCCATCCCGATAATATTCCATAGACGGAAAGTCGTTGATGGTCCACATAAGTGCTGCCCTCATCTGAAAATTCTGCTTTCTAGAAACATCGTACGTGTTGGCACCTACTTCCCACAGCTGATTCAACTCATCTATCAAAGGCTGTAAATACATATCGATATTCCTCTTCGGATTGTTCGGACCCGGGATAATAACGGTTAGGAACATATACGGAGTCTTCATGCACATCCAAGGCGGTAGATTGTACGGAGTGACGATCACAGGCCAACACGAATACTGGAGCCCGAAAGTCCGAATGGGGTAAAACCGTCAGAGGAGAGCCCCAATCTGACATTACGCGCTTCCTCGACAAAATGTGGATACTCTCGATCAAAGTGCTTCCATGCTTCTCCATCGGATGGATGATCCAATACTCCTTCGATCTGTTTTCGCCTGTGCCAACTCATATTTTCTGCAGTCTCCTTAACCATAAACAACCGCTGCAACCGCGACGTCAAAGACAAGTAGTGCATCGAATCGGTAGACTTCCTTGTACCGACAGACTTTTCTCTAACAGTGGCCTTGTAGCGATCAGCACCACAGAATCTGCACGTATCTTCATCCTTGTCGTCTTGTAGTACAACATGCACCCGTTGTGACATGCATCGATTTTCTCGTATCCCATCCAAAGCGATCTCACCATCCTCTTAGATCGATAGAAGTCTTTAGGCAACTTTGCACCCTCGGGCAAGATCTCTATAATCAAATCGAGCAGTCGATTATAGCATTCTTGCGACATGTTAAAATCGGACTTGATGCTCAATAATCTTGTAACCACCTCCAACGGTGAATGATCCTCACAACCAGGATATAGTGGAGTCCTTGCATTCTCTAGCAACTCCATAAACTTTGCAGCATCGACATTCGGTGCCTCCTCAGCTGCATCATAATTGTCCGGATTGAAACTAGGTTTCGCCGTATCATAATTGTCTGGATTGAAACTAGGCTCCGCCGGATCATAAGCCATGTTCACCAACCCGTCATCGTAAGCATCGTGGTCTTGGACATCCATATACGGCTCCACATAGGGCTCCGACTCCGATGCTAGAGATACAAGTTCTCCGTGCGCGGTCCACTGATAGTAATTCGGCGTGAAGCCCTTCGAGTATAAATGATATGTAACTTCCACTTCTGGATGATATTTCCTGTTGCGACATCTCACACACGGACACTTAATTTTGGTACCGTCCATGTACTGAGGAAAAGCCTTGGCGAACTGCAGGAATTGCTGTACACCCTCAATAAATTTATCTCGTACACCGCATATGTCATCAGGATGACGGTTGTACATCCACGAACGATGACGCAGATAGTAATTCATATCCATTTCTAGATACTTCTGCAAAAATGACAGTATATATCATATAAATCATTACATACAGTAGTTTATCACCTAACTTCATAACTTAACCGTACTATAAAAATCATAACTGATATAATACATACTTTCATTTATCAAAGTCTAAAATAAGCAATATTCAAAACAACTGAAAAGAGGCCAAGTCTCTTAGTTTTTTAATATTTTATACTATTGGTAAAAGCTTGGGTTCTTTACTATATACAATGCTTACTAGGACATATAGTTACTTAGCTAACTATTAACAAAATCAAGTATATCAGTAAGTAACTATTTAACTACACTAACTATGTACTAATTTAATACTAAACTGATACCCTTAACTTCTACCCAATAACTCATGCTAACCCATCTTAAACCAACTAACCAATACCTTGACACTAAGCTAACTAACACTAGTATACATAGCTCACTAAATGCAACTGAAAACGGATACTGATACAGTGGGACTTGTTGATACTTACTGATACATGGTTGCTGAAATGACACAGTGTTGATGGTTTTCCTCTTCAGTTGACTGCTCACTGTTGCAGACCTCCTTCTCACTGCCCACTACAAGGCTCGACCACTAGTACACTGATACACAGTGTGGTCGAGGCACACTGTGCACACCATAGTGAAACCGATTCTCCCCTGATACACTAGCATACTGATGCACAGTTTTACGGCCCGAGCTTTCCCTCCCTCACACAAAAATATAAAGTCACTGAACTTACTCACTCACTGATACACTAAACTCACTGATACACTAAACTAAACTCACTGATATACTAAGCTCACTGATACACTAAGCTCAACATAGCCCTACCTTCATGTAAAACAACACTACCCACATTCAACACCACCAAATATCTCATGATTGAAAACTTAGCTAAATACTTAGAAAAACCTTAACCCTCACTCCTCTTTTACTGAACTACCCATACAAAGAAACCCAAGCTCTCCACTGACTGATACACTGAGGTATCAGTGCCAACACAGTAAACATACAGTGAAGACACAGTAAAGAACCCGACTCCCTGTGTAAATCAGTCCCATGTCAGTGTCTGTATGAGTGTGTGTGTGTATCTGCGTCTGTGTGTGTGTGTCGTGTGTGTCTGTTAGTGTCTGTCTGTGTATGTCATGTCTGTGTACGTGTGTCGTATCTGTGTGCGTGTGTCGTATCTGTCCAGTCATCAGTTGTGTCAGTGTCACATGAGAGAGAGAGAGAGAGAGAGAGAGAGAGAGAGAGACAGAGATTACCTAGAGCTCGAGGAGGAGGAGGGGGGTGCCGGAGTAGCCGCAGCCGTGGAGAGCCGGTCGCCGGAGAGGGGGGGCGGGGGAAATCGAAAACGTTCAAAATTTTTGACAGATGGGGAAAAAGAATTTGAGCCCTAATTAACCAAAAATTAGCGACATTTAGCGACGTCTAATTAAAATATCGCTAAATTAAAATTTAGCGACGTCAAAGACGTCGCTAAACACGTTGCTAAATATTTTTGATATATACGTCGCTAATTACGCCGCTAAACGTCGCTAAATCAGATATATTAGCGACGTTTAGCGACCTTAATTGAACTTATAGCGACTCATCTTTTAAAATATGAATAAAAGTCGCTGAACGTCGCTAAATGTCGCCATTTGGCGATGTTTAGCGACGTTTTTAATGGAGTCGCTGATTTAGCGACGTTTATACCAGGAGTCGCTAAAATACGTCGCTAATCCCACTTTTTCTAGTAGTGTTCAGCAACAAGTGCCCAACATTAAAGTGTTTTAGTAAAATACAGGAACCCAACAACAACTAGCACACCAGCAGCATCAATTGCAAGGCAGAGCAGCAATAGCAAATACAACAATAGCAGCTAGTAGAAGCACAACAGCAAGCATGTGCAGCAGCTCGAGCATGGGCAGTGAGCAGCAGCTACACCATCATCAGCAACATGTATCAGTAGCGGAAGCAGCAGCAGTTTCAAGCACAACAAGGTATCAAGTTTCAGAGCTAGATAAGTTAGTAGTTTAATTAGTTTAGTAGTTAGTTTGGCTACCTAGTTCATTAGTAGTTTAACTAGTTAGTAGTTATATATACATATGTACTTTTGATATCTAGTACTAGTAATACTATTAGTGTTATGTATATACTCGTATCTCTAATTGTGATAGGTATGTATATATGTATATATGTAGTAGTTAGCTAGTAGTATGGTATTAATTCATACATATGAGTATATACTAGTAGTTTGGGTAGTTAGCTATATACTAGAGTGACATTACCTTGAGATACCAATGTAAATGTCAAGGTATTAGTCGATACTCAATGTATTGAATTTGGGTATCAAGATGGGGGTGTAGTGGTACGATACCGCATTGGTTCAAAGCCAATGTATCCACTTAGCATTTGTAATTAGGAATATTATATATAATATTAATTTTATATACATATTGTGATAATTTCTTATTTAATTGAGTTACGTATCTTACGATACGTTCTCTTTTAGTATCCTAGTTTAGCTAGTGCAGCATAGTTATATAGTGTATGGACCCAATATCCTAGAGATAGACTCATACAACCTAAAAATATGTAGTTTGACCAAGTTTGACCAGTTTGACTTAGAGTTGACCTAGTTTGACTGTTTTGACTTAGAAATGATTTTTTGACCTGGATGTTGACTAGTTTCACTTATTTTTTATTTCGAAACCTTGTATTAATGTTATATTCCCTATCTAGGTCTTCTAGGCACCGTACCGGACATCTGTGATACCGTGCACCGGATTTCAGGATAGTACATTCTTTAATAGTTTCTCATTTATGATATCCTCTATGTCTCTTGTATTTAGAGTAGATATCCTTGATTTCTTGACACGATAGTTATACAAATTGGTATATCCGGATCTCTTTATGAGATGTTATCCCTTGGTATATATAGTGTATTTTGTGCAAGCCTTGTTTTCTTATTCTTCTTGTACATGTACAGATACTGATTCTTGGGGAGACTTGCTACCTTTCTAGAGAATCCCGTGTCATAACATACCTTGGTTGGATCCACTATACCAGTCGGTGGAGGGGAGTATTTAGTGTAGATATGTGATTATATCCTCCTTGTGCATGTCTTATTCCTTGTGAGTGTTGGTCATATACCGCACATATGATTAACTAGGCCTTTTATCCTTGTGCAAGTTTCCAAGCCGATCATATGTTAAGCTGGTACTCACTCACTTAGTCATTAGTATTCTTATTTATTGCCATATTGTTCATTCTTGTATTTATTTCCAGTATTTCTTTATTGTATCTCTTGTATATATATGTTGTATCTTGTATATTTTACATTTATTTACTGTTATATAGTTTATATTATTTATTAGAACTGATGTTAGAGATGTACTCTGCTCCTTTCCTGACTGGAAATATTTTTCCAGATGACACTGATGAGTGGTACCCCACTCACTACGGATCTCAGGATGTTGTGGACTTAGAGCCAGAGACCTTGGCTCAGGAGGGTCTCATCCCGACTGAGACAGACGACCCAAGACTCGTAGCTTCATAGTTAGACTCTTTGTACTGGATTTGTCTCCAATATTACTATTAGTTTTCTCTGACTCATTTGATGTTATTATTTGTCTCATGAATTGTATTCGTGACTCTTCTATTCTTTTATCATATTTGTGCTATTTTCTATCTTATAGATCTGTGATTGAGTATATTTATTGTTGGTGGCATATTTATATTGATAGATAGTTTATCCAAACAACGTTCTACCGTCGATGCTGCGGCGTAGGCTGGACGTTGTTCACTACTTGCATCCCTATACTGGGTGCGGGTCGTGACAAAAGGCATATAGAAATCCTGAGTGTTGATTATGATATGATCCTCGACGGATGCCACATCCCTGCTTTTATAGAGCTTTTCTTTCACTGGGTCATAGAGTTTATAGCCAAACTCATCTCGGCCATAGCTGACAGACGTAATAGCTCATCTTCAACTAAAGTTTAGATCTTTCTTCCTTCAGTACATGTGCGAAGGCCTTATAACCAAACATTCAATGGTGACTATATGATGGCTCCTTATCATACCATACTTTATCAGGCACATCACCTTGCAAAAAAGCATTAGGAGATAAATTAATAACATAAGCATCAGTTTTAAGAGCCTCACCCCAATAACTATCCGGTAAGTTTGTTTCTGACAACAAATATTGTATTCTCTCCATCAGTGTCCTGTTCATACGCTTCTCTATACCATTGAGATGAGGTGACTTTGGTGGAGTCTTTTGGTTTCGAATATCTTGCTATCTACAATACGCATCAAAGGATCGATGTATTCACTGCTATTGTCCGACCAAACATACTTTATCTTCTTGCCCATCTTCCTATCTACAGAGGCCTGATACTCTTTGAAAGTAGGCAACACCCAATCCTTGGTCTTTATAGCATAGACCCAAACTATCCTCAAATAGTCATTAATAAAACTCATAAATAAAAAGCACCACCAATAGTTTTTACCTTCATAGGACCGTAGACATCCGAGTAAACTAACTCGAGCAACGCCGAATTCCTTGAACTTGGATGACTTTAGAAAGATGTCCTATTTTTATTTTCTGCCATGCAATGTGTGCATCTCTCCAAATTTGTCGACTTAAGCCCTGTAATCACTTTTATGTTCAATAAATAGATCATTCATTTCTTGCTGATATGGCTAAGACGCCTGTACCATAACTTGGTACATGCATCAATGGTTGTGTTTACCTCATGTGCCCCTGTGCGCTCTCCTCCATATAGTAGAGACCGATTTTTTTCTTTCTTTGACAATCACCATAGAACCCCTGAAAAGCTTCCACTGACTGTTCCCAAAGAGATTGAAGAATCTCTCATCATCCAACCTTCCAACAAATACAAGGTTAAAATGGATATCGGAAACATGACAACATCTTTGAGTACAAAAATTGTACATGTCTTGCTTCTCAAATGCACTATCTAATAACAACAACTTTTGACACATCTCCGTTGTCCATCTTCAACACTCCACAGTCTCATGTTGTGTAAGTGACAAACAATATCCTTTTATGAGATATGTGTCTGAAACCCCTAGAGTCCACCAGCAAAGAATTATCATCTTAGGTGAGGTTCAAAATTATCTCATCGCCTACAATAATCACATTATCTCCATGTGTTACTTTCCCTTGTTGCCCTTCTTCTCTTTCTTCCAAGAGAAATAGTTTCGCTTGGTGTGGTTCTTCTTGCCATAATTATACATTCAGAGTCCTCGTACCAACCATTGGACTTGCCTCTACTCTTATATCTGGCACTGCCCGAACCTTTACTATTACTTCTTCCACGACACTGTCGCCTCTACTAAATGAGATAAAAATAAAGTTCCCTGTTATTTTTTGTGCACCCCTTCATTCAACAACCCTTTATTGGCAATGTCACGCCCCAGTCCCAAAATACGTAGGACTAGGACACGTAAGCATGCCAGCCGCCTGTATATATGGCAACTCCAATATATGGAAACCATATATACGAGCGTACGCTATATAATGAACAATAATTCACAAGTGGTAAAACTATCACAAGTCACAGGGTATAATCTAAATCTCATCCACAGAAATTAAATATGAATAACCAATAACCATGTAACTAGATCTTAATATAGATATCTAAGAATGACAGTCAGATGGAAACAATTCTACTGCCGAAATAGAATATAAAAAGGAACCAGATACACACCATATAAGAACAACATCTGACAATCACGAGGCTCGAAGAGAAGACCTCCTCGGGATATACGTAACATGCCTGGATCTGCTCTCCTGCGAATGCTCAAGAATATATACACCTGGCAGGGGACCAGGTCCTCAGAGGGACATAGCAAGATACATAAAAATAACATGCCATAATGTAAATACTGAATAAATAAATGGGGTGTGCTAACCATCTAAGTGAATATAATTTAAAGACCTTGTAGTACGCATGGGAATGTGTAGGCTAGACATATGCTGACGTAATTCACCAATCGTCATGACTGGCTAGTATATGTGTCATATGCCCCCTGACGCAAGGGCACAAGCAGTACCCCATCCTCCTCGGAGCATGGTAACGGGAACAAGAAAACCAATACCCCATCTCCGAGCAGCATGGTAACAGGAATGCCCCATCTCCGAAGAGATGGTATCAGGCAACAGGAAACAGGAATATATAAGGAGGGGGTGTCCCATACGCCTACTAAGTGTCTTTCCCGCCCAATATAGATATACAAGTCGTAAAAATGACATGGATATCTCGAACTATGATGCAAGTCTCAATAAAATAAACAACTGAGCTAAATACCGCTACACGTGTTGCTCACACTGATGGCCAGTCGCGCATGAGGCACGCATCCCTACATGTACTCACTCTGTGACGTGTAATGATACGTGTCAAGGCCTGAGAAGTTATATCAATAACTTCACAACTTTAGGTGGGTCTACTAGACACTAGGTCAGACACAAGTCCTAACGTCAACGCCTTCGTTGACTGCACCCGAGTTTTCTCGGACGAGCACATTTATATAATATAAAAATAGATAAATATGTAACTAGCAATAACTAAATTTAAACAGTACAACAAGACAAGGTATACTTGCCTAGCAAGAGAGCTGCAAAATATAACGTCCAGATGTCAAATGCTAAAAGTCAGAAACTATGGCCTCAGAAGGAAAGTCTCCGGATGCTGAAATAAACATCACCAACAGTCTCAGAAAATATCAAATAGCTAGAAACACCTGTCCTTAAGTCCAATTTGGACACAGGGGCAAAAATGACAGTTTTCGGTCAAAGCGGGGGTCCACATATGGGCCGCTTTGTACCAAAAAATGTGCCAGGGTCAAAGGTCTCCAAATTCGCCAAACTTAGTGTCAACAAGTCCAAAACATCGATACGAACCCAAGAAACTTTCAGAATTGGATTCCGATGAGCCGGTCACAAAATCGCCCGTCAAGTGGAGCCTGTGGGGCCCTCGATACGGGATTTTGCCAACGTTCTCAGAATTGAACCAAATTTGGATCACAGGACCAGCGTATTGCTACGAGTCCGATGGCGCAAGTTTCGTTTCGATCCGACGTGTGTACATAAAGTTACAGCGTGTTCCAGAACAGGCGGATACGGGACGTTGTCGGCGGATACGCGTTGATTCCGGTGTGCACGCACATCCAAATCAACTTTTGTGAAATCCCGCACATCCGTATCAACGATGCGCACGTTTCGGTAAAGACCGCGTGCGACCAAGTCATCCCGTTTGGCGGGGCGTACTCAGTTCCGGGGTGAATCGGGTATGGTTTTTCCTGTTTTTGGATCGCGGTTCGCGATCGCCACAGGACTCGATGCTCTGAGCGGGTTGCACGGGCACCGAGGGGGTCATACAGGCTACGCGATGCAACTGACAAAATTGAAATCAGGACAGCGAGGAAAGAGAAAAGAATACCTGAGCAGGGCTTCGCAAAACTAGAATTTTCCGTGTCCGCGTCTCTCGACACGAGATGTGTCCTGTGTCCTGGCTGAATCGTGTCCGGTCTGAGCTAGGGTTTCTGCTGTGGAGGATACGGCGGAGGCGGCCAGGGACTGTGGAGGTCCGGGGAGGTTGGGCAGAGGCGGGGGAGGCTGCTGCGGGTCTTCGGCGAGGTCGGCGGAGCTGAAGAAGGAGGGAGAAGGGAAGGCGGGGCTGTGGAGACGTCGTTGGGCTCGTGGAGGCGGTGGGACGGGTCGAGGAGGGAGGCTGCGGGGAGAGGGCGGAGCTGTGGGAGTCAGAGGGGTGGTCAGGCGGAGAGGGGTCACCGGAGAAGCGGGGCGGAGGAGTTGTGGATGGTGCTGGAGGGCGGAGATGAGGGAGAGAGGGAAGGAGGTGAGGAGGAAGTGGGGCTGGTGGTGGTGGCGAGTGGCGGAGGAGGTGGAGGTCGAGGTCGGAGGGGGCGGAGGCAGGCTGGGAGAGGGCGGCGGAGGTTGTGAAGGGGGCCGGGAAGGCTGGTAGAGGGGAAAGAGGCTCGGGGGAGGAGAAGAGGAGGCTGAGGAGAGAGGGAGGGTCGGGGGCCAGCGGCTGGGAGGGGGTCGACTCCGGCCAGGGGCGGCGGAGCAACTCCGGCGGGGGGAGGGGGGGGGGGGGGTTGGCTGCGGGCTAGGGTCAGGGGTTTGGGATTTTGATTTTTCTTTTATTTGTTTTCTTTTATAAAAAAAATATATAGATATTTTAATAAAATATCTTAAGATATTTATAAGATATTTCCGAGATATTTTCGGGATATTTTCGGGTGAGTCCCGCCTCCAAATGGACGGCGCAGGTTCACCGGCCAATGAGGGGGTGACACCTCGCAGAGAAATTTGTAGGAAGGTCCTTGCAATTTCATAAATTGCATAATGGTCCTATTTTGGGAAATTGCGCAATTTACGAAATTGTCTGGAAAAACACTCGATTCCTGAAATTTCTAAAATGCACAGAACTGAGAGAAATTGTTATGTGAGGGCCCTGGAGGAATGGGGTTGAGTCTGGGCAGGGGTTGGACCTGGTTTTTGGGTGATACGGGTCATCGTATTTATTAATTAATAAATACCGTGCACGGTGTTCACTAATTATTTAGAGGCAAGTAGGGCCATAATTTTTTTACGGTGTCAATACACTAAATGTAGTATACTCAGTGTAGAAAATTAACGTATTTTTGTTTGGACAAAACAGGTGCAGGTTGACCTCAAATCTCTAGAGGTACAAAGATGGATAAAGAGCAGGAAATAAAATAGGAAATAAATATGGACTTTTGTAACGATATTTGTGCGTCTCAAACGAGGCTCAATTTAGCACATCTGTGAGTTGCACAAAGTTCAGAAAATTAGTCTGACATGTCTAGGACAAGTATGTGAACTCCGTTCGGGGATAACAGTCAAGATAAAGCTCCAAATAATTAGGTGATGGACAGGTGCACAAATCAACAGGATATGTAAGAAAAATAAATTAAAATATTACCATAAATCCTAAATTGTTAAAATAATCCTAAAAATACTAAAATCTGGTCGAGGGGGTTTACAATCTACCCAACTTATAAAAATTTCGTCCTCGAAATTAAAACTAAGCTACGGTAGAAGTCAAAGACGGCATAAGGTATAATTTCACAAAGTAATTTATATCTTGGTTTATGAATAGGTTCGAAAAACATTTACATATGTTGTCCACATGCTCCCAAGTAGATTCTTCTGGCGCGTCATGCTTCCATGCCACGCGGACCAAGGGAAAAGACTGATTTCTCAGTACCTTTTCTCGATGATCAAGGATTTCTACGGGCTGCTCCTGATACGACAAGCTCGACCTAATGGTGATCTCCGAATGGTTGAGAACGTGACTACTGTCTGTCACATATCGCCTGAGTTGCGATACGTGGAATACAGCAAGTACTCCCTCAAGTGAAGGTGGTAGCGCAATTTGATATGCCACTACTCCCACTCTTTCTAGCACGTCAATGGTCCAATATAACTTGGCCTCAACTTGCTGCGTCCTCTGAATTGTATGGTGTCTCTAGTAGGTGATATCCTCGAGATGACATGATCGTCCTCTTTGAATTCCAAGGGACGATGATGACGTCTGTCCACTATTTCTGTCTGTCTTGCGCTGCGCGCAAGTGTCCTTGTATTACTTAACTGCCTTTACTGCGTTGACTACCAACTCTGGTCACGTGAATCCTTGTCTGGTAAAATGCTGACTGGTATGCCGTACAATCTTAGGATTTGCCTCATATAAGTAATATCTTCATATCTTCAGAGTAATCACGACGGTTGCAAGTTCCAAATCCTTCTCATGTACTCATAATTGTCTAGATGCATATACCATTACCTTGCCATCCTGTATTAATACGCATCCCAAACTTTTCCTGATGCGTTTGTAGATCACAACCGCCTGATCCGGATGGAATAGTCAATACGGGTGTTGTGGTCAGTCGCTTCTTCAACTCCTCGAAAGCGGCTTGACACTCGTTGGTCCATAGGAATTCTTAATCCTAAAAAGTCAACCTAGTCATAGGTGCTGCTATCCTTTCAGGAGTCAATCAATTGTTTATCCAGGTGAAATCCATTTAGACTCCTGTCAACAAAATGATACATTCCTTCATTGTAACACTTTGAACAAAGTTACGAAGCAAAAATTTCATGCTGCCATAGTGATGCACGTACCAGGAAAGTAGGTAGGTAGCGAAGGTCATTCTTAAAGATAGCACCGTTTATAACTGCAATCTAATCTAATAACAGGGTTTGGTAAATACCCAAGAAACAAACAGAAATGGCTACAGAACAATACACTTTCGTATTTATACTAAGGATGAGGTTTCGTCTTTCCGAAATAAGGGAAGACGGAAAATAATAATCAAGAGTTCAAGGGGAAGGTAATAGATTATGAGTGTGGGGATCAATGCGTTTAAAGAATTCAATGGGATTTGTCAAAGCAGTTGTGGATTGAAATATTATTTTAGTAATTCCTATTCACATGCTCGTATCAGTACAGTTACGTAACTAATACGATATGCTCAGACATATCTAGAGGGCAAGTACATCTGTCTACTAATCACTATATATCTCAATCCACGTAAAGTAGTTATGCGAAGGGCGAATCAAAATGCACTAAGGTTGATCAGACCGTAATACACTGATTCTGAATAGACAATTGTATTAGTGGGGTGGATCAGGCCCTAATAACACATATGTCATGAACAAGCTCGATAAAGAATAAGCTTGCAAAACTAGGCTATAATAGCAGTATAAGTCAAGGTAGTACAGTAAATATAAGTACGCTAGATTATGATATGAGAAATTACAAAAAAATTCACAATCACAAAAAAATAAGACTCTACAATCTCTACAGTTAATATTCTAACTTCTTCCTAAGTTGCTAGTTGACCAAAAAGAGGTATGGCCTTCTAAGTTCTACAATCTTAATATACATAATAGGTTGTCTGCCTAAAACAGAGATTTTAAGAAAGTCCGCGTAAAGTAGGAATTCGAGGTTGTCTGCGTAAAGCAGAGATAAAATAATTTGGCGTAACGCATGGTTTCAGAGCTATCCGCGTAGAACAGAGAAGCGTAAGGTAGAGCTTCAGAGCTGTCCGCGTAAAAAGTCTGTGCGTAGAAATCTGCGCGTAAAAGTCTGGGTGAAAGTCTGAGCGTAAAGGTTTTGCGCTAAAATCTGCGCAAAACTATCTCCTGTGTAAAGTCTAGCATTCGTCATAGTGTAAAGTTGTACGAGAAACTCATGAGTTTGTTCGTCAAATTTAGTGAATCCTGACATCTGACAAAAGTACTCGCACAACGATCGAGTGGACGGTTTGATGATGAATTTGTACGGGGTCCCAGGTTGTCGTTTAGTGACTTTATTGGATACAAGTCACTTACGCTCGGGGTGAGACAAAACCAGATCTCCTGTCAAAAGCTGTTTCTTTTTTTTTTGCACAGGGCTCGAGGCGTATCTCTACCTTTAATGCACGAGATTGGGTCATGCCTGGGGAAAGCAAAGGCTGTAAAAATTTTGCTCACATCCAATCATTATATCTTACGCCTAATCAGGTTATTCTACGCTGGTTATCTATTTATTCAAGAATCATCAGGTTTACGCAGGGCAGTTACCTACGTGGCTCTCATGACGCAGGATAAGGAAGACTAAGGGATCGTGGGTAGCAGTTGTCATAACTGCGGCATAAAGGGGACAAGCTCTTGCATAGTTTTGGCTTTTTACGCCAACTAGGCAGTTGTTTGGTTCTTATGCTAACAACGGTCAAATGGGTTTTACGCCAACAAGGGTAAAGAGTCTCTGGCGTAAAACTCTGGTCGAGGGGGTTTAGTCCTAGTATTCAACTTTGGATTTCTATTGGTTCCTTAAGACTAGGGTCAACATTATGGTCAAGTCTCTAACTAATCCTAGTAGTGTTTTTACTACACTCAAGTCATACATAAATACGTCAAGGGATAATGGTAAGTTAATCTACAGGTAGTGTTGCTAGGGTTCATTAGATAGTATGGAAGACTAGGGTTCATTTAGTAGTCTGGACTTAATGATATGTCAATGCCCTAGTTGTGTTCTTAATAGGAATACTACCCTAAGTATCATCTTATTAACAGGGATTCCTATATTCTAGCAGGGGCTATACTCGAGGAATATTTAGGAAAGCACAGGATTCAAGCAAGATGCAATTTATTCAAATAAAATGGATTGGAAGAAGGATGAGTCATAGTCAATTGGATGAGATCCTATACTCTAATCCTAGGTGCAGGCTTGCTCGGTACAGTAACGTAACCGAGACAATATGCTCTGACCTGCATGGGCCACCACTAAAAACATGTCACGCCCCAGTCCCAAAATACGTAGGACTAGGACACGTAAGCATGCCAGCCACCTGTATATATGGCAACTCCAATATATGGAAACCATATATACGAGCGTACGCTGTATAATGAACAATAATTCACAAGTGGTAAAACTATCACAAGTCACAGGGTATAATCTAAATCTCATCCACAAAAATCAAATATGAATAACCAATAACCATGTAACTAGATCTCAATACAGATATCTAAGAATGACAGTCAGATGGAAACAATTCTACTGCCGAAATAGAATATAAAAAGGAACCAGATACACACCATATAAGAACAACATCTGACAATCACGAGGCTCGAAGGGAAGACCTCCTTGGGATATACGTAACATGCCTGGATCTGCTCTCCTGCGAATGCTCAAGAACATATACACCTGGCAGGGGACCAGGTCCTCAGAGGGACATAGCAAGATACATAAAAATAACATGCCATAATGTAAATACTGAATAAATAAATGGGGTGTGCTAACCATCTAATTGAATACAATTTAAAGACCTTGTAGTACGCATGGGAATGTGTAGGCTAGACATATGCTGACGTAATTCACCAATCGTCATGACTGGCTAGTATATGTGTCATATGCCCCCTGACGCAAGGGCACAAGCAGTACCCCATCCTCCTCGGAGCATGGTAACGGGAACAAGAAAACCAATACCCCATCTCCGAGCAGCATGGTAACCGGAATGCCCCATCTTCGAAGAGTATGGTATCAGGCAACAGGAAACAGGAATATATAAGGAGGGGGTGTCCCATACGCCTACTAAGTGTCTTTCCCACCCAATGTAGATATACAAGTCGTGAAAACGACGTGGACATCTCGAACTATGATGCAAGTCTCAATAAAATAAACAACTGAGCTAAATACCGCTACACGTGTTGCTCACACTGATGGCCAGTCGCGCATGAGGCATGCGTCCCTATATGTACTCACTCTGTGACGTGTAATGATATGTGTCAAGGCCTGAGAAGTTATATCAATAACTTCACAACTTTAGGTGGGTCTACTAGACACTAGGTCAGACACAAGTCCTAACGTCAACGCCTTCGTTGACTGCACCCGAGTTTTCTCGGACGCGTACATTTATATAATATAAAAATAGATAAACATGTAACTAGCAATAACTGAATTTAAACAGTACAACAAGGCAAGGTATACTTGCCTGGCAAGAGAGCTACAAAATATAACGTCCAGATGTCAAATGCTAAAAGTCAGAAACTATGGCCTCAGAAGGAAAGTCTCCGGATGCTGAAATAAACATCACCAACAGTCTCAAAAAATATCAAATAGCTAGAAACTCCTGTCCTTAAGTCCAATTTGGACACAGGGGCAAAAATAACAATTTTCGATCAAAGCGGGGTCCACATGTGGGCCACTTTGTACCAAAAATGTGCCAGGGTCAAAGGTCTCCAAAATTGCCAAACTTAGTGTCAACAAGTCCAGAATGTCGATACGAACCCAACGGAACTTCCAGAATTGGATTCCGATGAGCCGGTCACAAAATCGCCCGTCAGGTGGAGCCTGTGGGGCCCTCGATACGGAATTTTGCCAACGTTCTCAGAATCGAACCAAACTTGGATCACAGGACCAGCGTATTGCTACTAGTCCGATGGCATAAGTTTTATTTTGATCCGACATGTGTACACAAAATTACAGCATGTTCCAGAACAGGTGGATATGGGACGTTGTCGGCGGATACGCGTTGATTCCGGTGTGCACGCACATCCAAATCAACTTCTGCGAAATCCCGCACGTCCGTATCAACGACGCGCACGTTTCGGTAAAGACCGCGTGCGACCAAGTCGTCCCGTTTGGCCGGGCGTACTCAGTTCCGGGGTGAATCTGGTATAGTTTTTCCTGTTTTTGGATCGCGGTTCGCGATCGCCACAGGACGCGATGCTCCGAGCGGGTTGCACGGGCACCGAGGGGGTCATACAGGCTACGCGATGCAACTGACGAAATTGAAATCAGGACCGCGAGAAAAGAGAAAAGAATACCTGAGCAGGGCTTCGCGAAACTAGAATTTTTCGTGTCCGCGTCTCTCGACACGAGCTGTGTCCTGTGTCCTGGCTGAATCGTGTCCGGTCCGAGCTAGGGTTTATGCTGTGGCGGACACGGCAGAGGCGGCCAGGGACTGTGGTGGTCCGGGGAGGTCGGGCAGAGGCGGGGGAGGCTGCTGCGGGTCTCCGGCGAGGTCGGCGGAGCTGAAGGAGGAGGAAGAAGGGAAGGCGGGGCTGTGGAGACGTCGCTGGGCTCGTGGAGGCGGTGGGACGGGTCGAGTAGGGAGGCTGCGGGGAGAGGGCGGAGCTGTGGGAGTCGGAGGGGTGGTCAGGCGGAGAGGGATCACCGGAGAAGCGGGGCGGAGGAGTTGTGGACGGTGCTGGAGGGCGGAGAAGAGGGAGAGAGGGAAGGAGGCGAGGAGGAAGTAGGGCTGGCGGTGGTGGCGAGTGGCGGAGGAGGTCGAGGTCGGAGGGGGCAGAGGCGGGCTGGGAGAGGGCGGCGGAGGTTGTGAAGGGGGCCGGGAAGGCTGGTAGAGGGGAAAGAGGCTCGGGGGAGGAGAAAAGGAGGCTGAGGAGAGAGGGAGGGTCGGGGGCCAGCGGCTGGGAGGGGGTCGACTCCAGCCAGGGGCGGCGGAGCAACTCCGGCGGGGGGGGGGGGGGGGGTTGGCTGCGGGCTAGGGTCAGGGGTTTGGGATTTTGATTTTTCTTTTATTTGTTTTCTTTTATAAAAAAAATATATAGATATTTTAATAAAATATCTTGAGATATTTTCGGGATATTTTCGGGATATTTTTGGGTGAGTCCCGCCTCCAAATGGACGGCGCAGGTTCACCGGCCAATGAGGGGGTGACACCTCGCAGGAAAATTTGCAGGAAGGTCCTTGCAATTTCATAAATTGCATAATGGTCCTATTTTGGGAAATTGCACAATTTACGAAATTGTCTGGAAAAATACCCTATTCCTGAAATTTCTAAAATGCACAGAACTGAGGGAAATTGTTATGTGAGGGCCCTGGAGGAATGGGGTTGAGTCTGGGCAGGGGTTGGACCTGGTTTCTGGGTGATACGGTCATCGTATTTATTAATTAATAAATATCGCGCACGGTGTTCACTAATTATTTAGAGGCAGGTAGGGCCATAATTTTTCTACGGTGTCAATACACTAAATGTAGTATACTCAGTGTAAAAAATTAACGTATTTTTGTTTGGACAAAACAGGTGCAGGTTGACCTCAAATCTCTAGGGGTACAGAGATGAATAAAGAGCAGAAAATAAAATAGAAAATAAATACGGACTTTTGTAACGATATTTGTGCGTCTCAAACGAGGCTCAATTTAGCACATCTGTGAGTTGCACAAAGTTCAAAAAAATAGTCTGACATGTCTAGGACAGGTATGTGAACTCCGTTCGGGGATAACAGTCAAGATAAAGCTCCAAATAATTAGGTGATGGACAGGTGCATAAATCAACAGGATATGTAAGAAAAATAAATTAAAATATTGCCATAAATCCTAAATTGTTAAAATAATCCTAAAAATACTGAAATCTGGTCGAGGGGGTTTACAGGCAAAGTCCCGACTAACCACGTATTCTGGAGCAGAAATAATCATAGACACTTGTACGATCTTCCACGAGTATGACAATATATTCGTCGTTGAACTTTACCCCCATAGAGGATAACTGGTCAATTACTCCCTGGAACTCAGTTAGGTGATTCGTAATAGTAGACGTACCATCTTGTACTGCAGATCCATCATCATTTAGATTAGGAACAATTTATTTACCCAGTCTTCTTTGCGCAAAAAGATTCCATCTTGTCCTAAAATGTTCTTACGTGCTCTATATTGACAACGTAATTATACATATTTTTGTCAACGAACTGCCGGATATATCCACACACACCTGTATATGCTCAAACTTTCAGTCCTCCGCGGATTTATCACTAGGCTTCTCGAAAGCAAATAACGAAAGATGTAGCTTCTTAACGAGCAATAAATCTTTTAACTTGCTCTACCAATAGTGGTAATTGGAACCGTTTAGGTTTACCATACGTACCAGTTTTACGTTAATCTCTTCTCCTTGGCTTGACTGTCATCCTTGACACCAATTTTGAACCAAAATCTCTGATACGATTCTGTTGGAATTTTTTTTAGTCAGATTTTTTAATAGTAAACTTAACGCTAACTGTCGGAGGGATATTTTAGTTAGTTTTTTTAACGGTAAACTTAACACTGACTGTCGGAGGGTATCAAGATGAACATTTTCAATAGTTGATGGTATTAAGTTTATACCTATAAAAATTGAGGGTATCAAGTTGAAAATTTAAAATAGTTGAGGGTATCAAGTTGCAATGTAGCCTATAATTTGGCTAAGTTTTAATTTGTGTTTGATCTTTCATGTTCTTCTCTCAAAATATATATATATATATATATATATATATATATATATATATAAAAGAGATTTGACCGGACCCAACACTACTCTAACTGAGCTGGCCCATGTCGAGCTAGCCGTCCCACTCAATATTTTGATCTCTTAGGTTCCAAAACCTGGGGATCATCGTCTGAATAAGTTATCCCCACTTCTAACTTCTCCAATATGATCAATACTACTCAAATAAGAATAGTCATGGCCACCTTCTCAACCATTATCTTCCTTTTCGTCTCCGCCTCGGCCAACTCTACAATTTTTGCAGCACCAATAGACCTCGCCACTGCCTGTGCCTCGACACTATACACCTCATACTATCTGTCCGTCCACCAAGTCTAACTGCACTGGAAACCTCTCCGGCTACGTGTGCGTCTCCGTTGACAATTTCCATTGTCTTAAACAAAGAATTCATTTCTAGAAGTCATTTTATACCAAAATAGTGTATTATATATAACATGAAATGATAATCTAGTGAAGTTGAAGAAACTTAATATTAATATTTTTAAATGTTTGTTTCAAAACTTCCTTTTCTTTTTCAAATAATCTAAAAGCTTCACATCTACTAGTAGATCTTGAAATTTTTATGAAAGAAGGATTTAATGTACTACTTGCATACTCATAATAATCTCCGGTCTTGCCACATGTGAAATGATGTTCTTGACGGATAAGATATTTTGATAAATTAGTTTTATTAAGAGCAAACGAATAAGTAAATGTTCCTGATGAAGAAGTAAAAGCATTGGTGGTTAACTATGTTTGTGGAACATCAATTTCTTCCTTACTATAACAATTATTATAATGTCTCTTTAAAGTCTTTATGCCTTCATTTTTTTTCCATTTATAGATATTCTTGCATTTATTGCATTGTTGAGTTCTATATATTGATTTTTGTGTGTTGTGATCTAACATTTCATCTCCTTTATCACTTGTGACATTTATTTTTGAAAAAGAATTCCAAATAATTGATCTTATTCAGTTGGAACAACGCTATTAATACTTTGGTTTTTCAGATGGAACATTTGTGTGGGTAGTTGTTCACTATCTATACTACTCAAATTATTATAAACGATATAACACCCATCAAAAATACTAATAAAATATTGGTTAGATCAGTTCTAGTATGATCCATACTATATTTAAAAAAAAAAAAATCTAACTTAAAAAAAAAACAATTTAAAGTATCAAAATTAACTACTTATAATATAATCTAACAAAAACTTAATACTTAAATCTCAACTTGATTTTCTCCAAAGACTGATATAGAATTGTTGCAACTTGGTGGTGGTTGATAAAATTTAAAGTCTCCAGATTATGATTATTCGAACTCTTGCAATTTTTTTGGCACTTCAGTCTCCAGAAAGTAGCTAATTCATGATTGACGGGAGCAAAATACTAATTCAAAGTATCAGAAGAGAGAAAATAAATTATTGTGGTAAATTTTGATAAATTAAATCTCTATTCATAGAAATTTTCGAATGCCAAAACAATCATAAATACTCTTGTCATATAATTGCTCTAGGAATATTTTGATCATTTCAGCCAGACGATCAAAATTATGGTCCAGAAAAACCATATTGCCCTTGTAATATGATTATCGGAGGATATTTGACAAAACAATAATGCTAAGTTTACTACCAAATGCTTACAACCTTCTTACAACCCTCTCTCCCTCCCTCCTGCTATGTGGGCTACATCCGGCTCCACCTCTCCCTCCAATGAACGGCTGTCACGTGGCGTTTCTGCACACACAAACGGTCATTAACGATTATACGGTGAGGGATAAATTGGTAAAAACTAATGTATTATATAGGGGATGGAGTGGGGGTGGGAAGCGGGAATGGTCCTATTACAGGGCTTTTTCGGAGCCGGTTTGGGGATGGAGAATCCAGGCCTGGCCCGAGTGGAGAGTGGGTCAGGATCAATTTCAGGATTTAATTAGGCTTGGGCCGGCCGAACCCGAGTTTGACCGGGCCAGTCCTGTTCGGTTTGCGGGGTCATCTGGCCCACGTAACACCTTGACGTAATACTGAAGGATGCAGTGCAGGTCAATTGATCAAATTGGAGTCTACGGAGCATGTTTATTGTGGCTATTACTCGCCTCCCCTGGAACTTAACGGGACAATTTCGTCATTTTTCTTTTTGCCTAGGGATTTCTGCTGGAAGTTGGATAATGTAAATATAGAAGTGCATTTCCTGGCTTAAAGTCAACTGAAATCAATGGTAAGTCTCAATTCACAGTTTTTTCCCCCCTACTGTGAGATGTATGAATGAAAGTAAAGAAGGTAGCAAATGTAAAAGCTTGCATGCGAAATTTATGATTGAGTATACATATTTTTCTTTTAAATAGAAGTATATATAAATCAGTAGTGACTTTATCAAAATTTATGCTACAAGAAATGGATCGAGGCATGCATGCACCACTCGGTCCTCATTTCTCCTCAGTGTCCTTTTCTACTGAGCTGCTCTTGGCGATGGCAGTGACAATGTTCTGCTTCGCCCAGCGCTTGATGTCGTAGGATTTCTTAGCCGGCCTCTTCTCCTTGGCTTGGGACCTTGCCTTGTTCTTGGTGATGGCGATGGCGAGGTCGTTCGGGAACAAGGACCGCCAGACGAATGCGTGGAGCAAGGTGGACACGAGCAGGAGAGAGACTATGGTGGAGGATAGGACCGTGAGGCTGAGGGCCAGGCCCTTTGTGAAGAAGCAAGGGACCTCCTCGGCGTACTTTATGGTGGCCAGAGAAACTGTAGTCATCGGAAATGTATATGACCACCAAGCAACTGAGAACCTGCAGCAAGAATTGAAGATTAATCGTTAGACAAAAGGGGACGTCACAACCTTGAGGTTCTTCTTTTCCTACTGGTCCTCGTCGTTTTTAAAATAGATAATTTTTGATGGATATATGGATCATTCATTCAACTTAATTGTTCACTCAACCTCTGTCTTGATCGGGATTCCTCCACTTAAACATTTCTGTATGTCCTTCAGAATAACAGTCGTTAGATTATTATTATTTTTTTTTTACAATTTATTTTAGATCAAAATTTTGCGAAAAATTAGATAATTTAAAGATCAAATCTGAACTGCAAAAAAAAGACAATCAAACTGCTATTATTTTTTGGAACACAAACATACGAAAATATATATATATATATATATATATATATATTGTATTCAAAATCTTGTACTCAAAACCTTTTTTGCACGGACACGTGTCCGATACAGATAGATAGCTTGAGCTTATTTGAGTATGTTCTAGTTTACTTTGGAGTGTCAAATTAAAAACTCTTATGTTATTACTCAGCATAATCTATCTATTGTATGTTAGGGTTTAATTTTGAAGATATTCTTGAAGGTTGTTAGTTCGCTGGTCGCTCACTTGAATCCCCTGAAGAAGTTGATCCTGACGACAAGCGAGGTGAAAAGGAAGAGCGCGATGAAGTAGAAGGTCCTGGCCACGGCGTCGAAGTCCCCGTAGATGGCCTTCCACGCGACGCTCGCGGCCGACGGCGTGGCGATGAACATGGAGTAGACAGGGTGCAGCTCCTTGGGCAGCGCCTCGTTGGTCGGCAGCCTCTGGTACAGCGTCACGAACACCACCAGGTAGTGCGCCAGCCCGATCGCCCAGAGGAACTTCCCGGCCTCCCGCCACCCGCAGTTCGCCGCCAGGATGGCCCCCACGAAGTTCCCGACGACCGACAGGTGCGACGACGGGTTCGCCACCTTGCAGAGCCTCCGCTTGCCCCCCGAGAGCCACTGCCCGTAGATCTTGAGCTCGAGGAGGAACAGCGGCGTGGCGAAGACGAACCATACTGACGGGTGCAGCGGGTAGGTTGTTGGTGCTGTGTTCTTGGAGTTAAGGAAGGCCTGGGGCACGCCGATGGCGAGGAACATGCAGGCGATCCAGGGGGCGAAGAAGAAGTTGACGCGGACGGGGTGGAAGTACTCGCGGCGGACGGCTTCGAAGTAGAAGACGCACTTGAGGGCGTAGGCGGCGGAGACGGAGAGGAGGACGGCGAGGGCGAGGAGCCAGATGGCGAGGTTGATGTTGGGGCTGACGTGGAGGAAGGCGGTGGAGCTGCTGGTGGAGAGGTTACGCCACAGGATGGCCTGGCTGCCGAGGCCGAGGCAGATGCCGAAGCAGTTGATGGGGAAGCGGAGGAGGAACGGCCACAGCTGGTCTTTTGGAAGCAGGATGTCCTCGGAATCCTGCAGCCAAGATTAATCAACATTGGATTAGATTGGATTGGATTGGATTTTGCAGCAGTATTAATATCTCCAGACAAACTTTAAAGCACTAGTGTTGAAAGAAAGAATTATTTAGTTCATCCTAAAACTAAATACAATTTTTGAAATCTAAGGAGCCCTAAATGAGATCAAAATGTAAGTCCAAGTAAACCGTCCGGACAAGACACTCAGGAATGAGTCCTTCATCCAGAGATTCTCCAAGTGGACAAGTAAAGTAAATCAATTCTACGACAGTCTCTCTGTAATGACATTTCTCGGACAACATTCTTTTGAGTTAGTTTCATTACCAGGTAAGGACGAGAAGAAAAGAATCATCGGGACGCCGGCCCGATCATAGTTAGTTTTCTTGTTTCGGATTTAAGGGACGAGTGGGACGCGGATATACTCAAGTTCCAACGATTTCAACCTCAAGAACGTAGGTCAGAAATATTATACGAAACCCTAAATCTAATAACCCTAACAAGAAAAATATTGTATCATTTATTATTATATAATACAGTGTATATATTTTCTTAGTGTTCGTGCTAGCTTAGATGGACTTTACTACCAATCTGGACATTGTCTATCGATAATACCTTGACTTGGTCGAGCTCGGGTCCCCGTAGGGCGGCGAAGTATCTCCCTGCTGGGAGTTCACTCTCGTTGCCTCCCTCCCCCGTGGAGCCCCCTCCGCCTCCGCCGGCATGACCCTCCCCGCCATGATTATTGTTCACGTGATCGAACTCGCCCTCCTTCCTCTGCGGCATCAGCGAGTTCTGCTTCATGAGCGTCGACTTGGTCCTGAACATGCTGAAGTCTCCCTTCCGCAACGCCGCCACATCCCCGCCGCCGCCGTAATTGACGCCCCCAAGGCTCTTCCCGCTCCTCGGCAGCCCCTTCCTCTCCTTGCTACCGCCCGTGCCCGGCGCGTTGAGCACCGCGAAGCCGGTCTCGAGGGAGACCTGCCGGTTGATACTCCTTGCCCGTCCCCCCCGATGCCCCGCCGGCTTCAAGATGGGCCCGCTGACCGCCTGCCGATCCGGCAGGATGTCGACGAAGTGGTCGGAAGGTGATTGGGAGCCCATCGCCTTCGCTTCTTCTCCCGACATATCGATCGAAATGGGGAAACAAATTAGTCTCGTTGAGCAACGGAGCTGGAGATCTTCATATATAAGCGTACCAATGTGGTGAATATTAGCCACAAGTAGAGATGGGAGGTTTGCTTTTGGTGGTTGGAGGATGGAGAAAGGAGTACTCACGGTCACGGGGGAGGAGAGGAAGAGAAGGTGGTTTGTGGTGGAGGAGGAAGAAATAATGGAGGGCTTTCAGTGAGTTTGCACTTTGCATGCATGGGACGATGTTGATTGTTCCATGCATATGCATGTATGTTGACGTGCCTTTTGATTTTTTACTCTCTCACGGGGTGTAAGTTGACTAGTACAATATTTTGTTACGTGAAGATCAAATGGCTTGAGCAAGACAGCTAATTACAACTAGCAGTTTGTTGACTTCGTTTGCTTGTCTGTCTCGACGATTTTGGCTCGGACATGTTTCTTGTCTCTCCTTTGGCTTTGGGTGACGACTTTGTGGATGGTATTTAAAGGAGTGCGAGTTGGAGAGAGATTGGAAAGAAGTGGCTGCATTTTCCTACTGAGGGGCTGTTTGGCAATAGAGGAAAGTAAAATAAAATAGAATTCTTCTGAAAATTGATATTTTCAATATGCATTTCGATAAGGTGGAGTGAAGTAAATTCTTTTTTGTTTTGGTTTTTTGAAAAAGTAAAGATTAAAAGTGATTTTTTTTTTTTTAAATTTTGGTGTTTGGTTGGCCGTTAAAGTGAATGAAAAAATGTATTTTTTTCTTCTTCTTAAAGTCACATGAATAGTAAATTTTTTTTTTTTGTTTAAGTAGAGAGTAAGTAATCCTCCAACAAAATACGAGGAGTGAGAATGATTCCACTTTCTCGTTCCATTTTGAAAAGAAAAAAAATTGTAATTCAAAATTCTGATTTTCGTGACAGACAATATTTACTGTTCATGTAAAATAACAATAAATTTTGTCAGCAATCCTCCAACGAAACATATAAAGTGGTACCAAATTCCAAAAACTTTTGGAGTTTGGTCATTTCTGTGCTCCAAAATTATGAACCAAAGGACCTTA
Organism: Iris macrosiphon; assembly: GCA_036927795.1. Lineage (NCBI taxonomy): Eukaryota > Viridiplantae > Streptophyta > Magnoliopsida > Asparagales > Iridaceae > Iris > Iris macrosiphon. The sequence continues at coordinate 28,311,241 of JAYESA010000014.1, read as the reverse complement.
ATTGAACAAAACTTTCAAGAGTCTTAACCAGCATTGAAGGTTAATATTGATAAATATGTTCGACAGTATATTATGCTGGTCCAAGGTCAATTTTGCAATGTTAAATATGTGGGTTTTTGGACGGAAGTATATTTTCCTTTGAACCTAATCGTCACTACCGATCAGTAGCGGAGCTATATCAAAATTCCCTCCAAAACATTTGAGTATTCAAATGAAACATAACCACAGTTTCACTGTGTCAGTTTCAGACACAACAGAACCCCTAACACTGATATGAGGATACTGCTACTAGCAATAAGTCGGAAACAAGCAAAGCAACAGGACACAGAGACACGGTCAAACATGATTACATCTCTGTGCTAAACCGATACTAACACAGAGTTACTTTGATACATTCACAAAGTATGTGTCTCAGGACAGAGTCCTACACATGATCTAACACTACTAAAATACACTGCTTACATCGCTCCATCGGCCCATAGCTCTGGACGACAGATATTGGCTGGCCGCTCTAGTAGAGTAGGGGGTCTACAAATCCTGAACGGCGGACATATACTCCGTTGTCCACAAGAAGGCCTGGAAATTGATTTTGTCCTATGGGAGCAACTGGTGGAGTAGCCGGTGTAGTAGTGCCGATAGTAGCTAGAGTAGAAGAAGTGGTAGCAACTGATGGAAATCCGGGAGCTGGAATAGCTCCTCCTACTGAAGAACGAGTATATAGCGGGGATAAACCATCCGCCGCATCTACGAATTCGTCCTCAGGTCGTGTGCGAGAGTGAAAAATCAAAAGGCACGTCTTCATTTTCTACTGCTTCATTTTCATTTTCACTTCCACTATCACTATCACCTTCATCTTCTAATTCTTGTTCATCGCTCATACCTCCATATCAGAGTTCTCCTCTATATGAGGTAAATCTTCTATCTCAATCTCTTCATCAACTCTATCATCCTCTAACGTAACGTCAACACCCATACCATCAACACCGGCCGAACTCATATATGCAAGTTGAGGCATGGCCACCTCATCCACTTGGTATGATAGATCCCCAACATTATATGCGTTTCTAGCTTTAGTTTTGCATACAGCCCACCAATCTTTATTATTGCGTCGTCGACTAGGATAGCTCGTATAATACACTTGAACCGTTTGACTAGCCAACACAAATGGTTCAAAACCTATATATCTTTTTCCATATTTTATATCAACAAACCCAAACTGTTTGTCAAGTTTTTATCCTTGCTTTGGTGTTGTGTCAAACCAATCATATTTAAACAGCACAATTTTTGTCTCATAAGAATAGTCCAGCTCTACGACATCTCTTAGTACATCATAATAGTCAAATTCTGGATCAACATCGTAGACTGAACCCCTCACATATACTCCAGAACTCTTTGTATAATTAGCCTCCTCATCGACAAATGATTGATTAATAGACTTATCAGTGGTTCTAAATTTGAAGCCATTGATGGTGTATCCATCCTAACACTTTGTCCTCTTGCTTGGTCCGTGTCACGCCCCAGTCCCAAAATATCGAGGGACTAGACACGTGACAATGGCCAGCAACACACACTGATGGACAAACCCAATTTAATGGACCTATCAGGATGTACTTAAGCTGTAACACAACAATAAGGGTCTACGATACAAGTCACAGTCTATTCTAATCTCATCCACTGAAGGTAATCATAGATCAAATGCCAGAATAATCAAAATAAAATATAATCTAACAAGTCTCAAATAAAAATGTCTCGGGGAACAACCCGAGAATAAGTCTGATACATCAATTCAATAGACATGAAATAAAGTAACTAGAAACCGAAATAACTGAGTATGTAAAGCCAATACTCAGGAGAAATCCTCTGGCACGACCTCATCCTCGGGTTCTGGTACTGCTCCAATGTATGCTCCTGTCCCGTATGCTTCGGGATAGATCTCCTCTGCTAAACCTGGGGACATAATCCGAATCCAGGTCCTCAGGGGACATAGCAAGGTACAAGAATAACTCAAGCCAAAATAAATGCAGTGCAATAATAAATGAAACAATAGGAAAAACTATATAACCAGCTAAGTGATATGCAAGATGAGAGCATCACTAGAACTCAGGCTGAGACCACTACAAGCTCTGTGTCGGGGAGCCGGTAGCAGTGGTATCATGTAGTTGTCTAGCTCGGAGTGAGACTACGATGCCGTCATAATATAATCAACCTATAGCTTGTGTGTCTCTCCCCACCCAATGTAATCATACATCTCATGTCTATGACACGCAAGATCATATCTAATACAGCAAGTCATAATGAGATCTAAGCATGTATATAAAGTATATGTCCTGAAACCTGTAACCTATACAGAATCACCATGAATATCTCAGGAAGATTATGTCTCATGAATAGGGTCAGGTGTCCTGGGTATGACGTACTTGATGATGCAAGAACGAGAATGTATAGGGTTTCGATATCCATCTCTTTGTGACGTACACAACTCCGCGTACGGCGTTGGCACCCGAATATTATTCGGACACTAAGTATTGTCACACGGTCCTAGGTTGAATAGAGATATTACAGGAGTATATATATATGAATAACTCAAGAAACAATATCAGATAACTACTGCAAGTTTGACAAGGTACACTTGCCTGGGGTTTGGTTTCCAACAGTTACTTCGGTTACAGTGGGATCTTCAGGTACTCCTCCAGTTGCTGAAATAAATATTAACATCATGTTCAGAAGATATCAAATAGCTAAAATTGCCTGTCCATAAGTCTAATTTTGACACAGGGGCAAAATTGACCATTTTTGGTCAAAGTGGGATCCACATGTGGCCCACTTCGTACCAAAAAATGTGCCAGAGATAAAGTTCTCCAAATTCGTCAAACTTAGTGTCTACAAGTCCAGAACGACAATACGAACCCAACGGAATGCCCAGAACTGGATTCCGATGAGCCGATCACAAAATCGCCCGTCAAGTAGAGCTGTGGGGCCCTCGATACGGGATTTTGTCAACGTTCTCAGAATCGAACCAAACTTGGGTCACAGGACCAGAAAAATACTACGAGTCCGATGGTGCAAGTTTTGTTTCAAAACGACGAGCACCCACGAAGTTATAACGAGTTTCAGAATAGGGCTGATACGGGGCGTTGTTGACGGATACGCGTTGATTCCGGTGTGCACGCACATCCAAATCAACTTCCGCGAAATCCCATACGTCCATATTAACGGCGCGCACCTTTCGGTGAATTCCGCACATGACCAAGTCGTCCCGTTTAGCAGGGCGCACACAGTTCTGGGAAAAAATGGGGTAATTATTTTTCTGATTTTGGGTCGTGACCGACACAGGACGCGATACCCGAACAAATTACACGGGTATCGAGAGGGTCACACAGTCTAAGCGTCACAGCAGACGGAACAAAAAATGGGACAGCGAGGAGAGAGAAACAGTCACCTGAACAGGGCTCCGAATATGCGTTTCCACCAGGTGACGTGACGCTCGGCAACCGGAGGCTAGGGTTTCTGCGGTGGCGGCGGCTAGGGCACGGCGGAGGTCGACGCTGTGCTGCTGGGGGTCGACGGGGCTTGTCGTCGAGTTCATCGCCGGAGTCTCTGGTCGTGGTGGAGTCGTCCGACGGAGTGGAGAACCGAAGGAGGCGGCTCGGGTCAGCGGTGGAGAGATAGCGGTGGTGGAGTTGGCGGTGGCAGCAGGGTTTAGGGCTGGGGTTTAAATAGGGAAAGGGAGAGGGGTCGTGGGCGGGTCATGGCCGCGGAGCGGGGGCGGGTCGTGGGGCGCCGGAGGCGGGGCGGGGCCGGTCGTAGCCGGTGGAGCGGGGAACGGGGGAACGAGGGATCGTGGGGGAGAGGGGAGGCCGAGCGGGTCGTTATCGGGTCGTTATCGGGTCGGGTTCGGGTCCGATCCGACCCGTTAGGTTCAGGGTTAGGTTTAGGCCGGTCCGGTTTGGTTCAATTGGACCGGGTTCAGTCCGGTTCAGTCCGGTTTGAGCCTGGTTCAACCTAGTTTAACTAAAATGGGGTTTTTTTAGCAATTTAAAAATAGTTTTTGAGCCCAATAAATTCCAGAAAAATTACACAACATCCAATAATTAATAATACACCCAAAAATATAATTTTTATAATATTTTAGTAATTATTTTAATCCATAAAAATATTAATCCCTGAAGGACATTTTTAATAATTAACTAAAAATTATCGAAAAATCCAGAAAACTCATTTTAAAAATTAAAAAAAAAGTGTGTTACAATCTACCCACCTTAAAAGAATTGCGTCCTCGCAATTAAGAAAGCCTAATCGGTCAGAAGAGATTACACGATTGCAAAACATGTTTGAAAGCATGACACAAACAAAGAATCATGATCAAGGAGAAATCGAAAGATGAGGGTTAAGCAAAACACCTAAAGTATTTTCCTAAACATTGAAAGTTAGGTAATTCAGGAGTAAAGAATTCTGGTTTGAGCAAGAAAAACTACAGCTTAGGAAAACTAGGTTATCAATCACTAACAAGTTTAAAATACTAGGTTTGAGGCTAAGGAAAGGAATTAATAGGCACGTGCTAAGGCATCACTAGGAATAGATAACTATGAATAACTCAAATCTTATGCGCATTCGCTACTCCATGAGTCTGTGTGTCCTCCATCGTCATCTCATAAGCTTGTCCGCGTCCTTGTGGTGGTGCCCTCTACTGTTGCTGGGCCTGCTGGAAGAGTGCTGCCTGGGTTGCCAAAGGTGGCCTTAGCTGATACCTCCTTGGAGCTGGTGGTATGACTCCTTCAACTCCCATATGTGGTGCTTCCAATGCTGGATAGGCTAGCCTCGGTACTGGTAAGACTTGTCGGTTTACCATTGTTGCTTTCTGTCGACACTCAGGGCATTCCTTGGCTAAATGGTGGTTGGATCCGCAAATTAAATATAATCCCATTTTGCGTCTGCACTCGTTCTCAATATGGCCTCGCTTGCGACAATATTGACAGATAGGCAGTGCCTGCGGAGATGCTCTGGGTGGTTGGTGTATGTGAGATCTTTTTGCAGCTTCTTCGTGTGGTGCTCTGGCTGGTGCTGATGTAAAAGGCCGCTTCAGGCTGGACTCTCTCCTGGTGACGCACTCCATGCGTCGTGCTGCAGCAAGGACGTCCGTGTATGAAGTAGGTACAACAGATCCGATCAATCTCTGTAGCTCAAAGTTTAGTCCGTCGAAGAACTTCTCTACTTTCTCATCTTCTGTCGGGATCAGGGTAGGGGCGAAGCCACTCAGACGAATGAACTCCGCATTATACTCTCCATTGTCATATTGTCTTGAGTGAGACGATTGAACTTGTCCCGAAGTTTTGATCGAGTAGTAGATGGAATGTACATCTTCTGAAAGAGTCTGGAGAACTCCTCCCAAGTTACTCGGTCTGGTCCGAGCCGTGTCTCCTCAGATAGCCACCAGTGATGTGCATTGTCCGTCAACTGCATCCGGACGACAGTCATCCAACGCTCCCTTGGAAGCTCAGCTGCTTCCAATTGGTGTTGAGTATTTGTGAGCCACTCATGAACTTCAGTTGGCTCCTCCTTGCCAGAAAAGGTGCGGGGCTTCAACTAGCGGAAATCAGTGATTGAGCCTGTCGATGGCCGTCGTGCTGGTAGATTCGCCTGCTCCAGTACGAGTACTAGGCTGTTCCTCAATTTCTCCAACTCGTTACGCATAGCCTCTTGTTGAACCTATTGTTGGGCTTGCATCATTGCATAGAACATTTGAAATATCTTCTTCCCGTCCATAGCCTGCCCTTGTGGAAATACGGGCATTGGTGGTGTGAACTGTGGCGGAGGTGGAATATCGTCTTGCTGAAATCTTGAGGTATCTTGACTGCTTTGTTGTTCTGGTTGACCTCCACCAATTGTGTCACTTCCTCTTCATAGGTAATCACAATACTTAGTGGTGTTCCTGTAGGAGTCTCGTCGCTTGTTGGTGGATCCATTACTCTGCATCCAAAATAAACTATAAGACGTGCACAGAGAGATCAAGGCAGGATGCAAGTCGAAAAGTTTAAATCCGATATAGAGATCAAGAACGATTCATGCAAGTGGATGAGATCCTATAACTTATCCTATCCTTGTCGCAGGCTTGCTCGATTCCTCAGTTGAAACCGAAATAATTTAGTCGTAGACCTGCATGGGCCACCACAAAAACTATGTCATGCCCCAGTCCCAAAATATCGAGGGACTAGATACGTGGCAATGGCCAGCAGCACACACTGATGGGCAAACCCAATTTAATGGACCCATCAGGATGTACTTAAGCTGTAACACAACAATAAGGGTCTACGATACAAGTCACAGTCTATTCTAATCTCATCCACTGAAGGTAATTACAGATCAAATGCTAGAATAATCGAAATAAAATATAATATAACAAGTCTCAAATAAAAATGTCTCGGGGAACAACCCGAGAATAAGTCTGATACATCAATTCAATAGACAAGAAATAAGTAACTAGAAACAGAAATAGCTGAGTATGTAAAGCCAATACTCAGGAGAAATTCTCTGGCACGACCTCATCCTCGGGTTCTGGTACTGCTCCAATGTATGCTCCTGTCCCGTATGCCTCGAGATAGATCTCCTCTGCTAAACCTGGGGACATAATCCGAATCCAGGTCCTCAGGGGACATAGTGTCACGCCCCGGACCCGCCCGGGCCGCCGCTCCGCCCTGCCCCGCCCCTTACGGCCGGGAATTAAACGAACCGAACACGTATCACCGTGCCTCGGCGTGTCGGACGTGAATTACCGTGCCCGTCCCGCGGGTGCGAGGGAGGAATGGAGCTATACGAATGGCCCGTTCGAGCTTTCGGGGGACGTGATGCCTCACAGGCCTGGGGTTGCGCCCGTGCAAGGCCAATCGTTAAAGTTGATAGTTGGCTATCATCGCATCAATCGAGTAAGCAGCGGAAAGGGACTTGTTGCAATGCAATGCATTAGCCAACTGAGTGTTCGAGACAATTGAGGCAACTTGGGTTTCCTTTAGCAAAGGCACACGTTCATTCCATACATTATGCCCCCTTATACGATAGCATTCTCGGGGCAATAATCGAAACCAGGATTCCGGGTCTTCGGGACTGTGGCACGCCTATTGTAGCGCCCCGTTCTCCCGATGCGGAGAGCGCGGCTAAGAAACACAAGACGGTATCGTTCGATCGGGATAGATTAAATTAAGAACTCGTCCTCGTTATGGATTTGTTTCTTCGGAATCGATTCCCATATTCAGTGGACTGCGTCCCAAGGATCGGCTTAGCGGCAGAGTCAGGAGGGACCTCTCCGCTGCTATCTTTTATTGCCTCGGTTTTCGATGTCGCTTGTTGCTTTCGTGCTTTGAGTTGGTTTTGGGATTTGCTTGTTTTCCTTGAACGGTTTCGATAATTTTCATTGTTTTCGTTCATAGACTTGCACTTCTATTCCGAGAATGGAAAGAGAGGAAGATGTATTAATCGAGCTGTTCGTGTGCAGGTGAACGAGCAGTAGGCGGCTTGCGAACGGAGTCGTGAAGCGCCTCTTTCCTTCTTCTTTCCAAAATCTAAGTGAGTGGCTACCAACCCGATTAGCTAGCTCTGCTTCCGAGCTTCACTCCTTCGCCCCGATCAAACGATACCAAGTAATAATAAAAGAAACCAAGATAAAAGACAAATATACTTGGTTATTATGCTTGTCAATCAAACCTGTGAACTGTTGCCTTATCGTATGCTTGTTCGTGCAAAGGTTCTATAAAACGGGCTAAATATAGAACACATATATGAAATTCTGCTTGTCTGTATTCGTGTTGCCTCAATAGTATGATCTGCTATAAATCAGTTAATATAACGTGCGATCACGGACAACTTGTGCACAAGGAAATCTGGTTCCTGCGGACGGTCGCCGGGGCACTGGGACCGATCCGATCCGGACGGAACGTCTGTATAGTCGTCTGAATCGTCGGAAATGAGGCGTGCAGCGGGGGCTCGCACCCGCGCTGCACATCCGTCCGTCTTGAGACTATAAATCGTCCTTCGTGGTATTATGCCAGTGATCATCTGTATATTTAAACCTGTTGCATACTAACTTGTGTCTCCGTGGCAGGGAAGGCATGGTAAGTATTGTGCAGGTAATTCAGACGGGCAGGTAAAATCCACCGAACGGTGGCACGTTCATTTCAGTAAATTCAATATGCTGCTAAACTGTAAATGAACTAAGGCAAGATAGAAACCAACCAAATATGCATGCTTCACTAAACAACGTGTTGATTGGTATAGTCGGGCTAGCTCGCCTTCACCAGCATGTTTCGATATGCTGACCCTCGTTGAAACAGGTTCTCCGCACCAAGGCGAACCGAGCGAGGAGCCGAAGTCGTCTTCCCGATCCAGTCCAGCTGTTAGCGCATCTTCACCGCGCCTCAAAGCCTTTGAAGTCCGAAGCTGCAACTCTTCATACACAAATGCAGCTCCGGGGCAAAGCGATCCTCCAGCCAGGAGGTCTTTATCATTTTGAGTTTATAAAAGGATGTAATGTACAGGACTGCTATCTCATTTTGAGTCAACCCTTTTGTAAGCCGTTCGGCATATTAGCTGACTCGTTCAGGAGTTTGTAATAGATGTTCATTATCAATAAAGAAAACTTTTCTATGTTTCAAATCTGTGTTTCAATTTATCTGCGTACTCTGAGTATGTGCTTGCTATGCAAATCATTAAGAAGCCTTGTGCGGGCGCAACTCCAGGCCCGCACGGCGGTCATGGCTCGGGGGACGCCTCGGGGCATGACATAGTGGTATCAGAGCACAGATTCAAAGTTCCTTAGACTTCGTGCTGGGAAAGTTCCTTTAACGATCAAATTCCTGTGCGAACTCTTGAACTCGCTAGGCCAAAATGAGATACGTTCATACAATAAGTCCATAATACATTATGATCCTAATGTAATTTACCTTCTTTTGAAGGAATGGATCCAGCGCAATCTGCAGCGCAACCACCGATCGAAACACAAGAGAGCAGTTCAGGCAATTCGGGAAGCTCTCGGAGCCAAAGAGGCATGTCTCAAGTCGACCCGCTTGAGCGGTTAATGCAAATGTTAGAATCGCAACGACAACGAGACGATGCTCGCCAAGCTAAGCTCGAGAGTAATCTAGAGACCCGATTCTCAGTCCAACAAAAGCAGGTAGATGCCCTGCAACAGATCGTTCAGACTTGGGCTGCCAACCATTCCGCCGCAACAGCAGCGACTCCGGTGGAACAGCCCGTGCTTGAAGTGGAGACGCCTCAAATCCCAAGGCCGAGGGACGTGACTGCCTTCAACTTGGGCCATTTCAAGAAAGTCTGCAACACCCCGTTCAACGGGACTGAGGACCCAGTGGTAGCTCTAGATTGGCTAGCAGAACTTGAAGACCACTTCACTCTGCTAGAGGTCCCCGAAGATAGGCGCGTCGCCTGCGCGCAACTGCAGCTCCGCCTCGACGCACACGATTGGTGGGACGTGCATCGACGATCTCTCCAACTTGATCACGGAGAGGAGGCGATCTCGTGGACGACCTTTCGTGCCGCGTTTGAAGAGGAGTTTATACCGCCTCCAGTACAACGTAAAATGGAAAATGACTTCGTGCAGCTGAGGCAAGGCAGGATGACAGTTAAAGAATACTCCGCCGAGTTCAACCGACTCTCGAAGTTCGCTAGGGCCTATTTACCTGATGCAGCGAGCCGAGCTAGAAGGTTTGAAGGTGGACTACGCCCTGCCATCTATTCGCACGTGGTCAATAATCAGTATGGAACCATGCGTGAAGTCATGAATCACGCCCTATCGCTCGAGCCACTGTATCCTCACGTTTCCACCGGCGCTGTGCATACCTACAATCACAAACGCCAAGGCAATGATAGAGGAAATACCGCCGCAAAGCGCCCTAACCACGGCGGTCCCCAAAGGGGAAACCCGAGACCATTCTGTGAATACTGTAAAAAGTCTGGGCACACCACTGACAATTGTTATCGCCGCAAGGGCCTATGCTTCAACTGTGGTGCAAGGGACCACGTATCTCGGGATTGTCCACTCCCCTCTAAGCTTCTGCCCCAACAGAATAATCCTTAACGGTAGGTCCTATCCTAAGTTTCGGGACGAAACTTCCAATTAGTTGGGTAGGATGTAGCGCCCCGTTCTCCCGATGCGGAGAGCGCGGCTAAGAAACACAAGACGGTATCGTTCGATCGGGATAGATTGAATTAAGAACTCGTCCTCGTTATGGATTTGTTTCTTCGGAATCGATTCCCATATTCAGTGGACTGCGCCCCAAGGATCGGCTTAGCGGCAGAGTCAGGAGGGACCTCTCCGCTGCTATCTTTTATTGCCTCGGTTTTCGATGTCGCTTGTTGCTTTCGTGCTTTGAGTTGGTTTTGGGATTTGCTTGTTTTCCTTGAACGGTTTCGATGATTTTCATTGTTTTCGTTCATAGACTTGCACTTCTATTCCGAGAATAGAAAGAGAGGAAGATGTATTAATCGAGCTGTTCGTGTGCAGGTGAACGAGCAGTAGGCGGCTTGCGAACGGAGTCGTGAAGCGCCTCTTTCCTTCTTCTTTCCAAAATCTAAGTGAGTGGCTACCAACCCGATTAGCTAGCTCTGCTTCCGAGCTTCACTCCTTCGCCCCGATCAAACGATACCAAGTAATAATAAAAGAAACCAAGATAAAAGACAAATATACTTGGTTATTATGCTTGTCAATCAAACCTGTGAACTGTTGCCTTATCGTATGCTTGTTCGTGCAAAGGTTCTATAAAATAGGCTAAATATAGAACACATATATGAAATTCTGCTTGTCTGTATTCGTGTTGCCTCAACAGTATGATCTGCTATAAATCAGTTAATATAACGTGCGATCACGGACAACTTGTGCACAAGGAAATCTGGTTCCTGCGGACGGTCGCCGGGGCACTGGGACCGATCCGATCCGGACGGAACGTCTGTATAGTCGTCTGAATCGTCGGAAATGAGGCGTGCAGCGGGGGCTCGCACCCGCGCTGCACATCCGTCCGTCTTGAGACTATAAATCGTCCTTCGTGGTATTATGCCAGTGATCATCTGTATATTTAAACCTGTTGCATACTAACTTGTGTCTCCGTGGCAGGGAAGGCATGGTAAGTATTGTGCAGATAATTCAGACGGGCAGGTAAAATCCACCGAACGGTGGCACGTTCATTTCAGTAAATTCAATATGCTGCTAAACTGTAAATGAACTAAGGCAAGATAGAAACCAACCAAATATGCATGCTTCACTAAACAACGTGTTGATTGGTATAGTCAGGCTAGCTCGCCTTCACCAGCATGTTTCGATATGCTGACCCTCGTTGAAACAGGTTCTCCGCACCAAGGCGAACCGAGCGAGGAGCCGAAGTCGTCTTCCCGATCCAGTCCAGCTGTTAGCGCATCTTCACCGCGCCTCAAAGCCTTTGAAGTCCGAAGCTGCAACTCTTCATACACAAATGCAGCTCCGGGGCAAAGCGATCCTCCAGCCAGGAGGTCTTTATCATTTTGAGTTTATAAAAGGATGTAATGTACAGGACTGCTATCTCATTTTGAGTCAACCCTTTTGTAAGCCGTTCGGCATATTAGCTGACTCGTTCAGGAGTTTGTAATAGATGTTCATTATCAATAAAGAGAACTTTTCTATGTTTCAAATCTGTGTTTCAATTTATCTGCGTACTCTGAGTATGTGCTTGCTATGCAAATCATTAAGAAGCCTTGTGCGGGCGCAACTCCAGGCCCGCACGGCGGTCACGGCTCGGGGGACGCCTCGGGGCGTGACACCTATCGCTCCCTCGGACGATCCAGTACCTGCAAGCAAGTAAACTATTGGTGGGTCAGCACTTTATACAAGTACTGGTGAGATAAATCAACTGAACAGAAACAAGCATTCACTCAAACAGGCACTAAGTAATCATGTTATAAAATATTACATTACTAGTGATCTTTCTAGTTTTACCTAGGTTCATTTCATGCAGTTCGCTAGCAGAGTCATATTACTTGTTTGGAAACATGTTTGGAAACAGAGTTTCATATTGAATATGCAAGCAAGCAAACCGTTCATGTTTCAGGGTGTGCGCAGCGTGTCTCGTGCTCCTCCAGGGTCAGATGCAAAGCTAGACACACAATGCACATTCTTAGGGGCAGTCACTATCCAAGCCAACATAATAACTTAGCTATATGCAGGGCGGTCCCCGAGTATCTCTGGATCGGCAGCTGGTGGAACAGCATACCAATGACTCTTTATCTGATGCTAGAGGCAGCTGTGACTCATGGTTGCTTTTTACTATCATGGTAGCAGCCGTGACACATGCAGTTCAGCTCTCCACCAATAGCCATTGTCCGACCGTATGTGAATGCATGGAACACTATCAAATAAACTATAGTATGCAGACGAGACGAACCATCAGAATACACTCATTGTTGCGGGGCAATCCGACTTATCACTTGAACACGTTCAGGCACAGTATGGTTCTCTCGAAGCATAGACGATAGTGAACATGTTCATGCACTCTAAGCAGGCGATTCAGGATTCTCGTTAAGCAGGCATTGATTCAAAGACAAGCTAGGTGAGTTCGTTCATTAACATGCAAGGCAGGTTCTATTATTCTCTTAAGAAAATATTGCAAGCAAAAACTCAGGTTATTATTAAGGCGTGCAAGAATCAGAGAACGAAGTTCTGCCCACTCACCTTGATATATAACGCCGGCGCAGAGCGGGGCGTTACATACTTAGCAACCAATAAAAAGTTTCGTCCTCGAAACTTCAAGGATAAACTTCTCGATATTTCGAGCAGCGATAGTGCCGTCCCTCGCCGTACTCAATCGAAACAATCAAGCAATTCAAGTTCAGGAAACATTTTGTACTTTGAGAATATCTATGGACTTATTGTATGGAACGCTCTTTGCAAAACCATATCGATAATATCTCAGAGTCATAGCAACGGCTTGGGCCAGAGAATCGATTCCGCTCTGATACCATTCTGTCACACCCCGGACCCGCCCGGGCCGCCGCTCCGCCCTGCCCCGCCCCTTACGGCCGAGAATTAAACGAACCGGACACGTATCACCGTGCCTCGGCGTGTCGGACGCGAATCACCGCGCCCGTCCCGCGGGTGCGAGGGAGGAAGGGAGCTATACGAATGGCCCGTTCGAGCTTTCGGGGGACGTGATGCCGCACGGGCCTGGGGTTGCGCCCGTGCAAGGCCAATCGTTTAAGTTGATAGTTGGCTATCATCGCATCAATCGAGTAAGCAGCGAAAAGAGACTTGTTGTAATGCAATGCATTAGCCAACTGAGTGTTCGGGACAATCGAGGCAACTTGGATTTCCTTTAGCAAAGGCACACGTTCGTTCCATACATTATGCCCCATTATACGATAGCATTCTCGGGGCAACAATCGAAACCAGGATTCCGGGTCTTCGGGACTGTGGCACGCCTATCGCTCCCTCGGATGATCCAATACCTGCAAGCAAGTAAACTGTTGGTGGGTCAGCACTTTATACAAGTACTGGTGAGATAAATCAACTGAACAGAAACAAGCATTCACTCAAACAGGCACTAAGTAATCATGTTATAAAATATTACATTACTAGTGATCTTTCTAGTTTTACCTAGGTTCGTTTCATGCAGTTCGCTAGCAGAGTCATATTACTTGTTTGGAAACATATTTGGAAATAGAGTTTCATATTGAATATGCAAGCAAGCAAACCGTTCATGTTTCAGGGTGTGCGCAGCGTGTCTCGTGCTCCTCCAGGGTCAGATGCAAAGCTAGACACACAATGCACATTCTTAGGGGCAGTCACTATCCAAGCCAACATAATGACTTAGCTATATGCAGGGCGGTCCCCGAGTATCTCAGGATCGGCAGCTGGTGGAACAGCATACCAATGACTCTTTATCTGATGCTAGAGGCAGCTGTGACTCATAGTTGCTTTTCACTATCATGGTAGCAGCCGTGACACATGCAGTTCAGCTCTCCACCAATAGCCATTGTCCGACCGCGTGCGAATGCATGGAACACTATCAAATAAACTCTAGTATGTAGACGAGACGAACCATCAGAATATACTCATTGTTGTGGGGCAATCCGACTTATCACTTGAATACGTTCAGACACAGTATGGTTCTCTCGAAGCATAGACGATAGTGAACATGTTCATGCACTCTAAGCAGGCGATTCAGGATTCTCGTTAAGCAGGCATTGATTCAAAGATAAGCTAGGTAAGTTCGTTCATTAACATGCAAGGCAGGTTCTATCATTCTCTTAAGAAAATATTGCAAGCAAAAACTCAGGTTATTATTAAGGCATGCAAGAATCAGAGAACGAAGTTCTGCCCACTCACCTTGATATATAACGCTGGCGCGGAGCGGGACGTTACACATAGCAAGGTACAAGAATAACTCAAGCTAAAATAAATGCAGTACAATAATAAATGAAACAATAGGAGAAACTATATAACCAGTTAAGTGATATGCAAGATGAGAGCATTACTAGAACTCAGGCTGAGACCACTACAAGCTCTGTGTCGGGGAGCCGGTAGCAGTGGTATCATATAGTTGTCTAGCTCGGAGTGAGACTACGACGCCGTCATAATATAATCAACCTGTAGCCTGTGTGTCTCTCCCCACCCAATGTAATCACATGTCTCATGTCCATGACACGCAAGATCATATCTAATGCAGCAAGTCATAATGAGATCTAAGCATGTATATAAATTATATGTCCTAAAACCTGTAACCTATACAGAATCACCATGAATATCTCAGGAAGATTCTGTCTCATGAATAGTATTAGGTGTCCTGGGTATGACGTACTTGATGATGCAAGCACGAGAATGTATAGGGTTTTGATATCCATCTCTATGTGACGTACACAACTCCGCGTACGGCGTTGGCATCCGAATATTATTTGGACGCTAAGTATTGTCACACGGTCCTAGGTTGAATAGAGATATTACAGGAGTATATATATGAATAACTCAAGAAACAATATCAGATAACTACTGCAAGTTTGGCAAGGTACACTTGCCTGGGGTTTGGTTTCCAACAGTTGCTTCGGTTACAGTGGGATCTTCAGGTACTCCTCCAGTTGCTGAAATAAACATTAACATCATGTTCAGAAAATATCAAATAGCTAGAATTGTCTGTCCATAAGTCCAATTTGGACACAGGGGCAAAATTGATCGTTTCTGGTCAAAGTGGGGTCCACATGTGGACCACTTCATACCAAAAAATGTGCCAGAGGCAAAGTTCTCTAAATTCGTCAAACTTAGTGTCTACAAGTCCAGAACGACGATACGAACCCAACAGAATGTCCAGAACTGGATTCCGATGAGCCGATCACAAAATTGCCCGTCAAGTGGAGCCGTGGGGCCCTCGATATGGGATTTTGTCAATGTTCTTAGAATCGAACCAAACTTGGGTCACAGGACCAGAAAAATACTATGAGTCCGATGGCGCAAGTTTCGTTTCGAAACGACGAGCATCCACAAAGTTACAATGAGTTTCAGAATATGGCCGATACGGGGCGTTGTCGACGTATACGTGTTGATTCCGGTGTGCATGCACATCCAAATCAACTTTTGCGAAATCTCACACGTCCGTATTAACAACGCACATCTTTCGGTGAAGTCCGTACACGACCAAGTCGTCCCGTTTAGCGGGGCACATCCAGTTTCGGAGAAAAATGGGATAATTATTTTCCTGATTTTGAGTCACAGTTTGCGACCTACACAGGACGCGATACCCCGAACAAATTGTACGGGTATCGAGAGGGTCACGCAGTCTACGCGTCACAGCAGATAGAACAAAAAATAGGGTAGTAAGGAGAGAGAAACAGTCACCTGAATAGGGCTCCAAATATGCATTTCCGCGAGGTGACGTGACGCTCGGCCGGTCGGAGGCTAGGGTTTCTGCGACGACGGTGGCTAGGGCACGGTGGAGGTCGGCGCTGTGCTGTTGGGGGTCGCCGGGGCTTGTCGTCGAGTTCGTCGTCGGAGTATCTGGTCGTGGCGGAGTATTCCGACAGAGTGGAGAACCGGAGGAGGCGGCTCGGGTCAGCGGTGGAGAGATGGCGGTGGTGGAGTTGGCGGTGGCAACGGGGTTTAGGGCTGGGGTTTAAATAGGAAAGGGTAAAGGGGTCGTGGGCGGGTCGTGGCCGCAGAGCGAGGGCGGGTCATGGGGCACCGGAGGCGGGGCGGGGCCGGTCGTGGCCGGTGGAGCGGGGAACGGGGGAACAAGGGATCATGGGGGAGAGGGTAGGCCGGGCGGGTCGTTATCGGGTCGGTTTGGGTCGGGTTCGAGTCCGATCCGATCCGACCCATTAGGTTCAGAGTTGGGTTTAGGCTGGTCTGGTTCGGTTCAATTGGACCGGGTTCAGTCCGGTTCAGTCCGGTTTGAGCCTGGTTCAACCTGGTTTAACTAAAACGGGGTTTTTTAGCAATTTAAAAATAGTTTTGAGCCCAAGAAATTCCAAAAAATTACACAATATCCAATAATTAATAATACACCCAAAAATATAATTTTTGTAATATTTTAGTAATTATTTTAATCCATAAAAATATTAATTCCTGAAGGACATTTTTAATAATTAATTAAAAATTACTGAAAAATCCAGAAAACTCATTTTTAAAAATTAAAAAAAAGGGTGTTATAGTCCTATAATGTTCGAAGTCGTTCGTTCTGTAAGTTTGTACCATGACGAAAAACCTGAAACATCATGTATTATATAGACATTAGACAAAGATTGGTCTCAATGTTAAATTTAAAATGCTTAATGTTTAGGATCCGTACATAATTATGGAACCACAATAGAAATTTTATATCAACCTCTATAGAAAGATCATCTTCATTAATATTAGGTCTCTATATTTTTTCCTCAGCTCTAAAAGTACTGTGATAATAAGGAGAACCGTTAGAGCAATTCTTTTCCAAATATATACAAAATTGAAATATCTAGGAAAGATGTGTTGCTTACTTCTCAATATCTTGCATCTCTTTTATACCACTATTTAACAATATATACCGATGAGCGAATTCAAACTCATCGTCTTCCAACCAACATACTTTAGTAGCACTTGTAGGCTTTCCTCCCATATTAAAGATAGTGTATATTATACTATTCGGGGCATCAACCCCACCGTCATCATTCCTTGTGGCACTATTATGATTTGTTCTGACACGAGCATCAAAGTAGATGGAGCATAAGTTTGAAACCTGCTCAATGATATATGCTTTAAATATCGAAGCTTCTACATGAGCCTTATTGCCAACCTTCTTCTTCAGGTAATGTAGATACCTATATATAATATATTTGTCACACCCGATTCCATATTTAATATTTCTTGAATTTCTAGAATTTATTTTTCTTGTTAATATATTTCTGCTGTATTTCATATGTTGGTTCCTATCATTTTATTATTTTTTTTGTTGCTGAGAGAGACCACCCTAGACTAGTAGAATATCCATTGGCATTGACATAGACCCGGTTTAGGACCCACATGTATAATGGACACTTGGTTCAATTTATTTTTGGTGAACTCATGACTAAACCCTCTATTCTCCTCTCTTAGTATATATATGGCTTTTCTCTCTCCTCTCTTCTTCTTTTTCATTTTATTTTTCTCCTTCCTTCTCTCTCTCAAGCTCCCACGAACCCTAACCCTAAGAGAAAGTTGCTGCAAATTTTAACTGTGAGAGGTAGAGGCTATGAGCCACCCAAGGCAAGTACATCTTGCTCAGTGTTGAAGTCATAAATTTTTGGATTTTTATATATGTTTTTGTTTTAAAAATATATTTGATGAACAATTTTTTTCTTGAGTTGTTGATCATATTTAGTTCTTGGAGTTTTGGATTTTGATGTATAAATTTTTGTAGATCTGAGTTTCAAGTTTAGAATTTTTATGTGTTCCATGAGTTTTCTTGGTTTTGATCTATAAAAACTTAGTATTTTCGAGAACTAGTCGTTCCTTATATTAGAGCATTTTATTTTGTATAATGTGGCTTTTGTTTCACTTAATTTGGAGTTTAAATAAAGTTTTTATGAAAAAAAATAAAATTTTGATTTTTGGAGCTTTCGGCCATGATTGAACCTGTTGTTGGAGAAGACAAAATCTTTATGCGGCCAGCGAGCTATGCGACCGAGAGTGCTATGCATCCCGAGATGATTATGCGGCATGAACTATTGCCACATACTGACAGCATGTGTCCATTTTGTTGGAGGCATGACTGCATATTTACACAAATGTCCTTGAACACCTTGTGCTTTCACTCGTTGAATGAATAAAAAATTCGCTGAGTCCATGCGGCTAGTGGATGCATGTGGCCAGAAAGCCCATGCGGCCAGTAGGTGCATGCGGCCAAAGATTCCATGCGGCCAGAGATCCCATGAGGCCAGTGGATGCATGTGGCTAGTGAGTCCATGCGGCCATGAATACTTGTGTGCATTTTTATGTTCCCTGTTGTTATGTTCTCTTAGTAATTCCTTTTAGTGATTATTGTTGTGTGCTTCCTTATGTCGATACAAGTTTATGATACCAGACAAGTTTTGCATATGAGTTCACAAGATAAGTTTATGTACAAGTTCACCATCCTCACGACACCGTGAAAATGTTTGTGTTTAAAAATCTATTATATTTGACATCGGACAATCAAGTATGAGTATTATCCGGTCTATTACGTGTCATGAATATAATACTCATGAAAAGTTCGTACTCGCGACTCGTCATTTTAGGGAGTCCTCAAGTGTCCACGACTCGAGTACTTGGAATAATTTATTAATGATTAAACAAGATAAGATTTACCTAGAATATTGTGAGGGAAGAATATTGTGCTACAGGCTACCCTGATCCCTAAGGGCCCCATGCGACATGGACAATCCTGCTAGAAAAGGGCTCCGTGAGTGACCAAGTTTATGCTACGACACTTACAAGACAATTTTATATACAATTTTATGTTGGTAAAGCAAGTTTATGATTACAAGTTCAAGTTTATGATTTTGAGTTCAATTTTTGTTTGTGACTAGTAACAAGTTATGTTGTGGTATGGTTGATTGTGCATTTAAATTTACTAGACAAGCGTACCTTTGGCCATCTAGGTTGATTGCAGTGCCAGTGGTAGCAATATTATTAGCAATGCACTTCTAGTAATTAGGATTTGTGATAACCCTATTTAGTTAATTATAGTAAGCCGTATGCATGTTTGGCCGTAAATTAGATGTTTGCTTATTCATATAGCCTGCTCTCCTAGTTTCAGTTTCTTCCGGCGTGTGGTTATGGTGCTAAATTCTGCTCGGGTGAAGGTCTGTAACCCCGATCCTTGTTTGGTTTAAGGATTGTGGTTGCTATCCAGAGTAATTCATATGCTCTCTTGTCGCTCGTCGCCTTACTTTTATTTCTGTACTTATTATCAGTTCTTCCTGTATTATTCTTAAGACAAGTACGTTGGTACCGTACAAGTCTCGATCTGTATTTATTTTTTATACGTCTCTTCCTGTTTATGTTGTGATGTGTTTGGTCTATCACCTTGATATCCTTTGTGGTACTTGTTGCTTGGGGTTCTGACCCCACTGGCTCTGCATGACCAGGTTACCCTGAAGAGAACCAGGATCCACCGCCCTTCCAGCAATATGGCTCGCACTCGTAGGGCTGCGGTCGAAGCTCGCGAGTAGGTTTTCTTTCTTTTATCTCTCGTCTTGATTACTTCTTTTTGTGGTGTTCAACAAGGGGTAAAGTTAGCTCCTTATATTTTTTGACACTGCGGTCAACATGATGTATATATTAGTCTATGACTGGTATATTTGATCATGTATTATTAAACTCTGCTAGTGCATCATTTTATATTCACTAGCTTCATGATCATATGTGACATATAATTTGGGACGCCTTTTACTTTCATGTATGATATACTTTTGTACTTGTGTTGCTGGATTAAGATAATAGAATTTGTCGGCTTTAGGACTGACGTCATAGCGCTAGAGTTCACCCATTTGTCTTCTAGACAACCTTAACACATTACGTCTTACTTCGGTATTCTGCAAGGTGCGGTTGGCCATGTCAGTCCCCGTATTTACTTAGTATACTGGGAGCAGGGTGTGATAAGGTTTACTTGGTGGCCCATGCAGGTCTCTTTTTCAGACTCGTGGGAGAACTTTTGTTAGAATCTCAATCCTTTACTTATCTTCGATTGAACTCCACTTGCAATATGCACTTCTCGCTCTTTTTGAACTTCAAACTTGCTTGACATGATTGTTCCATTTCCGTCCCTTGTTGATATTCTTGTGTCCTTATCCTTCAGGGACACCCCACTTGCTCCTCCTTTCGAGAGTTCCGTTGCACTAATAACTCCAGCAGATCTAGTAGGCCAGGGCCAGATCTCGATATTGAACCAAGGGCAAGCGTCAGTAGCTTTTCATCAACTAGCTTCGCAAGTCATGCATGCCCGGCTGGCATAATCAGCTCCACCAGTCTTTCTGGAACAGCTAGTTAATCCTGGTCCATCATTCATACCAGCCTAGCCAGCCCAGACAATACCACCAGTTCTTCCAGTACAACTAGGGAAGACAAGCTCTCAGGCTATGTTAGAAATGATCCAAGCCATGATGATGGTACAATAACAACAACAACAACTCCAGCTTCAGCAATAAGTGGTCCAACTCTGCCAACAATTTCAGCAAGGACAATAACATACCAACACTACTCTTTAACAGGGAGTTAGAGTAGCACTCGAGAACAGTGAGCGTTATACTCATAACTTGGCAGCCAATGTTAGTCGCATGCGCCCAGCCAAGTTCATCAGCACGGAAGATGCAGTTTAGCAGATTCTTGGCTCCAAAAGTTTGAGGCCATCCTGGATGCAACAAAGACCCCAGATGAGGAGAAGTTAGCGGTAGTAAAGCTGCAATTATCAGATCTTATTCGAGATTGGTGGGCAACACAAGAAATAGCTTTTCTGAAGCCCATTGACTGGCAGACGTTCAAGGAGTGCTTCTAGGAGAAGTATTTTCATACCACCGCCAAGTTCTAGGTCCAGTAGTAGTTCATCAACCTCTGCCAGAACACAAGATTGGTCGACCAGTATGCGACAGAGTTTTGTAGACTTAGCTGATTTACTCCTCATATGGTAGCTTCCGAGGAAGACCGAGCTAAGAGATTTGAGCATAGGTTACATCTTGAGCTTCAGCAGTTTACGGTGGGTCATAATTATACCACCTACGATGTAGTACTCAGGGCAGCTAGATCCTAATAACTTGCTGGCCAGAGATTAGTAGCAAGGACCGGAGGCCAGAAGATGTCACACTCATCCCTGAGAAGCACTGGTATTCAGTCGTCACCTCCAGCACAAGCAGTCAGAACTCCTCGCCCGCCAGCACCTCCAACCTCCAGAGTAACCACAGTACAATCTACCAGTTCAACGGAGGGTTGATCCGGTCTGTCTATTTTTATGAACTATGATATTGCAGGAATATACGACAAACTGTAATCATACATTTATTTTACTTTTTTTAAAATTTTTTTTATAATTTAGCGATGTTTAGCGATGTTCAGATACGTCACTAGATACATTGCTAACTGTATCAGGACGTTGCTATTTTGTCGCTAACCGTTGCTAAATTACTAACATAGTAGTATTTACCAGGTGAGCAAAACGTCGCTAAATATGTTACAAAATGTCGCTAAATAGAAAAATATTAGCAACATTTAGCGACACATGACACGTCGCTCATTTAGCTACGTTGAGTCGCTACACGTCGCTAAATAGAAAATATTAGCGACGCGTATACATCGCTAGTAAACGTCGCTATAACGACATTTTATGACATTTTTTCTGTCAACGACTAACTTAAATGCAACTTCAATGAAACGTCTCTATTTATGTCGCTAAATTTTATTAGCGACGTTTTAATGCCATTTAGCGGCGTTTTCAGAAGTCGCTAATTTAATTTATTCTGGTAGTGGGTAGACAGAGAGAGAGAGAGTACACAAAAGATTTTGCCAGTATTGTCAGAGCCTTCTTTGCCAAGTGTTCGAGTGTTTGTATTTCTTCTTCGTGTCGAGTAGTCCAAGTAGTAAAGTGATCGACCATAAACATGATCTCTACAGCTATACTTTCCCAGAATTATTGTACTTTAGATTCTTGTATATGATTTATTATACTTTCCTTTTCTTTCCAGTTTGTACATAAAAGTTTATACAATATTTTGTTCATGGCAAACACCGACGAAGGATGCCGAGACTCATATCATGTTTTCTACTGCCAAATTTTATTGCATAGTGAACTCCCTGTACGACACCTATGATTGGAAGAGGAGCTTCATAATTGGAACCAAACTAAAACCATATGACAAAGATTTAGAAAGAGCCCGAAGGTTCCTTTTGAGAAATATTGACATAGTCCTAACAGTTGGGCGTGCAATGGCACCAAAAAAAGTTATGCCCGATGTCTGTTATCAATTTTTTTTAAAACGCAAAGCGTGGACAAAGACGAACCTACGGTCTCATAAGAGAATGAAGTCCATTGTCATCCGAGAGCGAAAGAAGGCAAAGGAGACAGGGTCTGCTCCCAAGAAGAAACCCGCCACAAAGTCCACGACGAAGATAACGGAAGAAGAGGAGGCAAAGACTATGGCTCTTACCGTTCCAGAGGTAGACCCTATCTTGGAAGCAATGGCCATATCGATAAAACCGCTATGTGCCTTAATAGCCAATCCTCTTTATGAAACCTTCCCCAATGATATTTCTTCAATTGTGCAAAAATATGAGACAAAGTCAAGACGATCTAAGAAGGTGGCTCCCAAGGTGCCTTCCCCTGCGGAGGAAGATATACAAATAATAGTATCATCTCCTGAACTTGAACCAACGACGACACCAAAAGGGGATGTAGAACATGAGATTGAACATTCTTCCATACCATCAATGGGGGAGGAAGGGTCTGAGGATTGGGATAGCTCATGCGAGGCTTCCATAGAATTTGATGGTCCCACCACTACAGCGATAGAAAAATATGTTCCACCAAGTGTGATGACTCCAGGGACCTAATTACCAGATATTTCTTTTGAGAACATAGTTGTAGTTAAAGCATCATTTGACATGTTTGACTGACCAGAAGAACCAATATTTCCTTCGACTACGTTGTTCTCGAACTCCTTGAATGATGAAATCTTTCGACTCCAACTTTCCATACTTTTTGTGAAAGTGACCACAAGTATGGCTAATTTTGTAGGCATATTGAGGGAAAGGTCGGTTAATGCCTTAGGAGAAGTTGCCCAAAGATAGGGGCAATAAAATCGGCATCCTCCGTACCTGGATTATTTACCCAAAAATTACTCCATATTCCCAATAAGGAGGAGGAGACTGAAAAAGGAGACACTCTTATCCGGAGGAGGTCCAGTTCTTATCATGGCCCATCTGAGGCCATATTTAAGGAACCCTCTGCTAGGGAACCTACACAGGTTACTGGCACGGTTATAACTGAAGCTGAATCGGTCGGTGAGCTAGTTGCTGCTGAATCACAAGCAACCGTCACGGCGCTGTCCTATCCTCCAGGTATAATATCTTTACACAAAAAAGTTAAACTTTTCCATTTTTCAAGCTTTATTATCTCAAATCGTATTGTCTTTTTGTGACAACTTCTTCTAGTGTGGTTACCCCACCAGCTCTATCAATTGTCGGGTCTTCTAGCGCACCAACATCCATTATGCCATCGACTTTGGATGAGTTGGATGAGTTTATCAAGATTTCCATCCAGGCTTTCTACATCATCCTAAAATGAGGGACATATAGTGTCTTGAAAAGGAACAATTCATTCTCTATGGTGCATCAGTCTGCCTTGTTCCAGGCAGATACACTCAGAAGATATCATGGGCATGAATCAATGGCTGACGAAGTATAAGAAATTATAGAAGAGCTTGCACAAGTCTCTCAAAAAATCACCAAGTGCAATAGCAGGATATCATTGCTATTATCCATGATGAGCATGCTAAACTGACTGCTACAGTGCTGGAAGAGGAATCTAATTACGAAAAGAAGAAGGATATCATCACTCGTGACATACAACCTCTTAATGATGATTATGATCAGTTGAATGCCTTTGGAGTAGATCGCGCTGCCATACATGCCAACCTATCAAATAAGATGGCTATTATCACGGCATAGATCAACAAGCTTCAAGAAAAATATGCCAAACTAGAGTCTGCTCTAAACTAGGCGACAGCAGAAAAAAATGCTTTTGTCGAGAAGGCAAATAAAGTTGCAATGACCTCCAGTCGTTTGGGCATACGACTTGCTAAATTGGAGAGGGACCATAATTCACCGATGTCATTCAAGGATGAATCTTATTGAAACACCAAAAACTATCAGAGGTAAGATGGATATGATAGCGGTGGGTTGATAAACAGAATATTTTCTTAGAGGAAATATGGAGATGGCAAAATATAATATAAAAAAACCCTAAGAGAATACAACATTTATAGAAAATGATTCAGAGGTTTACATGATTGTTTTCTATGGTATAACGAACTTTACTCGGGAGTTGTTTATTTCTAACCCAGCAATGGATTTAGAAATAGGAAATCTTTAGGGAAACCGGGCTATAATGATAGCTTTCTCCACTGGGAGAAGGAAGGAAAATGGTTCAGAGTAATATGGACATAAACCTTTTTTGGGCATATCTCGACCTAGCTGGAAAAAATATATTCGAGAATAGATTATTTTCAATCCAATTGGAGATCAGAAATAAGACATTATCAGAGCGATTGTGCTCTAAGAATAAGTTTACTTGTTGGAAAAAAAAATTATTTTGTGATCTCAATAAGAACTTTTTGTAGAATCTGAGTTCTATTCTACTAGGAAATTTAGAGGATCTATTACCTGTTTCAAGATTCTTGAATACAGATATTAGCTCGAGATAAACAATATTTTATTAAAAAATTTACTGATTCTTCTGGGAAAATTACTAACTCTACCAGAGACTAGTAATGCTGGGGGAAGCAAAGGCATGCTTTTGAACATGTTTAGGGTTTTACTCTGCTAAAGATTACCCTTCACTTTGCTAGGAAAACTTTTGATTTTATTTAGAGAATTCCAACCAGAGAATCTGAAATTCTACGACTCTTAAATATGGATAATAGCTTTGAAAAAAATATTCTACGGGGAATAAATGTCTCACACTACATTTATACTGTTGGACTACTCTGTTGGAGAGTTTAGAAATGTAAACAGTTTACATTTACTATGCATACCCTGTTGGGGACTAAACATAGTACTTTTTTAAAAATTTGTCATTGATAGACATCATGAGCAAATCTTTATTAGGCTTTGCGAGCCTGTAAGCGCCATTAGAATATATTGATTCTATCACGAATGACCCCTCCCATTTAGGCTAGAATTTACCTTTGAACTTGTGCGTCAAGACCCTTGGTCTTCTCACTGCTAAAATAAGGTCTGTCATGCCCTAGTCCCAAAATACCGAGAGACTAGCCACGTGGCAATGGCCAGCAGCACACACCAATGGGCAAACCCAATTTAATGGACCCATTAGGGTGTACTGTCACGACCCGCACCCGGACATTCGGGCACGAGTGCGTGGGCACGTCCAGCCTACGCCGCAGTGTCGGCGGTAGTAAGCTGTCTAGGTCATATTTACAGGTAATTTATAATCTATCTCATCCACAGTAAAGTAATTAGACAAGAAAAATGACAGGGAAATAGAAATGATAAGATTTCATAAGACAATTTGTGATATACAAATCCATGGTTTAATACAGAATCCAGAAGATAAATCGAGGACAAACCCGATTGCTGTGCTGAAAGAAAAAACTAGCTAACTGGCTACTACTCCTCAAAGGTAGTCTCCTGAGTGGGAACCGGCTTCTCAACTGTATCACCTGCTGCCTCATAGGGGCCCTAATAGGTGGGGGCAAAGTTCTCATCATCGCCTAAAACAACGGATCCAGTCAGAAAAGGAGCAAAGTACGCAATGCACAACAAGATTTAAACTAAATATTTATGACAATTAGAAAAGGAACTGACTGAGTATCATATTGAGAATATGCATAAAAGAAAACAACAATAACTAAGAGTTAATGCTATAAACAGGAATATGAGTAAACAGGGATAAAATGAAACAGGAAATGAAACTACAACAAGCCAACAGGAAATATAACAAGACAAGAAGCTATGTGTGTGAACTTGTGTTTATTTTAGAATACATAGTTGGCATGTAGGGGCTTATAAGGCTAATAAGGCCGTCCTAGGCCGCTAGCACACAATGAACAATCGAGTATAAGGCTGATGGTACAGTCGCGTACCAACAGCTATTAAACACGGCACGGGAAAAGGTAAACTACATGCCTCCTAGTATTCTCCCGCCCGACACGAAAAGCAAGACATAAAATCCAGTAATCAAGACATGAAATCCAGATTCCAACACTACGTGTAAACATCCAATGGTACTAGTAGAGCAGGAAATTAATTATCACAATATAAAGATTAAACTTGAAGTGCAGGTACTTGCCTGATGTTTGGATCCAATTATAGTTTGTATCTCGGAGAAATTTCTAGAGATGAGTCCGGATGCTGAAATAAATATTACCATCATGCTCAGAAGATATCAAATAGCTAGAAACGCCTGTCCTTGAGTCCAATTTGGAGACAAGGACAAAACGGCAATTTCAGATCAAAACGGGATCCGTAGGTGGGCCCGCTTTGCACCGAAAAATGTGTCAGGGTCAAAGGTCTCCAAAATCACCAAACTTAGTGTCAACAGGTCAGGAACGATGATACGAACCCAACGGAACTTTCAGAATTGGATTTCGATGAGCCGATCACGAAATCGCCCGTCGAGTGGGGCCTGTGGGGCCCACGACACGCGATTTCATCAACATTCTCAGAATCGAACCAAACTTGGGTCACAGGACCAGCGTATCGCTACGAGTCCGATGGCGTAAATTTTGTTTTGATCCGACGTGTGTGCACGAAGTTAGGGTAAATTGCAGAAAAGGCGGATACGGGGCGATGTCCGCGGATACGCGTTGATTCCGGTGTGCACGCACACCCGAATCAGCTTTCGCGAAATCTCACACGTCCGTATCAACGACGCACACGTATCTGTGAAGACCGTACGCGACCAAGTCATCCCGTTTGGCGGGGCGTACCCAGTTCCGGGGTGAAATGGGTCGATGTTTTTCCTGTTTTTGGATCGCGGTGTGCGATTACCACAGGACGCGATGCCCCGAGCGGTTTATCCGGGCACCGAGAGGGTCATACAGGCTTCACAACGCAATTGACGGAATTAAAAACGGAGCTACGAACAAGAAGATACACGCACCTGAACTGGGCTGAAAAACCCGGGCTCTGAATCGTGTCCGACACGTGTCGGATACAGGAAATTAGGGTTAGGGTTTGGGGATTCAGATCCGGCGGCGGCTCAGGGTGGAGGGCGGCCGGGGCAACATCGTCGGGGCTCGGGGGCTCTGCGAGGAGGGCGGCGCGGCGGGGTGGCGGTGCTGGCCGGCCGGACGGAGGCACCGGCGCTGCTGCTCGAGGCTACTACTGTCGAGCGGTGGCCGTTAACGAGCGGGGAGGAGGAGGAGGGGAAGAGGGAGGGGGCTGGCCGCGGTGGTGGACGGCGGCGCTGTCTCGGCGAGGGCGGCGGGGAGCGGAGGGGTGCGGTGGAGCGGCGTGGTGGCGAGGCGGTGTCGACGGAGGTCTGGGAGGGGATTATATAGGCGGTGGCGGGCCGGGCAAGGCGGAGGGGATGGCGGAGAAGACGGAGCTGCGGAGGTCGTGGGGTGAGGCGCGGGCGGAGCGGGCCAGAGGCGACGGCTCCGCCGCGAGACGCGGGCACGGGCGGGGACGAGGGCTGACTGGGGGTGCGGGTTCGGGCACGGGTCGGGTCTGAAGGATCCGACCCGACCCGCTAGGGCTGGCCGGGCTCGGGCCCAATGGGCCGGGCCGGGCGGCAGAAATGGGCCGGGCTGTAAAAAATAATAAATAATAATAATAATAATATCAGAAATAAATAATTAAATAATTAAATAATAGTTTTAGGTGTTTTAAAAATAGGTCTGAGGCCCAATAAATTCCAGAAAAATTACCCTAAGTCCAGTTTTCTATTTTACACCCAAAAATATTATTTTCATAATATTTTAATATCGTTTATTATCTATTAAAAATCATTTAATATTTGAAAACCCTGATTTTAATTACAGAAAATTCCCAGGAAATTCCAGAAAATTATGAAAAATCCAATATTAAAATTCTTTGCAAAATCAGGGGGTTTACAATCTACCCAACTTATAAAAATTTCGTCCTCAAAATTTAAAAATATGGTAGGGTTCTCTCTGTCCAATCTCACTTGATTACAGTCTAACGGGTTTCTCTCAGGTGAACATTGCGGTCGCTACCCAACTTATAATTTACCCATCTATCCTCTAAGGCTATACAACTAGTAAAGCTATGTCCCAACTTATTTAATCATGGTATTGAATCTTTAAGTCTTTAACACAAATACACCACCTATGGTATTCCTTAGTCATAAAGGGTTATCATCAATTCGACCGGTCTGAGGGGTATATCTAGTACTATCTATATATCAAACTTATACCAAGCACAAGATTTTGTCTCTCCGAAATAAGGGAAGACGAGGATCAATAATAAAGAGTTCAAGGGCGAGGTGGTAGAACAGAGGTACAGGGATCAAGGCGTTTAAGGAATTCTAATGGGAATTGTCAGGCGGTTATGGATTGAGATTCTATTATGGTAATCATTTATTCGCATGCTCGTATTAGTACAGTTATGTAACTGATACGATATGCTCGGACATATTTAGGGGGCAAATATACTAGTCAACTATATGTCTCAATCCACGTAAAGTAGTCGTGCGAAGTGCGAATCAAAATGTACTAAGGTTGATCAGACCGTAGTACACTGATTCTGAATAGACGCTTGTATTAGTGGGGTTGATCAGGCCTCAATAATACATGTGTCATGAACAAGCCGATAAAGAGTAAGCTTGCAAAACTAGGCTAAAAATAGCAGCATAAGTCAAGTACAGCAAAATTAAGTGCGCTAGATGATGATGAAAGGAGGTACAAATTATTGAAGTCCACAAAATAACACAAAATAAGCACCATAGCAAAAAACTCTAAAATCTCTATGGTTATCAAATTTAAAAGCATACCAGGTTATTAGCAAGTTCAAAAATTTCTAGGTTGGGGCTGGGGTCACGAACCAATAGGCACGAGCTAAACAATACTAGAGACGGTAGCTAAAAAAATCACTTACGCGCATTAGCTACTCCAAGAGTCTGCGCGTTCTCCACGGTCATGCTGGTAGAGCATCTCGTGGTGATCTTGTAGGAAGCTCGTCGCTTGCTGGTAGATCATTTACTCTGCATCCAAAAATAAACGATAAAGACGCACAGGAATCAAGGCAGGATGCAAGTCAATAAAATGATTCGAAACCGATATGAATATCAAGAACGATTTAATCAAGTGGATGAGCTTTTCCTAAAATCCTCAATCTTATTGCAGGCCTGTTCGGTCCCTAAGTTGAAACCGAACAATTTAGTCGTTGACCTGTATGGGCCACCACAAAAACGTGTCACGACCTGCACCCGGACATTCGGGCACGAGTGCGTGGGCACGTCCAGCCTACGCCGTAGTGTCGGCGGTAGTACGCTGTCTAGGTCATATTTACAGGTAATTTATAATCTATCTCATCCACAGTAAAGTAATTAGACAAGGTGTCACGCCCCAGTCCCAAAATGCCGAGGGACTGGAGAAGCGTGGCAATGGCCAACAGCACGCACCGATGGACAACCTAATTTAATGGATCCATCAGGGCATGCTTAAGCTGTAGTCTAGCAGTACTAAGTACAAGTCTCAGGTATTACTAATCTCATCCACAGAATAACACAGATTAATTGCCAGAAATAATGCAAGGGAAATAAATATGCAATAACAAATAAGGTTGTCTCGGGAAACAAATCCGAGAATTATTCTGTTACAATTAAGGAAAAATAGACAGAAATTGAAATGCTGAAAATGGAAATACTGTGTAGTTGAAGCCGGTGCTCAGGAGAAATCTTCGGCCACTACTTCGTCCTCTGCTCCAAGGAGTGCTCCAGTACCGTACACCTCTGGGTAGTTCTCTTCAGCTGTACCTGGGGACATAATCCGGATCCAGGTCCTCAGGGGACATAACAAGGTACAGATAAAACAAGCCAAAATATAAGCAGTGCAGCAAATTAAATGAAACAGCAGGGTAAACTATGTAACCAGCTAAGTGATATGCAATATGAGAGCAGCACTAGAATTCAGGCTGAAGCCACTACAAGCTCTGTGTCGGAGAGCCGGTAGCGGCAATAACTATGAATTATACTCTGAAATATACTATGTTTTATATATATAATATCAGCCTGTAGTCTGTGTGTCTCTCCCCACCCAATGTAATCCCACGTCTCATGTCCACGATGCCTCATGTCCATGTCATGCACGATTATAACTAATGCAGCAAGTCTGATAGCTATGGATCAAATGTCTAAGAATGTAAAGTCTATGTCATAACCATGCATCCTATACAGAATCACCTTGAATGTCTCAGGAAGACTCTGTCTCATGAAATAGTGTCAAGTGTCCTGGGTTCTGAAGTACTTGATAAGACAAGTACGAGCATTATCGGGTCTCGATATCCATGTCTATGTGACGTTACACAACACCGCATACGGAGTTGGCACCCGACTATGATCGGACACTAAGCACGTCACCCGTTTCCTAGGTTAAGCGGTTATAACAAGTTTACAATTAATTCCACAAGAAATTAAGTAAAGTACTATGTCAATAATTACTGAGATTTGGCAATCTTTACATGTCCATTATTGTATAATTAAATCCAGAAAATAATTAGCAAGCTGCAGGATTTGGCAAGGTACACTTGCCTGTGGTTCCTGTTCCAATTGCGGCTCTGACTTCAGCTGGAATTGCAGGCGGTACTCCGGTTGCTGAAACAAACATCACCATCAGATCCAGAAAATATCAATCATCTAGAAACGCCTGTCCTTGGGTCCAATTTGGAGACAAGGGCAGAAACGGCAGTTTCGGGCCAAAACGGGGTCCACCGGTGGGCCCGCTTTGCACCGAAAAATGCGTCCAGGTCAACGGTCTCCAAATTCACCAAATTCAGTGTCAACAGGTCAGAAACGCTGATACGAACCCAACAGAACTTTCAGAATTGAATTCCGATGAGCCGATCACAAAATCGCCCGTCGAGCGGAGCCTGTGGGGCCCACGACACGCGATTTTGTCAACGTTCTCAGAATCGAACCAAACTTGACCCACAGGACCAGCATATTGCTACGAGTCCGATGGCGCAAGTTTTGTCTCGATCCGACGTGTGTACACAAAGTTAGGTCGAATTGCAGAAAAGTCGAATACGGGGCGATGTCCGCGGATACGCGTTGATTCCGGTGTGCACGCACACCCGAATCAGCTTCTGTGAAATCCCACACGTCCGTATCGACGAGGCGCTCGTGTCTGTGAAGACCGCGCGCGACCAAGTCGTCCCGTTTGGCGGGGCGTACTCGGTTCCGGGGTGAAACAGGGTCTGGTTTTTTCCTATTTTTGGATCGCGGTGTACGATCACCACAGGACGCGATGCCCCGAACAGTTTGTCCGAAAACCGAGAGGGTCATACAGGCTTCGCAACGCAATTTACGGAATCAAAAACGGAACTACGAGCAAAAAGTTACACGCACCTGAACTGGGTCGAAAAACAGGGTTCTCGTCGTGTCCGACACGACACAGGACACGTATCCTGTGTCCGACACGCGGGGGAGGATTAGGGTTAGGGTTAGGGTTAGGGTTTCAGCGGCGGGGTCGCGGCTTGGGGCGGCCGGGCGGAGTGCTGGGACCGGAGGCGGGGGCACGCGGCGGCTCGGGGCGGCCGGGCGGAGTGCTGGGAGGCGGCGGAGGCGGCGCGGGCTGCTGCCGCTCGGTGCTGCTGTCGGGGGTCGAGGGGGTCGCCGGGGGAGAGGGGGAAGGGAAGCTGCGGCGGCGGCGAGATGACTAGGGCGGCGTGGTGGCGGTGGCAGTGGTGGCTCTCGGCGGGGCTAGGGGGGTCAAGGCGGTGGAGGGTGGTGGCACGGTGGGGGACCGGAGGGGAGAGGAGCGGGGATTTATAGGGAGGGGACGGCCGAGCGAGGCGGAGGGGAGAAGGGGTCGTGGCCGCGTGGGACGCGGGGGCGAGGGGGTGGCGTGGCCGGGTGGGGCGGAGCGGGCCGGCGGATCCAGCGGGAGACGCGGGGACGTGGGTGAGCGGGTGAGCGGGTCGGGCGGGTGGACCCGACCCGGTAGCAGAGGCTGGGCCGGGTTGGGCCGCTGAGGGACTGGGCCGGGTTCAGGTAAATGGGCCGGGCCGCTATTAAAAATAATATTAATAATAATATTAATAAACAGTAATTAAAATAAATAATTTAATAAATAGATTTTAGGTATTTAAAAATAGGTCCGGGGTCCGATAAATTCTAGAAAAATTGTCCTAAGTCCAGTTTTTCATTTTACATCCAAAAATATTATTTTCATAATATTTTAATATTATTTATTATCATTTAAAAATTATTGAATAATTAAAACCCTGCTTTTAAATTACAGAAAATTCCCAGAAAATTCCAGAAAATTGTAAAAATCCAGATTTTAAAATTTTGAAAATTCAGGGGGTTTACAATCTACCCCCCTTAAGAGGATTGCATCATCGCAATCAAAAGAATAACCGATCAACAGAGATGACGCGGTCGCAAGCATCGTTTGAAAATACATCACAAGATACTTAGGGAAATACCGTTTCCCTAAAAATGAAAGTTATGCACTTTCCAGAGAAAATCTAGTTAAAGCAAGAAAACTACAACTTTTATGAAAACCAGGTTGTTATTAACAAGTTGCAATTTACTAGGTTGGGGCTGAGGTCACGAACCAACGGGCACGAACTACGACAAGACTAGAAACTTATAACTATAAATCACTTACTCGCATCAGCGTCCTGCACAGTAATCGCGTAAGCTTGTCCTCGCCCTTGAGGTAGATTCCTCTGTTGCTGCTGAGCTTGCTGGAAGAGTGTCGCCTGAGGTGCCAGAGGTGGCCTCGGTGCTGGCAAAGCTGGTTGGTTTGCCCTTGGTGCTCCATCTCGATGCTGGGGACAGTCCTTGGCTATGTGTTGATTGGTGCCGCAAATCAGGCACAATCCCAACTTGCGTCTGCAGTCCCTCTCGACATGACCTATCTTGCCGCAGTAGTGACAGGTAGGAAGGGTCTGCGAAGCTGTCCTGGGTGGCTGGTTCGTGTGAGATCTCTTTGCGGATTCTCCCGGTGATGATCTGTCTGGTGCTGAGGTGATTGGCCGCTTGAGGCGAGACTCTCTCCTGGTGACGCATTCCATGCGTCGGGCTGCAGCGAGAACGTCCGAGTATGATGTTGGTGCGACGGACCCAATTAGTTTCTGCAGCTCAATGTTCAGTCCGTCGAAGAATTTCTCGGCCTTCTCTTCCTCAGTCGGGATCAGGGTGGGGGCGAAGCGTCTCAGACGAATAAATTCTGCGTTGTACTCTTCCACCGTCATGGAGTCCTGAGTGAGGCGATTAAATTTGTCCCGCAGTTCTGATCGTGCGATAGCCAGAATGTACATCTCCTGGAAGAGCCTGGAAAACTCTTCCCAAGTGACCCGGTCTGGTCCGAGTCGCGTCTCCTCAGACAACCACCAGTGGTGCGCGTTGCCTGTTAACTGCATTCGGACGGCAGTCATCCAGCATTCCCGGGGGAGCTCAGCTGCTTCAAGTTGATGCCGTATGTTGGTGAGCCACTCATGAACTTCTGTGGGCTCCTCTTTTCCAGAAAAAGTGCGGGGCTTCAGTTGGCGGAAGTCAGTGATAGAGCCTGTAGATGGCCGTCGGGCTGGTAGGTTGGCCTGCTCCAGTACAGTTACGATGCTGTCCCTCCAGAAGTTAGCTTCGTGACGCTGAGCCTCGTGTTGGACTTGTTGCTGAGCTTGCATCATCGCGTAGATCATTTGGAATATCTGCTGCCCGTCAATTGGCTGTCCTTGTGGGAGTACGGGCGTTGGTGGAACGAACTGCGGCGGAGGTGGAATATCATCGCGTCGGAATCGGGAGGTAGGTTGACTTGCCTGCTGGCTCTGTTGAGTTGGTGGAACTCCTTCGACTGGTGTCCCTTCGTCATCGTAGGTGACACCTGTAGCTTGTGGTGTTCCGACGGGTGTCTCGTTGCATTCTTGGGGGTCCATTTTCCTGCATCCAAAATACCCAGTAAGAGGCGTACAGGAATCAAGGCAAGATGCAAATTCAAATTAGTTCGAGTACGATACAGATATCAAAAATGATTCAAGCAAGTGGATGAGATCCTAAAAACCTATCCTATTCTTTATTGCAGGCCTGTTCGGTCCCTAAGTTGAAACCGAACAATTTAGTCGTAGACCTGCATGGGCCACCACAAAAACCATGTCACGCCCCAGTCCCAAAATGCCGAGGGACTGGAGAAGCGTGGCAATGGCCAGCAGCACGCACCGATGGACAACCCAATTTAATGGATCCATCAGGGCATGCTTAAGCTGTAGTCTAGCAGTACTAAGTACAAGTCTCAGGTATTACTAATCTCATCCACAGAATAACACAGATTAATTGCCAGAAATAATGCAAGGGAAATAAATATGCAATAACAAATAAGGTTGTCTCGGGAAACAAATCCGAGAATTATTCTGTTACAATTAAGGAAAAATAGACAGGAATTGAAATGCTGAAAATGGAAATACTGTGTAGTTGAAGCCGGTGCTCAGGAGAAATCTTCGGCCACTACTTCGTCCTCTGCTCCAAGGAGTGCTCCAGTACCGTACACCTCTGGGTAGTTCTCTTCAGCTGTACCTGGGGACATAATTCGGATCCAGGTCCTCAGGGGACATAACAAGGTACAGATAAAACAAGCCAAAATATAAGCAGTGCAGCAAATTAAATGAAACAGCAGGGTAAACTATGTAACCAGCTAAGTGATATGCAATATGAGAGCAGCACTAGAATTCAGGCTGAAGCCACTACAAGCTCTGTGTCGGAGAGCCGGTAGCGGCAATAACTATGAATTATACTCTGAAATATACTATGTTTTATATATATAATATCAGCCTGTAGTCTGTGTGTCTCTCCCCACCCAATGTAATCCCACGTCTCATGTCCACGATGCCTCGTGTCCATGTCACG
The DNA here is from genome assembly GCA_036927795.1 of Iris macrosiphon. Taxonomy (NCBI): domain Eukaryota; kingdom Viridiplantae; phylum Streptophyta; class Magnoliopsida; order Asparagales; family Iridaceae; genus Iris; species Iris macrosiphon. The sequence continues at coordinate 28,275,980 of JAYESA010000014.1, read as the reverse complement.
CACGATTATAACTAATGCAGCAAGTCTGATAGCTATGGATCAAATGTCTAAGAATGTAAAGTCTATGTCATAACCATGCATCCTATACAGAATCACCTTGAATGTCTCAGGAAGACTCTGTCTCATAAAATAGTGTCAAGTGTCCTGGGTTCTGAAGTACTTGATAAGACAAGTACGAGCATTATCGGGTCTCGATATCCATGTCTATGTGACGTTACACAACACCGCATACGGAGTTGGCACCCGACTATGATCGGACACTAAGCACGTCACCCGTTTCCTAGGTTAAGCGGTTATAACAAGTTTACAATTAATTCCACAAGAAATTAAGTAAAGTAATATGTCAATAATTACTGAGATTTGGCAATCTTTACATGTCCATTATTGCATAATTAAATCCAGAAAATAATTAGCAAGCTGCAGGATTTGGCAAGGTACACTTGCCTGTGGTTCCTGTTCCAATTGCGGCTCTGACTTCAGCTGAAATTGCAGGCGGTAGTCCGGTTGCTGAAACAAACATCACCATCAGATCCATAAAATATCAATCAGCTAGAAACGCCTATCCTTGGGTCCAATTTGGAGACAAGGGCAGAAACGACAGTTTCGGACCAAAACGGGGTCCACCGGTGGGCCCGCTTTGCACCGAAAAATGCGTCCGGGTCAACGGTCTCCAAATTCACCAAACTCAGTGTCAACAGGTCAGAAACGCTGATACGAACCCAACAGAACTTTCAGAATTTAATTCCGATGAGCCGATCACAAAATCGCCCGTCGAGCGGGGCTTGTGGGGCCCACGACACGCGATTTCGTCAACGTTCTCAGAATCGAACCAAACTTGACCCATAGGACCAGCGTATTGCTACGAGTCCGATGGCGCAAGTTTCGTCTCGATCCGACGTGTGTACACAAAGTTAGGTCGAATTGCAGAAAAGTCGGATACGGGGCGATGTCCGCGGATACGCGTTGATTCCAGTGTGCACGCACACCCGAATCAGCTTCTGCGAAATCCCACACGTCCGTATCGACGAGGCGCTCGTGTCTGTGAAGACCGCGCGCGACCAAGTCGTCCCGTTTGGCGGGGCGTACTCGGTTCCGGGGTGAAACAGGGTCTAGTTTTTTCCTGTTTTTGGATCGCGGTGTACGATCACCACAGGACGCGATGCCCCGAACAGTTTGTCCGGACACCGAGAGGGTCATACAGGCTTCGTAACGCAATTTGCGGAATCAAAAACGGAGCTACGAGCAAAAAGTTACACGCACCTGAACTGGGTCGAAAAATAGGGTTCTCGTCGTGTCCGACACGACACAGGACACGTGTCCTGTGTCCGACACGCGGGGGAGGATTAGGGTTAGGGTTAGGGTTAGGGTTTCAGCGGCGGGGTCGCGGCTTGGGGCGGCCGGGCGGAGTGCTGGGACCGGAGGCGGGGGCACGCGGCGGCTCGGGGCGGCCGGGCGGAGCGCTGGGAGGCGGCGGAGGCGGCGCGGGCTGCTGCCGCTCGGTGCTGCTGTCGGGGTCGAGGGGGCCGCCGGGGGAGAGGGGGAAGGGAAGCTGCGGCGGCGGCGAGATGACTAGGGCGGCGTGGTGGCGGTGGCAGTGGTGGCTCTCGGCGGGGCTAGGGGGGTCGAGGCGGTGGAGGGTGGTGGCACGGTGGGGGACCGGAGGGGAGAGGAGCGGGGATTTATAGGGAGGGGACGGCGGAGCGAGGCGGAGGGGAGAGGGGGTCGTGGCCGCGTGGGACGCGGGGGCGAGGGGGTGGCGTGGCCGGGTGGGGCGGAGCGGGCCGGCGGATCCGGCGGGAGACGCGGGGACGTGGGTGAGCGGGTGAGCGGGTCGGGCGGGTGGACCCGACCCGGTAGCAGAGGCTGGGCCGGGTTGGGCCGCTGAGGGACTGGGCCGGGTTCAGGTAAATGGGCCGGGCCGCTATTAAAAATAATATTAATATTAATAATAATATTAATAAACAGTAATTAAAATAAATAATTTAATAAATAGATTTTAGGTATTTAAAAATAGGTCCGGGGTCCGATAAATTCCAGAAAAATTGTCCTAAGTCCAGTTTTTCATTTTACATCCAAAAATATTATTTTCATAATATTTTAATATTTTTTATTATCATTTAAAAATTATTAAATAATTAAAACTCTGCTTTTAAATTACAGAAAAATTCCAGAAAATTCCAGAAAATTGTAAAAATCCAGATTTTAAAATTTTGAAAATTCAGGGGATTTACACAAGGAAAATGACAGGGAAATAGAAATGATAAGATTTCATAAGACAATTTGTGATATACAAATCCATGGTTTAATACAGAATCCAGAAGATAAATCGGGGACAAACCCGATTGCTGTGCTGAAAGAAAAAACTAGCTAACTGGCTACTACTCCTCAAAGGTAGTCTCCTGAGTGGGAACCGGCTTCTCAACTGTATCACCTGCTGCCTCATAGGGGCCCTAATAGGTGGGGGCAAAGTTCTCATCATCGCCTAAAACAACGGATCCAGTCAGGAAAGGAGCAAAGTACTCAATGCACAACAAGATTTAAACTAAATATTTATGACAATTAGAAAAAGAACTGACTGAGTATCATATTGAGAATATACATAAAAGAAAACAACAATAACTAAGAATTAATGCTATAAACAGGAATATGAGTAAACAGGGATAAAATGAAACAGGAAATGAAACTACAACAAGCCAACAGGAAATATAACAAGACAAGAAGCTATGTGTGTGAACTTGTGTTTATTTTAGAATACATAGTTGGCATGTAGGGGCTTATAAGGCTAATAAGGCCGTCCTAGGCGGCTAGCACACAATGAACAATCGAGTATAAGGCTGATGGTACAATCGCGTACCAACAGCTATTAAACACGGCACGGGGAAAGGTAAACTACATGCCTCCTAGTATTCTCCCGCCCGACACGAAAAGTAAGACATAAAATCCAGTAATCAAGACATGAAATCCAGATTCCAATACTATGTGTAAACATCCAATGGTACTAGCAGAGCAGGAAATTAATTATCACAATATAAAGATTAAACTTGAAGTGCAGGTACTTGCCTGATGTTTGGATCCAATTATAGTTTGTATCTCTAGAGATGAGTCCGGATGCTGAAATAAACATTACCATCATGCTCAGAAGATATCAAATAGCTAGAAATGCCTGTCCTTGAGTCCAATTTGAAGACAAGGGCAAAACGGCAATTTCAAATCAAAACGGGGTCCGTAGGTGGGCCCGCTTTGCACCGAAAAACGTGTCAGGGTCAAAGGTCTCCAAAATCACCAAACTTAGTGTCAATAGGTCAGGAACGATGATACGAACCCAACGGAACTTCCAGAATTAGATTTCGATGAGCCGATCACGAAATTGCCCGTCGAATGGGGCCTGTGGGGCCCACGACACGCGATTTCGTTAACGTTCTCAGAATCGAACCAAACTTGGGTCACAGGACCAGCGTATCGCTACGAGTCCGATGGCGCAAGTTTCGTTTCGATCCGACGTGTGTGCACGAAGTTAGGGTGAATTGCAGAAAAGGCGGATATGGGGCGATGTCCGCGGATACGCTTTGATTCCGGTGTGCACGCACACCCGAATCAGCTTCCGCGAAATCTCACACCTCCGTATCAACGACGCGCACGTATCTGTGAAGACCGCACGCGACCAAGTCGTCCCGTTTGGCGGGGCGTACCCAGTTCTGGGGTGAAATGGGTCGATATTTTTTCTGTTTTTGGATCGCGGTGTGCGATTACCACAGGACGCGATGCCCCGAGCGGTTTGTCCGGACACCGAGAGGGTCATACAGGCTTCACAACGCAATTTACGGAATTGAAAATAGAGCTACGAACAAGAAGATACACGCACCTGAACTGGGCTGAAAAACCCGGGGTCTGAATCGTGTCCGACACGTGTCCGACACGTGTCGGATACAGGAAATTAGGGTTAGGGTTTGGGGATTCAGATCTGGCGGCGGCTCAGGGCGGAGGGCGGCCGGGGCAACATCGCCGGGGCTCGGGGGCTCTGCGAGGAGGGCGGCGCGGCGGGGTGGCGGTGCTGGCCGGCCGGCCGGAGGCGCCGGCGCTGCTGCTTGAGGCTACTGCTGTCGAGCGGTGGCCGTCAACGAGAGGGGAGGAGGAGGAGGGCTGGTCGCGGTGGTGGACGGCAGCGCTGTCTCGGCCAGGGCGGCGGGGAGCGTAGGGGTGCGGTGGAGCGGCGTGGTGGCGAGGCGGTGTCGACGGAGGTCTGGGAGGGGATTATATAGGCGGTGGCGGGCCGGACAAGGCGGAGGGGATGGCGGAGAAGACGGAGCTGCGGAGGTCGTGGGGTGAGGAGCGGGCCGGAGGCGGCGGCTCCGCCGAGAGACTCGGGCACGGGCGGGGACGAGGGCTGACTGGGGGTGCGGGTTCGGGCACGGGTCGGGTCTGAAGGATCCGACCCGACCCGCTAGGGCTGGGCCGGGCTCGGGCCCAATGGGCCGGGCCGGGCGGCGGAAATGGGCCGGGCTGTAAAAAATAATAAATAATAATAATAATAAAATCAGAAATAAATAATTAAATAATTAAATAATAGTTTTAGGTGTTTTAAAAATAGGTCTGAGGCCCAATAAATTCCAGAAAAATTATCCTAAGTCCAGTTTTCCATTTTACACCCAAAAATATTATTTTCATAATATTTTAATATCATTTATTATCTATTAAAAATTATTTAATATTTGAAAACCCTGATTTTAATTACAGGAAATTCCCAGGAAATTTCAGAAAATTGTGAAAAATCCAATATTAAAATTCTTTGCAAAATCAGGGGGTTTACATGTACTTAAGCTGTAACAATATCAGAATAATCGAAATATAAGAATAATCGAAATATAATCTAACAACAAGTCTCAATAAAAAGTGTCTCAGGGAACAACCCGAGAATAAGTTTGATACATCAATTCAATAGGCATGAAATAAAGTAAATAGAAACATGAATAACTGAGTATATGAAGCCAATACTCAGAAGAAATCCTCTGGCACGACCTCGTCCTCGGGTTCTGGTACTGCTCCAATGTATGCTCCTATCCCGTACACCTCGGGATAGATCTCCTTTGCTAAACCTGGGGACATAATCCGAATCCAGGTCCTCAGGGGACATAGCAAGGTACAAGAATAACTCAAGCCAAAATAAATGCAGTGAAATAATAGATGAAATAATAGGGTAAACTATGTAACCAGCTAAGTGATATGCAAGTTGAGAGCATCACTAGAACTCAGGCTGAAACCATTATAAGCTCTGTGTCGGGGAGTCGGTAGCAGTGATATAACGTAATGGGCCAAGCTCGGGTTTAGAGTCTTGAGCATCGCATTAATAAGGGTTATATATATATAATCAGCCTGTAGCCTGTGTGTTTCTTCCCGCCCAATATAATCACACGTCTCATGTCCATGACACGCAAGATCTTGACCTCTAACTGATGCAACGAGTCATAATGATAGCTAAGCATATGCAATAAAGTCCATGTCACGCATCCTGTACCCTATACAGAATCACCATGAATAACTTAGGAAGGTTCTGTTACATGAATAGTGTCAAGTATCCTGAGGTATGACGTACTTGATAATGCAACCACGAAGATATATATAGTGTCGCGATATCAATCTCTAGTAACGTTACACGACTCAGCGTACGGCGTCGACACCCGAATGTTATTCAGACGCTAAGCAATGTCACACGGTCCTAGGTTGAACATTTATATCAAGAGTATATATATATATGTACAAAGAACTTAAGCAAATACTATAACAGGAATCACTGTAAGTTGGCAAGGTACACTTGCCTGGTGTTTGGTTTCCAACTACGGCTCTGGTATTCGTAAAATCTTCAGGAACATCTTCGGATACTGAAACAAACATTACCATCAAGCTCAGAAGATGTCAAATAGCTAGAATTGCCTATCCATAAGTCCAATTTGGACACAGGGGCAAAAATGACAGTTTCTAGTCAAAGTGGGGTCCACATGTGGCCCACTTTGCACCCAAAAATGTGCCAGGGACAAAGTTCTTCAAATTCATCAAACTTAGTATCTACAAGTCCAGAATGACGATACGAACCCAACGGAATGTCCAGAACTGGATTCCGATGAGCCGATCACAAAATCGCCCGTCAAGTGGAGCCGTGGGGCCCACGATACGGGATTTTGTCAACGTTCTCAGAATCGAACCAAACTTGGGTCACAGGACCAAAAAAATACTACGAGTTCGATGGCGCAAGTTTTGTTTCAAAACGACGAGCATACACAAAGTTACAATGAGTTTCAGAACAGGGCCGATATGGGGCGTTGTCGACGGATACGCATTGATTCCGGTGTGCACGCACATCCAAATCAACTTTCGTAAAATTTTACACGTCCGTATTAACAACGCACACTTTTTGGTGAAGTTCGCATGCGACCAAGTCGCCTCGTTTAGAGGGACGCACCCAGTTTCGGGAAAATCAGGGTTTTAATTAACCAAGTTTTTGGCCATTTTCACCCTTGAATTAAACACAATCTACAACACCAAAAATTGAACCAAAATAGGGTTTTAAAACTTGGTCATAAGTTCTAAATTACTGTTTAAGTAGATTTTGAAAACAGTTAACAGGTTGCACGTAAAACGGTCGGGAACTTGCGAGTTCGGGACGAATTCTGAATTTTCAGAATTTGGGTTTATTTTCCTGTTTTTGCGTCGCAGTTTGTGACCGATACAGGACGCGATACCCCGAATGAGTTGCACGGGATTTCGAGAGGGTCACGCGGTCTTCTCGCAGGATTCGACAGAATATAAAACGGGTCAATACACAGGGAGTTACACGAGCGTGAAGACAGGTACCTCGCAGGTCGTATGCTGTTGACGGTGCGGCGACCACGGGGTGACGGAGCTCGCCGGCGGCGGAGCTGCGGCGTAGGCGGGTTGCTGTGCTGCGGCTGCTGGTGGTTGGCGGGGGTCGTCTACTCCGTTGTGGCCACGGTGGGTCGGCGGAGTCGGGGGGGAGGCTGGCGGTGGTGGAGAGAAGGGGAGAGGGCGGTGGCGGTGATGGTGGCAGTGGAGTGGGGTTCCGTGGGGGAGGATTTATAGGGAAGGGGAGACCGAGCGATGCGGGGGACGTAGGCGTGGCGTCGGCAGAAGTTCATGAATGGCTCACCAATTTTCGCCAATTTTCGTCAGCTGAAGCCTCGTACCTTCTCAGGAAAAGAAGAGCCCACAGAAGTTCATGAATGGCTCACCAATACTCAACATCAATTAGAAGCAGCTGAGCTTCCACGGGAGCGTTGGATGACTGCCGTCAGAATGCAATTGACGGACAATGCTCATCACTGGTGGCTATCCGAGGAGACCAGGCTCGGACCAGACCGAGTTACTTGGGAAGAGTTCTCCAGACTCTTTCAGGAGATGTACATTCCGGCTATCGCTCGATCAGAACTTCAGGACAAGTTCAATCGCCTCATTCAGGACAATCTGATAGTGGAAGAATACAACGCATAGTTCATTCGTCTAAGTCGCTTCGCCCCAACCTTGATTCCGACAGAAGAAGAGAAGGCTGAGAAGTTCTTCGACGGACTAAACATTGAGCTACAGAAACTAATTGGATCCGTTGCTCCCACATCTTACTCGGACGTCCTTGCTGCAGCCCGATGCATGGAGCGCATCACTAGAAGAGAGACCAGTCTGAAGCGATCGTCCACATCAGCACCAGCCGGAGAACCACAAGAAGAAGTTGCAAAAAGACCTCACATACACCAGCCATCGGGAGCATCTCCACAGGCACTACCTGTCTGTCAATATTATCGCAAGCGAGGCCATACCGAGAACGAGTGCAGACGAAAAAGGAGATTATGTTTAGCTTGCGGATCCAGTCAGCATTTAGTGAAGGAATGTCCTGAGCGTAGAGAAGGAGCTTTAACGGTAAACCAACAAGCGTTACCAGTACCGAGGCCAACCTATCCAGCGTTGGGAGCACCACAAATGGAAGTTCAAGAAGTCCTACCACCAGCTCCAGGAGGGTATCAGCCGAGGCCACCTTTGATACCCCAGGCACTGCTCTTCCAGCAGGCTCAGCAGCAGCAGAGGAATCGACGGCAAGGACGCGGACAAGCCCTGACGATGACCATGGAGAACGCGCAGATGCATGGAGTAGCTAATGCGCGTAAGTTTTATAGTTATCTGCTTCTAGATTTGCCTTAGTTCGTGCCTGCTGGTTCGTGACCCTAGACTTGACCTAACAATTTTAAATTGCTAATAACAGATAACCTAGTGTTAACCTAGTAATTTATTTTGAACTTGCCAATAACTTAGAATGTTTATAAATGATAATCTGATAAGTTTTTAAAGGATAAAACTGGTTTTCTAAAATTGTAATTTTCTAAATTTTCTTCATCCAGAAAATTTCATAACTTCCATCACTTAGGGAAATAATTTTCCTATGTGTTATTCTTACACTCTCAATTTTGATTTTCTTGATTGTAATGTGCATCAAAAAATAATTGCAACCGTGTCATCTCTGTTGACCGAATTTTTCTTTGATTGCGAGGACGCAATCCTCTTAAGGGGGGTAGATTGTAAACCCCCTGATTTTCAAGAATTTTTAAATTTAGATTTTTCACAATTTTCTAGAATTTTTTAGGAATTTTCTGTAATTAAATTCAGGTATTTTAATTATTAAATAATTATTAAATGATAATAAATAATATTAAAATATTATGAAAATAATATTTTATGGTGTAAAATGAAAAACTAGACATAGGGTAATTTTCCTAGAATTTATTGGACCCCGGAAGCATTTTAAAAGCCCTAAAAACTAATTAATTAATTAAACCAAAATAAACCGGGTTTATTTGAAATAAACCAAACTAAACCAAACCAATTTCTGAACCAAACCGGGTTCAATTAAACCGAACCAAATCCTTAGCGGGTCGGATCCGGGTCTAACCCAGACCCGACCCATTAGCCCGACCCGACCCGCATTTTTTTGGATCGGGCCGGATCCATAACCAGACCCGACCCGACCCGTCACCAACCCGAAACCCGAATCCCTTTCTCTCCCAAACTGCCCCCGACCCCCTCGGCTTCCCGACGGCCGTTTCCGCCGGGAGGCCACCGACGACCCCTCGGTTCGTCTTCACTGCAACCGACGACCGGCCGCCCGCCGCTCCGGTTTCCCTCCCCTCACCGGTCGCCTCTCCTTATCCCTCGGTTTCCCTATATAAACCGTAGATCCGCCGCCTTTCCCCTCTTCTCCGGCGAAACCCCCTGCCTCCGACCTCCCCCTCGGCTCTACCTCACCGCAGTTCCTCCTCCCTCGCCGCCACCAGCCTCCAGCAGCCTCCCCGAGCGCCACCCTCCGGCCAACCCTCTCCCCCAACCTCTACGCGACCTCCTCCCCGAGCCCGCTGCCGCTGCCTTCCACTCCTCCGCCACCGAAACCCTCGCCTAGCTACACCCTGTCCAGCCCTAACTTCCTCCTCCGCCTCCGGTGATCTCCCTCCAGCCCTCCGCCTCCCGCAGCATCCCGCAGCGCCTCCCGGAGCTCTCGTCGTGCCGCCTTCGACCCCGCAGCAGCCCGCAGCAGCCGTCTCCGGCCAGCCGCCTCCGCCAGCGAGCGACGCCGCCTCCGGCCAGCGTCGCCAGCGCCGCCCCAGCTCCCTCCGGCCGGCCTCCCCAGCCGCAGCTCCGGCCAGCAGTTCGAAACCCTAACCCTAGGGTTGGATTCGACTCGGACACCGGACACGTCGCGGACACGAGAAAACTTCGGTTTCTCGAGCCCTATTCAGGTACCCGTTTCTCTCTGCTTGTTTACCCGTTTTTGATTCCGTCTGTTGCATCGTGAACCCGGCGTGACCCTCTCGGTGCCCGTGCAACCCGCCCGGTGCATCGCGTCCTGTGGTGATCGCGAACTGCGATCCAAAAACAGGAAAACCAACGCCCTGTTTCATCACGGAACTGAGTACGTCCCGCCAAACGGGACAACTTGGTCACGTACGGTCTTCACCGGTATGTGCGCGTCGTTGATACGGATGTGCGAGATTTCACAGAAGTTGATTCGGATGTGCGTGCACACCGGAATCAATGCGTATTCGCGAACACCGCCCCGTATCCGACCTTTCTGAATCTCGCTGTAACTTAGTGTACACACGTCGGATCGAGACAAAACTTGAGCCATCGGACTCGTAGCAATACGCTGGTCCTGTGAGCCAAGTTGGGTTCGATTCTGAGAACGTTGACAAAATCGCGTGTCGTAGGCCCCACAGGCTCCACTCGACGGGCAATTTTGAGAACGGCTCATCGGAATCCAATTCTGGAAGTTCCGTTGGGTTCGTATCATCGTTCCTGACATGTTGACACTAAGTTGGACAGATTTGGAGACCTTTGACCCTGACACATTTTTCGGTGCAAAACGGCCCATATGTGGACCCCGAAATGTCATTTTCGCCCATGTGTCCAAATTGGACTCAAGGACAGGCGTTTCTAGCTGATTAATATTTTCTGGATCTGATGGTGATGTCTATTTCAGCAACCGGAGTACTGTCTGCAAATCCCACTAAAGTCAGAGCCACAATTGGAACCGGAACCCTAGGCAAGTGTACATTGTCAATCTCTGCAGTTTTGATACTTATTTTCTTGACATATATACTTGTTGTACATGCTTAAACCTAGGGCCGTGTGACGAGCTTAGCGTCCGATTATAGTTGGGTGCCAACCCCGTATGCAGAGTTGTGTGAAGTCACATAGACGTGGATATCATGACCCTTTGCATTCTCGTACTTGCATTATCAAGTATGTTTTACCCAGGACACCTGATACTATTCATGATACAGAATCGTCCTGAGATATTCTTGGTGATTCTGTATAGGATACAGTTTTCATGACTTATTCCTTTGTTTAGATATTATGACTGGATGCATTAATGATGATCCTGTATGGCATGGACATGAGACGTTGTGGACATGAGACGTATGATTACATTGGGTGTGAAGAGTCACACAGGCTACAAGTTGATTATATATATTATGCCGACGTCTTAGTCTCACTACGAGCTAGACAACCACATGATATTACTGCTACCGGCTCCCCGACACAGAGCTTGTAGTAGTTTCAGCCTGAGTTCTAGTGCTACTCTTATCTTGCATATCACTTAGATGGTTATATAGTCTACCTTATTATTTCATTTATTTCCTACACTGCATTATTATGGCTTGAGCTTTCTGTACCTTGCTATGTCCCCTGAGGACCTGGATCCGGATTATGTCCCCAGGATTAGCAGACGAGTTCGATCCAGAGATATACAGGACATGAGCATTAGCAGGAGCAGAAGCAGGAACAGGAGCAGGCACTGGGGCAGTACCAGATCCAGTGGATGAGTGATCTCTTCGGTATCTTCTGAGTATATACTGTTTCTATACTCAGTATTTTTTGTGGTTATCTTATTTCTTGTATCTGACAGTTGTATCAGACTTATATTGGGTTTGTTCTCCGATTTATATACTTGTGACTTGATGATGATGTATATATTTTCTTTTGTTGATTTTGATATATTCTTTCTGTGGATGAGAATAGTATACCCTGACTGTTGTATTACAGCTTAAGTACGCCCGATGGATCCATTAAATTGGGTTTGTCCATCGGTGTGTGCTGCTGGCCATTATCACGCGTCTGGTCCCTTGATATTTTGGGACTGGGGCGTGACATGCTCCAATGTATGCTCCTGTCCCGTACACCTCGGGATAGATCTCCTCTGCTAAACCTGGGGACATAATCTGAATCCAGATCCTCAGGGGACATAGCAAGGTACAAGAATAACTCAAACCAAAATAAATGCAGTGCAATAATAGATGAAACAATAGGATAAACTATGTAACCAGCTAAGTGATATGCAAGTTGAGAGCATCACTAGAACTTAGGCTGAAACCACTACAAGCTCTGTGTCGGAGAGCCTGTAGCAGTGATATCATGTAATGGGCCAAGCTTGGGTTTAGAGTATTGAGCACCGCATTAATAAGGGTTTTATATATATAATCAGTCGGTAGCCTGTGTGTTTCTCCCCGCCCAATGTAATTACATGTCTCATGTCCATGACACATAAGATCTTGACCTCTAACTGATGCAACGAGTCATAATGATAGCTAAACATATGCAATAAAGTCCATGTCACACATCCTGTACCCTATACAGAATCACCATGAATAACCCAGGAAGGTTCTGTTACATGAATAGTATCAAGTGTCCTGAGGTATGACGTACTTGATAATGCAACCACGAAGTATATATAGTGTCGCGATATCAATCTCTAGTGACGTTACACGACTCCGCGTACGGCGTCGACACCCGAATGTTATTCAGACACTAAGCAATATCACACGGTCCTAGGTTGAACATTTATATCAAGAGTATATATATATGTACAAAGAACTCAAGCAAATACTATAACAGGAATCACTGCAAGTTGGCAAGGTACACTTGCCTGGTGTTTGGTTTCCAACTGCGGCTCTGGTATTCGTAAAATCTTCAGGAACGTCTCCGGATGCTGAAACTGTCACGCCCCAGTCCCAAAAATACGTAGGACTAGGACACGTAAGCATGCCAGTCGTATGGATATGGCAACTCCAATATATGGAAACCAAAATCCACACGTACGCTGTAATATTAATATCAATCCATAAGTGGTATAACATATGTCACAAGTCACAGGGTATAATCTAAATCTCATCCACGAAAATCAAATATAAATATATAACCAGTATCTATGAAACTAGATCTCAATGTAAGTATCTAAGGAATGATAGTTGGATGGAAACAAATCCACTACTAACTCGCATGGAAAAGTACAACACAATAAACACAATATAGAAATACCAGCTAACAATCATGGGGCTCGGAGAGAAGACATCCTCGAAACATATGTAACAATCCGAATCTGCGCTCCTGCAAATACTCAAGAACAGATACATCTGGCAGAGGACCAGGTCCTCAGAGGGACGTAACAAGATACAGAAAAGCGAGCCAATTTGAATACAGTAAACATGCATATTATTTGAAAATAAATAAGTACGCTGTACAAGACCATCTATATGAATGCAAATGAGGACAACTTTTCGACGTATGGGCAAGGGTAGGCTACTCGATCTAAGTCTCACAACTCACACACCCGTCAATGGACATCAAAAATCGACATACCTCTGGGGTAGCGACCAGTGCGACTCTACAAAAATCGACATACCTCTGGGGTAGCGACCAGCGCGACACACGCCCGTAGTGCGAACTATATACTATGGTTTACCAGAGTGGTTAAAAGCCCATACGCCTAATGATTGTCCTCTCATGATACTAAGTGCCATGTGGGTGTCAACATATCTAATACATAGTAATGACTGAAAGAAAACTACACATGCAAGAAATATACAGAATGCAATAAATATACAGAAATATAAATAGCATACAAAAGTACTGTAATAATTTGGCAAGGTATCTTGCCTGGTCTGAAAAGGATGAAGTCCCAACTCAAGGCGTCGTCCGATCTACCCGTCACATAAATTAAACAAGTTACGTTACAAAAGTGGGTGAATAATTTTTGCTATTTTAATCTATTTTAACTCTGAATAAAATAACCTAAATTAGTATTTTAATCTTATTATAATCTAATTTTATTGTTAAGCTCTAATTTTGGTCCAAAGAAAGTCAACTTTAAGGATTTGTGATCCGTGACACGCAAATCGAGGCAATCCGTTGACCAAAAAGTTAACCAACTCAAATCCTAGATTTGTGTGTGGAATCCTATAGATTTCAATGCTACATGAATGCTGGATTCGACAGTTTCATAAAATCATAAGTCGGTAAAGAGTTATGGCCACAAGGGCGCACAGATGACAGTTTTCGGTAGTTTCCTATTTACGTCTACGTTGCACGAATTTTACAGTAGAATAAAATTATATTTTAAATTCTGGAAAAATACTTTTCTGGAATTTTATCATGTCAGCTTTCCGAAACTTTAAACGTTCGTAATTCCGAGTTCGGGATCTCCCAAAATCTTGAAAATACGAAAATATGTCTGATTTCGGACAGCTGACACTTTCGGAATATTTTGGAAAAATAGGTTCTGAAATTACTGAAATAATTTATATATTCAGAAAACTAACCTTGATATGATTCTAACAAAAAAACTGGAGTGCGTTTGGAGTCCGGAGCTAGGAGATATCGTCTTTTTAATTCGTCATAACTAGTAGAAAATGAGGCTGAATTTATGACGAATTTTGACTATTTTTGGACGAAAAAGAGAGGAATTTGGGGATAAAAAATATGAAAGATGAGTTTATTCCATAAGTCTAATAGGTATTTATAATGTTAAAGATTTTTTAATTGAATAAGACTAGGATTGGCTAATTTGAATATGATTAGGATCAGTTTAAATAAGGATAGGATATGCATGAAGTTGTTTTCCTAGTAGGTTCAGGATTTGAATTAATTTAAAATAGAGTTTAAATTTATCTCAATAATTTATAATCTTAAATATAATTAAAGATAATACAAATAATTTATAAAATCTTATTAATATCTATTAACACTAAATTAGCTTCTATGTAATATTAAGACTATATATATATCCAAATAAATCCTAAATAATTTTAAAAATCTAAATAAATTTCTTAAAATTCTAAATAAATTACAGAAAAATATAATTAAATCTTTTAAACTAAAATAAATATTTGGTAGGAACAACATGCAAGTATGGTAGTACAGTAAATCATAGAAGTCCTAGAAATTTATGTTTCCTAAGTTTTAATTACCAAAAATTCTAGAAAAATCTCCAAAAATCTAAATAACCTAAAATAATTCTAAATAAATATTTATATAAGTAAATATATCAAAAAATTTATTTTCTAATTAACTAAGAGAATACTCTAAAGAAATTTAATATCTATAATAAATATAATAATATAAAATACACACAAAATATCTATTTTTGGTGAGGGGGTTTACAGAAAAAAATATTACCATCATGCTCAGAAGATATCAAATAGCTAGAATTGCCTATCCATAAGTCCAATTTGGACACAGGGACAAAAATGACAGTTTCTAGTCAAAGTGGGGTCCACATGTGGCCCACTTCGCACCAAAAAATGTGCCAGAGACAAAGTTCTCCAAATTCGTCAAACTTAGTGTCTACAAGTCCAGAATGACGATATGAACCCAACGGAATATCCAGAACTGGATTCCGATAAGCCGATCACAAAATTGTCTGTCAAGTGGAGCCGTGGGGCCCACGATACGGAATTTTGTCAACGTTCTCAGAATCGAACCAAACTTGGGTCACAGGACCAGAAAAATACTACGAGTCCGATGGCGTAAGTTTTGTTTCAAAACGATGAGCATACACAAAGTTACAACGAGTTTCAGAACAGGGCCGATACGGGGCGTTGTTGACGGATACGCGTTAATTCCGGTGTGCACGCACATCCAAATCAACTTTCGCAAAATCCCACACGTCCGTATTAACGGCGCGCACCTTTTGGTGAAGTTCGCATGCGACCAAGTTGCCTCGTTTAGCAGGGCGCACCCAGTTCCGGGAAAATTAGGGTTTTAATTAACCAAGTTTTTGGCCATTTGCACCCTCGAATTAAACACAATCTACAACACCAAAAATTGAACAAAAATAGGATTTTAAAACTTGGTCATAAGGTCTAAATTACTGTTCAAGTGGATTTTGAAAATAGTTAACAGGTTGCACGCAAAACGGTCGTGAACTTGCGAGTTCGGGACGAATTCTGAATTTTCAGAATTTGGGTTTATTTTTCTGTTTTTGCGTTGCGGTTTGCGACCGACACAGGACGCGATACCCCGAACGAGTTGCACGGGGTTTCGAGAGGGTCACGCGCTCTTCGTACAGGATTCGACAGAATGGAAAATGGGTCAATACACAGGGAGTTACACGAGCGTGAAGACAGGTACCTCGCAGGTTGTATGCTGTTGACGGCGCGGCGACCACGGGGTGACGGAGCTCGCTGGTGACGGAGTTGAGGCGGAGGCGAGTTGCTGTGCTGCGGCTGCTGGTGGTTGGCGGGGGTCGTCGGCACCGGAGTGGCCATGGTGGGTCGGCGGAGTCGGGGGCGGAGGCTGGCGGTGGTGGGGAGAAGGGGAGAGGGCGGTGGCGGTGACGGTGATGGTGGTGGTGGAGTGGGGTTCCACGGGGGGAGGGATTTATAGGGATGGGGAGGCCGAGAGAGGCGGGGGACGTGGGCGAGGTGTCGGCCGGGAGAGGCGGGACATCGTGGGCCAGCGGAGGCGGGGCGTGGCCGGGAAACGCGGGCGGGGGATCGTGGGCTGAGGGGTGAGGGTGAAAATGGGTCGGGTCGGGTTCGGATCGGGTCCGATCCGATCCGACCCGTTAGGTCTTGGGTCGGGTTTAGTAGGGTTTGGCCGGTCCGGTTCGGTTGGACCGGGTTCAGTCCGGTTCAACCTGGTTTATTTAAATCCTTGGTATTTAGCTATTTAAAAATAGTTTTTAAGCCCAATAAATTTCAGAAAAATTGTACAACATCCAATAATTAATAATACACCCAAAAATATAATTTTTGTAATATTTTCATAATTATTTTAATCCATAAAAATATTAATCCCTGAAGGACATTTTTAATAATTAATTAAAAATTACCAAAAAAATCCATAAAACTTATTTTAAATTTTTTAAAAAAACAGGGTGTTACAAGGTCACCGACTTGAAACACTCTTTCTTTCACCTTTCTGTTAAAGATTTTAGAGATGCGTGCTTGGTATAACTTAATATGTTGTTGAGCTAACATACATTTTTCGTCAAGAGCCTCCAACTCTTGTAATCGTAAATGATGGTTGTCTTCGATTATTAACTCGTTAGAGAGACCTATCCTGAGAGATGGAATCTGGATTTCTAGGGGAGAACTGATTCACTCCTATAAACCAGAGAAAATTGCATACTGCCAATCAGAGTCCGGACTGTTGTTCGGTAGGTCCAAAGACATTCATCGAGATTCTAATTCAAGTCGCATTTATTAGACGAAATAAAATTCTTGAGAAGCTTGATTATTGTCTTGTTGAATGCTTCTGCTAATCCATTCGCTGCTGGTTGTATGCTGTTAAAGCTATATTTTAAATTCGATTTTTATCGCAGAACTGATAGAATGCGTGGCTTGCGAATTATGGACCATTGTCATGGATGATCCTTCAAGGAAGACCAAAACGATAAATAACATGATGCTTGACGAAACTGATCACGTTTTACGTTTTGACTTCAATGAGCGGTATAGACTCGACCCATTTAGAGAAGTAATCGGTTATAGCCAAGATGAACCGATGACCCCTGGTTGATGGTGGGCTGATCGGACCAATGACATCCATGCCCCATGCTTTGAATGGCCATGACACAGATGTCAAATGTAAGAATTCTGAAGGTTGATGAACGAAGTCAGCGTGTATCTGACTTATCTTGTATTTTCTTGCATATTCTATGGTATCTACTACCATAGTGTCATGTCCCACATCCGAGATATCGGGTAGAGGTTGTGAGCGCGCCCAACCTATGCCGTTGTATCGGCGGTAGTCAGCTGTTCTAAACCTCAATAGTCTCCAATGTCATATAAAAATTGATCTTTGCTTAATCACAGAAACTAAAACACGATAAAAAAACAAGAACAAAAACCTATATACCCACACGATCACCCAGTCCACTAGTAGTCTTTAGGTACATCATACATATCCATCTCTCTCCAGAGACAAATCTGATAAATTTTCATAATAAATACAACACAACTGATACATCATCAAATACACTATGTAATACATCAAATATTTATTCTACTCTAGATCCTCCAAGTCTTCAGCTGGTCTGAACTATCACCTCCATGCCATGACCTAATATGTCAACACCCAGTCAGGATTGGAGCAAAGTACATCCAAATAAATGTTGTACGATACAAAATAAAGCAATAAAATAAAAGTAGAAAATGAACCAAACAATGCAACTGAGTAATGAAATGAGATGCAACCTACAACATGAAAAACTATAAGAACAAGAATGAACAAGAATAAACACAACTAAACACTATGTGCAATTGAAATGTTATTTCAGTATGTGGTCGGTTAGGGTAATCTGGCACATCCGAATATGGCTATTTAACGATAGGTCCAGCACGACATAGGTGATGTGTATTTGTGCTATTTAACGATATGAACGATATGGGTGTAACCACATACTTAGCATTTTCCCTCTCACGACACATGAAACAATATCGATACGAGACAATACGAAACAATACGATCAATGTACAACAATATAATCAATGGACAAATCACAAACAATCACGTGTCAGAACCTGCGTCACAATATGAGACATGACTAGACAAGAAATAAAAATGCATTTATAATGTATTGAGAAACATAAGTAAGGAGTGTACTTACCTCAAATCCAAAAGCTCGTACTAGTTGCTTTAGTCCAAACCTAGTCATAAGATTCCATAATTATACTTTAGTTTCCAATTCCTCAATTTATTTCTAATAACTCACTTATAAACTTAATAACCAAAATACACATTTTTACCAATACACAGTCCCAACCCATACTAGGAGATCAATCTTCTACATACAGACTCAAAAAATATATTTTATAGAAGCCAATTCCTCCCAAAAGTAGTTTAATTAACTATTTATAATCCCACTTTATCATTAAAAAACCTATCTGAATCAGTTCCCTAAATGGATTATTTATTCATCGGCTTAAATCCCATTCAGAATATTAGTTGGACGAGATTTGAGCTGGCATAAAGCTAGATTATATTAAGGATCGAGGATTAAAGCCTACTGCATTAACCCACAAAATATTCCATGTCCTGGGCCTCAAGTCCACTGAACAGTCTCGACTTGTCTCTGATTTTTAATTGAGACCCATAACTAACTGGGCCCAAAATCTATTATCATAACCTCTCTTCCAAAAGCCAAAGGAAAGGGAGTGTGTCAGAGAAATATTAAAAGAAAAGAGAAGGAATCCAAAGATACAAGGACAAACAATATGCTACGTGTCCTTTTTTTTATTGGAAATACCTATTTGAGTTTTTTTTTAATGAATAGACAATTTCATTAATTAGAATGACAGTTACCCATATCTTTGCTGATATGAGCTAGGATCCAATTTGGAGGCTTTCTGAACAGCCTTGATTCAGCTGGTGAATCTTTGCTTACAGATTCATTTGCAAGAGAATGAGCAGCCATATTAGACTGCCTGGAAGAGTATACAAAAGTAATGTTGTTGTTGATGTTGCAATTGTTGCGACATTCTTCGAGTATGTGTCTAACTCACCAGAGGTTGTCATCGGATGGCATCAATTAACACTTTGCAGTCTCCCTCTATGATGGCATGCTCATAGTTTTCTCGTCTGCATAGAGTAATGGCCAGTTTGTGAGCGAGTCCTTCTGCCTCAAGTGGACTCCCCCCATTCTGAACCGAAGAGATAGCAGTCTGGAAGCGTCCCATGTGATCTCAGCAGATAGCAGCTGCACCCATGTTGTCATCCAAGTAAGACCGGTCAAAATTGATTTTAATGCAGGGTGGAGGGGGAGGTCGCCATATGTCGTGTACTGGTGAAGCTTGAGGTACTTCGTTGCTGGATGATTGAGTAGATGAGTTCAGTGCAAAGGAAGCTTTAAGTCTTGAAGCCGCTTTGATTATGTTTTCTGGACAAAATCTTGCATGGTTGAACAAAGAGGCATTCCTAGCTTTCCAGGTTTCCCACATGAGGTAGCAGATGTTTGTGATATCCTTATTATCTCCATTGTGCAACAAGGATTGTAGCAGTTGTTGTACAGTTGTATCCGGGTTGATTTGTTGATGTATACTTGGAAAATCCCTCCAAACTAAACCTGCAACAGAACAGTGTAAGAATAGATGGTCTAAGGATTCGGTACATACCTAACACATATGTCATGTTGGATTGGTAGAAGGTATTCGTTTGTGGATTTTCTCCCCAGAAGTAAGAGAATTATTAAGCAACCTCCAAATGAACGTGAGGACTCGAGGGCAGAGATTGTTCATCTTCCAAAGTTTTGTCCACTCAATGAATTCTGCAGTAGAGGGATTATTTTGCTGTGGTATTTTCTATCATAGATGATACGATGAGCATATTTTGAATTGAGGATTCCGTTGGCTGCATGTATCCAGATCAACTTATCATTAGTTGTAGAAGAGGACAGAGGCATTTTGATGATGGCTACAGCTTCAACCGGTGGGAAGAGATGGTTAATGACTTCTATATTCCAGTTGTTACTTGGTTGGTGTATCAATTCACTAACCTTTTGAACCCGAGTATCAGTATCAGGTTTACCAAAAACTCTGAAATGTGGTCAATTAATAACCCAAGGATCCTTCCACACATTGATGTCAGTACCAATACCAACTGACCAGTAAACACTACCTAACAGATATTCTCTGCAACTTAGAATGCTCAACCAAATTTTGGAGTGATATGGTTTAACACTCATATGCCAGAAATCATGTTTGGTAAGGTATTTCCTTATAAGAACTTTGGCCCATTCAGAACCAGGGTTGCTAAGGAATCTCCAGGTTAATTTGGTAAGCAGAGCTATGTTGGTGATCTCTGGTTCTCTGATTCCCAGTCCCCCAGCATATTTTGGCTTAGTGAAAACATTCCATGCTCTCAAATGTATTTTCCTGTTGTTCACAACCACCCCCATAGCAGCCGTAGAGCTAGACAACTCTTGCACCCTTAATCGATCTCTGATACACTTAAGGTCACCGTTAATATCAATTGAATCTATCTCTAAAATCCTCATACCCATATACACATTCTTTTACCCCCACAGATTTCATAGGGCACCCAAATTCTGCAGACAACTAGATGCACAAATACTGGCTACACAGACCCTTGTAGCTCAGTCTATAATTGCTCACTGGCTACTGTTGTTGTTGTTGTGCATTTGGCACTTGCTGCAGCACCCTGCAGTGTGCACCCGACTGCACATAGGATCAACATAGTCACTGAATACCTGTACTCGAAATTGCTCACATACAAGTTATTGAACTCTTCTACACACCCCTCTACATACACTCGTGACACCCACTCACCTACACTTTATCTCAGAAATAAAATTCCTATTTCCTTGTGGTACACACCCAAGTCCATGCTAGGACTACACATACACATACCCACTGAAACACACACTCCCATACATGAAACTTTACTCATGCACTAGATGATACACTCTACACTAGACACTCACCTAGGATACTCACCTATCTAGGTGTCAAATTGACACACACATGGATACCACATCCTCATACCCACACACATCACTAACCAATACTAGAACACAACCAAATACTTACCTATGATACACCTACTCTCAATGGAACATATGGACACTCACTTTCCTTGATACTTATTAATATCTCATAATACACCCACCAATGCATATATTTCTAATTCTAACCATGTGTATCCTAAAGTATTATGACACAAACACCACATTTCCTATTTAGGATACATGGACACAAGCACAACTCAATTTGGAGACAAAAATCTCTTTGGGAACACAACACAAATACTTGGGGGACACAATTCATAATTATACCAAATTGACCATAAAAATACATAGATCTACTAGGAATTGGTCATCTACAACCTAATTCACTACCTAGAGGGTTAGATTTAACTATTGGTGAATTCCTATTAGTTCAATTTAGGTTTCTACCATAAAAATTATGGGGGAAATGAGAATTACCTATTGTGGGTGAGTTCACAATGAAGATCCATGAATTTGGACACAAGGAAGACGAATTGGACAAGATCCTCCTAACTTGAGTTCCTCTACAAGCTTCCTCTTGTGCTCCAAGACTAGCTCTCCATTGGAAGAGGAATTGAAGTAAATTTGGGTTGATTTGAGAATGGTGGCGATGAATTTGGATTTGGAAACTGGTGGAGAAGAATGTTTGAGGAGGAAGAAGAAGTTTGGAGGGGAAAATGAAGTATAATGACTTGGAATAGGTGCCGACTATGTATAGGTAGTTTTGGGAGTTGGTAATTACAAGTTTGCCCTCTTTCCACTAATTTGAATTCTAGATCTAATGGGAAAGAAATTAATTGGTTAGGAAGAGAATCTAATTAGTTATGAAAGAATATTCTAGCCATGACTAAGTAGTATAATTTACTCTAAACTAACTAATAAATTTAATATAACTAATATTATTAGCAACCAAAATCAAGTTGACAAAAATGCCCCTAACATAATTTTAGGTGGTTACACAATTTCATTAAGTTTAAACAAAAGATAAACGAAAAAGTTTGAATTCTTTCAAATAGATCATCTTCTTGAATTTTGTGAGTCACATCATGTGCATCTTCTCCTATAACCAAGAGCACATTAATTACTGGAAAAAAAAGTTAATCAAACTCATTATTGTGCCGAAATGAGAACCCCAACGTGTATTGCCCTGTTGTTATGTAGACTACATATAAATATTGGGAAGATGAGATGACCTTGAGAAGTTGAGAGCAACGCGACAACACCTCTTACTTTGAGTTGGAGATGACCATGAGAACAACAGGGGCAGGTTCTATTTGATTCAAGTTGAGAAGAGTAAGATGTGTGCACAGTGCACTATCTTCATATAGAATAAAATGTGTAGCCATGTAGCCGTGTGTGTGGAGGGCGGGTGGTGGGGTGGGGGTTAGGCTTAGGCATGTCACATATGCAGTTGTGCTTGGTAGTTAGCATAGTGTATGCAGCAGGCAGTAGATGTGAGCAGCTGTGCTATATTCTTTCGTGCAACAGTGGTGCAGTTATGTTGTGTGAACAGTGGTACAATGGAGCAGCTATGAGCAGTCAGCTCAATTGTGACTGTGAGCACAGTGCTGCAATAAAAAAAATTGAAAAGTCAGTATGGTCAACTAACCCCACATGTCCTACCGTGGTCCCGCCCCTGCCCCTATAATTTTTATAGTGCCTTTAACCTTAGTAATTCAAAAGCAGGGAAAAATAAACATCAAATTTCATATATGAGGATGAAATTTATCCAATTTCTACATAAGAGGAAACATTTGACAAATTTATTAATGAAGGGATGGAGCGTCATTGCAAATGATGTCCAGAATATCAAGATGTGGGTTGCCATTGAAAATGGTATCAAGAAGTGGGTTGCCATTGAAAATTGTGTCAAGATTCAAATCAAATAGTGGGGCGCCACTGACAATGGCGTCCCATACTAAATATTTTAGTGGGACGCCATTGTGTGTGTGTAATATCAATATACATAGAGATTTTTGATTAGCTGAAATAATAACATTAGGGTACGAAGGATACGTTGTTACTTCAGGAGCCAATTTGGACGTACTATATATATATATATATATATATATATATATATATATATATATATATATATAGGGACGTACAAGGACGTAATTGATAATGGCATGCTACTAAAATATTTAATACAGGACGTCATTGTCACTGACGTCCCACTCTAATTTAAAATGGGACGTCATTATCGATGGCGCCCCACTCTTTGATTTGAATTTTGGTGTCATTTGCAATGGCATCTCACACGCTAATTTAGTACGGGACTCCATTATCAGTGGCGTCCCACTATTTGATTTGAATCTTGCAAATTTGCAATGGTGTCGCATCCCTTTATTTTTATCAAATATTTTTGTAAATTTCTTCCTCTTATATAAAATTCGCTGTAAATAAATAGATATTTATTCTATTTATTTTCCTGGTTTCTTTGGTTTCTTTCTAGTGAACAGCTAGCAATGGCCCATCGGGAAGAGCAACTCTGCAAGTCCTGCAGAGAAACGGACGTCCATACAGGCTGGATCAACGTACGATTTTCGTCCACACCTACGACCCAACATGCAACAGGACCTGTCCCTCTCCGAAAACACACCACCCACATTTGACTCAATACAATCGAACATATTCATCTATGAGACCCCTATAAGATTCCAAACAATTTCCCTCGTACAGTCAGGCCGATTCAGCTGGCATCCAAGTAGTGTTGCAGCAACATTTACAACATATTCATAGCTTACATAATTCTTACTCAAGAGTCGGGAAACAGCTAGAGCCAACCAAAACACGAGAAATTATTGACTGTACCTTGAATCTCATCCAATAATATTATGACACATCATTAAAATTAAATAAAAAAATATAGAACATCATATGTCTTGGCACTCCATTGTCACGTCACCAGTGTCACTGAATAATTTCTCCAAACACACCAATACTACAATTAAACAGTCCATAAATGCACCATCAAGAATTGAAATATAAAGCCCGAAATCAATACATTTAGCTGGAGGGCCCTAACATGAGTATACCACCACCACCAACAACAACAAAACTTGGTCTCTCCTGCACCTAACATACACAACATGTTCATCCAAAAGTGTCATAATACAAAAAAGATGAACAAACTAAAGCTAAACAACAACTAATCTACCACAAAATTAACCCACAGCTTCTTCAATTGCACCCAAATAGGCGACCACTTACTCAAAGAAACACTGGAGCCAACCAAACACACCACTCGACATCAACGCAATCCTACATACAATTAAACAGTCCCTAAATGCACCAAAAATAATTGAATACATTTATTTTAGAGTGGAGGAGGGCCCTAACATGAGTACTTTCTCCCTAAAACTAATAACATCAACAACAACAAAACTTGGTCTCTCCTGCACCTAACTTACACTCATCCAAAAGTGTAGTGTCATATTACAAAAAAGATGGAACAAACTAAAGCTAAACAACAATTAATCTACCAAAAAAATTAAGCCACAGCTACTTTTTGACTTCAACAGCCACGCCAACTACACTTGTCGCCGGCGGGTCTGCCGCCGCTGCGTTAGCATCGACAGTGCGACTACTCCCAATAGGGATGGCATCAGGGACGGTGATGGTGTCTGCGGAAGGCTCGGCTTCCACAGGCTTTCTTGAACGGACCCTGCCGCGGTGCATGTGGCGCTCGCAGTACTTCTCGTTGGGGATCACGTCCCTGGAGCACCTCCACTTCTTTCCGTCGGTCCTCCTGCACCGCCCCGGTTCCGGCTCCATGCTGTTCCTAAAATCATAGCACAAGTTCCCCAGCCCCACAACTGCCCCCAAATAAACAAAATTACCCCCATCAAACCAAAACATATTATATAAGCATTTACATTCTGGATTTTATACCAACTTATAATTTAAGTATCTCTATCTCTACTATTATAATGCGGCTTAGAACGGCTCAAAAATAAGCCGTCCAAACCGTATGTATATATCCTCCACTAAATAAAAATCAAAAATCAAAAATCTTTTTTTTTTGTACGTGCAACGTTGCACGTTAACGTGATTAGTTTTTTATTAAGATGCTTAAAAATGGCTCAAAATGAGCCGTCCAAACTGATTATTTATCCTCACGTAATTAAAAAAAATTTAATTAATTGTTTATCTATTTAATATTATATAATTATAACCAAACACCTCTAATCCCTCTTAACTCATATGGCTAAGGTGAGAAACATTTTTCCTCGTTGTGTGGGTTTGATTACTCGAGGTAAAGATGTCTATAACAAATTTAAATTAATTTATTTTTTCAATAAAATTTTAATTATTTATTTTTTCAATAACTTTTTTACGATGCACGTGTATGTTACTAGTATGATTAGAAAGTTTGGACCCTAAATTTTATTTTTTTAGTTTACTTTTTTCCCACTCTATCCTCCTTTTCAGCATGTGTTTTTTTTTTTGAGATGCCCGACGTAATGCACGCGACTTTGTGCACGCTGTGTTGCATGTCTGTTGGGCCCACTGTCCCCAACTTTCACCATATAAATGGAAGAAATAATACGTCCCCGTGGCTCGATCCACCGAGGGTCTTATACCTCTCACCGGTAACCACAAGAATCACTCGAGTTCGGTAATAATAGAAAAGTGTGTTGTGTTGGTTGTTACACTTGTACTCATATTCATGGTATAATAGAAAAGAGAAAAGTAAAAATAAAAAAACCAGCACCCAAACTTTTCAATTAGACTGGACATGTCGGAGCTTAAACTGTAAGCTGCTATAAAATTCAGGTTCTAAACCCTAGTTAGCCCTTATGTATTTGCAGTGTCCGTGTCCAGGCGTTGTGTCCGGTACTGGTACACTTACAGGAGGGGTAGTGATGGGGGCCGAAGGAGGCGGCGACCGACTTCCAGATGGGGAGGACGAGGTCGAGCGGGACAGGGGCGCGGCGGACGATGTAGTCGAAGATGCGGAGGTGGTGGTGGAGCTCCTGCCGCTGCATGAAGGTGAAAGACGGCTTCGCTGCGGACGACGCCTCGGCCGCTCCGCCGAGGCCCAGGCCCAGCACCACCGGCGCAGGAGCAGCAGCACAAGCAGTCGTCGCACCTGAATAATAATTGAAATCAAGAATTGGAAGAAGAAATTACGGGATTCGATTTGTGGAGAACGAACGAAACTACAACTACTGACCACTGGCGGATGGATCGACAGAGAGGCGGGCTACTTTGGAAGGGGGTGAGTGCGAATCTTCCTCTTCCTCTTCCTCTTCCTCCTCTTCTTCTTCTTCTTCCTCTTGTGGTTTTTGTTCTTCTTCGGCCATGGGCTTTGGTTGGTCTCGGAAAGAGATTTGGGAAAGTGCCGACTGGTGACGGAAGCCCCTTTTTGGGGGGGGTGTATGTATGTAAGGTGGACCAAGATGTAGTGCACACACTTCTTTTGAGTCCAAGATTTTTTTTTTTTTTTTTTAGTATAGTATTTTTACCATCAATAATTTTCTATCAAAATGGGCACTCGCATACAATGACATATGGGCCCCACGCTGGACAAATGTTATTTTATAGAAAAAGATTAAAGGGGGTGTGTAATGAGTGGCATGCATTTACAATAACAAAATCAGAACGTAATAAAATAGAATTTGTTGTAGTCAATTAGTAAAGAAAATGGCTAAACCCTAATAATCAATTGTTACAAGCTCGTTACAAGATGTGATTATACATAATCTCAAAGAGATCAGAAAGTATCCATATGTTGGGAGTATTTATCATTGCACTTACAAACTTACTCTGGACTAGTCCAAGACTAGTCCTGTTTAGAGTAACATTTATTCAGGTCAGAAATTTTTTACAAAGGGCTGCTCACCAACCACCACCACCCCCCCCCAAATCCAAATATTTTCTCTCTCTCTCTCTCTCTCTCTCTCTCTTCAAAATTATTTCCCTCCTTCTCCACCTCCTCCGTTTGAAAATCATATACTTCTTACTTCTCCACATCCTCCAATTTCAAGCATCAATCGATGGCACCCAAAGCTTGTTCACAATCAAGATATTAATCTTCTTCTCAATCTTCTTCCTCCCTCTTCTTCATCTCTAATTTTAGGTTTATTTTTATTTTTCAGATTCCAAAATGATATTACAAATTTTAACATCTGTGATACACGGCCAATAACTCCTAATACATAAATTGAAATATCATCAAATCATATATGTTTGGAAAGCCTATCGAATCCTCTAAATAATCCTAATAGACATAATTCAATTTTAATAGGTCAAAATAGCCTCACAAAATGATTGCGCAAGAAGATTCCAGGATTGAACCTATCTAGTTGTAACACTCATATTTTAATTTCTATAATTAAAATAGAAATTTAATGTAAATAAAATAGGTAGATAAGGACTTGTTTTTGTTGATTAGGGCTTCCTTGAAGGGTGTTTGGAGTTGTGGGAGAATTGGGAGTGGATAGAAGGTAAAATGGAATGGTAAGAGTTAAATCCTAGCTTTTATAACCATATACAAATATCTAAAGGATAAAACTTAGACTAAGTGACTCACCAAATTAGAACAAAGTTCCTCCATAGGGTATTTTCAGCCATGCCTTGTAAGAGGGTTGTCCTAAGTAAATTGGTTTAACACTTAAGCTAATTACCTAGCTAATATCTTTACCAACTACCCAACAAAGTGACACATAAGTAGGTGACTAACCTTTGATGACTAAGCAAGTAGGTGACTAAGAAAGCCCCTTAATAAATAATAATAAATATTAAAGATTTATGTCAAATAAATAATATTATTCATTACAAATTTTGGGAACCCAAAAAGTTATATTATTAAAATAATAAAAAAATTCTAATAAAATATTTATTTCCATATAAATAATCATAATCATAATCATAATAATAATAATAATAATAATAATAAAATTTGAAACACAACTATGACAAAACATGTCATATCAGCTTTACATAATTTCATTTACATAAATATGTTTTAAATTTGGACATGTCTATCAACTTTATATTTAAAATATTTTAAAATATCTCTATCAGCATGTTTATCAACTTTACATTTAAAGTATTTTAAAACATGTGTTATCAGCTTTATGTAGGTGAAAAATGATTAAAAATTTTATAATGGACTATCAGCTTTACATTTAAAATTGATTAAATGATTTAATTTTTAGCATTTAATAAATTAGTTAGAAAGCATTATTATCTTAAAAAAAATAGTTGTGGGTGTAAACTTATAGATTAATTTTTAGAACATAATGTAAAGCTGATTAAAACTACTAAAGATAAGAAAGGAGTAAAATGAATGAAAACAGGGGAGCGTTTAATAACATCCAAAAAAATGATCAGTAACATTCTTCAGGTAATAGATTAATGTGAGTTTATGGGATATACAATATGGACTTCACCAAAACTTTGATTCGAAAAAATTATTGAAAAAAATCGTAATCGAATGAAAAAAGTAAGTCAATCTCAGTACGTCTTCAGTACATAAAAATATATAGAGAGATGAACATTTCGATGTGGGTGCCTTGTTAAAACATTATTAGGGTGCCAAAAAGCTGATAAAAATGCCCCTAGTTAGGTAAAAGGGTACACTAAGATCAAGTGTGTATACTTCTGAATTTTTTTTCATGATTTTGACATTATCCCAAACTACATGCATTGCAATTATATAGCCTCCATAATCCGATGTTATGAACGATCTTCTAGAATGTGGACTTCAGTAGGGACTTTGAGAACATTTTAGTCAAGTTGTCCTAGGATCGGATTTGCTAGACTTCAACCTTTTGTTATTGTTGTTACTGATGCAAGAAGAAAAACTTTGGTGTGATGTTTTTGGTATTATCTCCCTTAATATAGCCCTTCTTCATTTGGTCAGTGCATATGGAGTTGTTTCATATATTGTCTTAAGACATCATTTGATAGAAGATAATACACTCGCAGTGAGAATATACTCAATGATGGCTAGCAACCATATGCACTCTCGGGTGCTATCATGAAGGACGATGAGCACAACATAATTTTAAGAAGTAGCGACCATGGTCTGCTTTGTAGACTTCTAAGATATCGATGTATCTCAAATGATAAATATAACTACTTTGGAATCTCACCTAGTACGAGTCAGATAGATAAATGGCATCGACATAGCCGACAAGCGAACACCATTCCAAGGATCAAAGGAGTTTGATCCATCTAAGGTGTATAGAGATATAATAAGCCCATGTATGTATAGCCTTAAGGTAATAAAATATGCCTTTAATGGGATTCCAGTGGCGACGTATTGGCGTGTCTCTAAATCTAGTCAAGAAATTCATAACAAATAAGATATCTTAACTAGTACATTAAGGTAAGTACAATAATGTGCCTATTGCACTTAGATATGAAACTTCAAGTTCCATGTCATGTCCCGATTCTACCGAATAGATAAGTCACCACCGGGTGTGATGCAATACAATCCTGAGTTGTGCTTGTACAAGACGTGTTCGTGTATATTTTGAAACATTATTATTTTGTTGAAGTTTTCAGCAGATTTCAGGAAAGAAATTGAATAACAACATGGCACAGAAAAAATAACTTTTTATTGATGATTTATAATAGATACATAGGCTCTCAAGCAGCCAAATAGATGACATCGAACTGGCTTACAACTTGAACAACAAATTAAGATACATCGTTCCATACATCATATCCATTTACTAAAAATAATATAAACACCTTCGACGGAAGTCTTCAAACTATGACTTGGAAGCTTTAAAAAAAATATGGACAATCTTCTATTGACGGGGACGAGCCTTTAATGTCTCTACGCATTTCTTTGATTTCCAGCAAATATGGAAATGTGGGTCAGTATATTTGAAATGCACTAGTGGGCAATAAAATAATCCAACTCACCAAAATCAACACTTTAATCATGTGAAAGTATACAATATTATTAGTGATCTTTTTATCTTTTTATTATATTAGTTAACAATTCATAAGACATAAATGGAACAATATAATATGTATCACCATACAGAAATTTTTACCCACGGTCGATTTTTTTCCCTGCAACAAAACTTACCATGTTATTCTCTATAAACCAGAAATTATTAGTTATACAACTTGTTTATATCAACGTCACTGGTGAACACACTATCTTGGGCTATATATGGTAAGATGATGATCCTTTCACGTGCAGGTAGCTAGTCCCACCGAAGGTCCCAAATTACATATGCTCTACATTTATTATCCATGTTTCCCTGAGGTCGACTCAATTTTGGTGATCCGACAACCGTTCGAGAAATCCAAACCTTGTGCACAAGTTGTCCATGATCATGCATGCCCAAGGCATAGTTATTAAAACATAGCACACCAGATAATAGAAACATGTTATATATAAGAAACATATTCTCATTTTGTATTCTAGCTTTCTCGAGTCATCACTCGTGATTTTCATACTACGTGTTGTAACCTTTATCCATGACTCCATTTCTATCTAACAATAGTACCACAATAAAAATTTATATGGCAAGCAAGCAAGCAATATTACCATAATTCTGTATTCTCTATATAACAAGCAACAACATTCGATTACTCTCTTTTATCGTGATTCTGTTTATTAAGATATAATTATCAAAAGACACAATAAGGAACAAAAAAGAGTCATTTGTTAATGTGTGAAGATAAGGAAAGAATGTCATGCCCCAGTCCCAAAATGTCAGGAATCTAGGCCACGTGTCACTGGCCAGCTGACACGTCACTAAGGGCTTAATCCACTTTGATGGACCCAAAGAAACGTGCTACGCTGTCCTAAAATACTACAAGTACAAACAGGTATATCTATCTCATCCTCAACAAGATGTCAGAAAAGCAAGTGCTGAATATATATATAAAACTGAGTCTGATACAGTACACAACTGGTGAGAATACAAGCCTACTACAAAAACTGATAATAGCGCAGAAAAATCAGATAGACTAAGCAGTGTCTATCTGAGAAAAATATCTCCATCTCCAGGTGGCAGGCCTCTATGGTCAAGCATACTCTGAGGGTGTCTCCTCGAGCTCCTCCTCGGTAGCACATCTAGCCTCCTGATCAGGGCCGTACACAGAGGGGTAGAAAGCCTCGTCTAGATCTGACAGGGAACCAGGTCCTCAGTGGGACATAACAAGATACAGAAAATGACATGCCATGTATATAATACTGAATAAAGGAAATAAATACAGGGTGCTAACCATTCTAAGTGAAAATAAAAGTAAAGATCTCGTAGTACGCATGGGAATGTGTGGCTAGACATACGCTGACGTAATTCACCAATCGTGGTGACTGGCTAGTATATGTGTCGTATGCCCCCGGACTCACGGGTAGCTCTGCAATCGACCATCTCCGAGGAGCATGGTACGAAGGTATAATCATATATGGAGGGGGTGTCCCATACGTCTACTAGTTATCTTTTCCATCCCAATGAAACTAAATGTCAAGTCGTAAATTTCCTGAGTTATTCTAAATCCGTGATGCGGGTCACACGTACTGGTAGCTAATCATATACGCAGCTCACATCCATATATGTAATACAACCATATTGCGTGTTCCCGTGATAAGGTCTAGGAGAATATCAGGATACTCTCACAGTGTTGGTGAGTCAGTAAGACTAAGTTATTTACACTAATTGTCAACGTATCAGTTGACTGTACCAGAGGCAGTCTCAGGTACTCTTGGTATATGAATTTCAGAAACAAGAAGCATATAACAGTATTTAAGAATTTAAACATTAACTTGGCAAGGTATACTTGCCTACTCCCTGATAGTGTTGATAACCTGATCTCACAGTCAGGTTTGAGGTTGCTGGTGACAGGGGGTCACTGGCTGTGCTGTAGTTAGTTTCTGTTAAAATAGACAGGGTTCGTGAATATTATGATTGTAATATAAAGTATATATATATATATATATATATATATATATATATATATATATATATATATATATATATATACTTATATAGTATGTATATATATATAGATATATATATATATAATATATATAGCAGTATATATAGTATATAAAGAACAGAAAAAATGCAGTAAATAGTAGCAGGGTATATCCACTGCTATATATATAATAATATAATATAATATTATCAGGGTGTATCCTCTGAAATAATATAATAATCAGGGTATATCCACTGATATATAATTTAAATAAATTGAAATGACAGGGCAGAAGTAAATACATATATATTATCAGGGTATATCCACTGATGTATATATATATAGGTAAATTGAATAGACAGTACAGAATATATATATATATGTACCATAATATATAGTACTATGTATAGTATATATATAAATTGAATTGACAGGGCAAGAAATGTAAGCATACATATATAATATGTGTAAGCTGTATTATCCAGCTGAATAATATATATATAATATATATGTACTGTATATCCAGTACTATAATATTAATAACAATATGTATATAAGTGCACATAAATAAATAAAAGAAAATGCATAGAATATATACATACATATATACTATAAATAATAGTAATAATATAATACATATATATAATATGTTATATATATACATATACATAACATATATATAAATATGTGTATACATATATTTATATATATTATATATATATATATATATATATATATATATATATAAGAAAAAAAACAGAATTAAAAATGCATTAATAATTAATACATAATAGTATATATATAAATATACATATACATATACATATATACTTATAAATATATATAATTATATATGTATAGAATAATAGTTATATATACATATATTTAGTAAATATATAATAATAGTATATACAGTATAATATACTGTATAATAACAGTATATAATACATATATATTATAATATAATATATATGTATATAGATATACATATAAATACATAGTAATATACATATATATATACATATATATATACATATACATATACATATAGGAATATATATATATTTACATATATATTAGGGTTTAGGGTTATACCCTCTGACAGGTGGGCCCTAGGGGTCGTCGACGGCCGGTGGACGGCGGCGGAGTCGGCCGGAGGCGGCCGGAGGAGCGGGAACAGCAGCAGTAGCTGTTAGCAGCAGCAGCAGCAGCAGAGTGCGGGGGCTGCCGGCGGCGGAGGAGCGGCGGAGGTGGCCGGGCAGGGTGCGGGTTTGACGGAGGAAGGAGGGGCGGTCAGTTTGGTGGTGGTGGCGGTGGTCCACGACGGCAGTGGCGGTGGCTGGAGGCCGTCGGAGGTGAAGGAGGGGTTGCTGTGCGGGTGTGGGGGAGGATGCTGCGGGGGCTAGGGCGGCCGGAGGAAGCGTCGTGGGGCGGTGAGGGTTGGTGGTCCGGTGGAGGGGAGGACGGCGAGTCGATTGGTGAGGGTGGTGGCGGTGCACGATGGCCGGAGGCGGCGTAGGGGGTGGTTCGGGTGATGGTGGCTGTGGGTGGTGGTATTGGGGAGATGGGGTTGTGGGGGCTGTGGCCGGCGGAGCAGGGTGGTGCAGGCGGTGGGGCTTGGCCGGAGGGAAGGGAGGGAGGTGGCGAAGGCTTCGCCTGAGTTTGGCCGGAGGGGGTGGCCGGAAGTGGCTGAGGGAGGAGATGTAAGTTTGAAGAGAGGGGGGGGGTCGGTTTATATAGGGTTTGGCCCAATGGCAGTTTAGTAAATAAAGGGAAGTTTGGGGGTATTTTGGTAAATTCGATTTTTGGGATATTTTTGCAGGATTTTTCTGGATACTTAATGCCACATATAGGTGTTAGGGTTAATAGCCAATGAGGTTATGCCACCTCACATGCATTTTGCATAAAAACCCTTGTAATTCCATAATTTGTATAAAAGTCCTAAAATTGGTATTTTGCGCAATTACGCAATTTACCTGATTTTAAATATTGATTCCCCGAAATACTAAATTGTACAAAAATGGGAGAAATAGCTGGGGAAAATGTTTTGGACAGTGTGGGGTGATCCTGGACAGAGTCAGGGTCTGATTTCTGGGTGATACAGATCCTCGTGTTTATTATTTAATAAATACTGTGCACGGTGTTCACTAATTATTTTGAGGCAGTTAGGGTCATAATTTCTCTACGGTGTCAATACGATAATTGT
Source organism: Iris macrosiphon (assembly GCA_036927795.1). Lineage (NCBI taxonomy): Eukaryota > Viridiplantae > Streptophyta > Magnoliopsida > Asparagales > Iridaceae > Iris > Iris macrosiphon. The sequence goes on along the minus strand of JAYESA010000014.1, from coordinate 28,241,544 downwards.
AATACAATTAGACTAGAATATTATCGTATTTTTGTTTGGGCAAAACAGGTGCATACTGGTCCTCAAATCTCTAGGGATTCAAAGATGGGTAAAGAGCAAAAATTTAAATAGGAAATAAATACGTACGTTTGTAACGATGTTTGGACGACTAAAACGAAGCATCAAACAAGGTTTCTTGGAGTTGCACAAAATACAAAAAAAGTAGTCTAACAAGTCTAGGGCAGGTATGTGAAATTTGTTTAGGGTTTAACAGCTAGTGGGATGTCCTAATTAATTGTGTAATAAACAGGTGCACAATCAAATAGATTATATAATAAATAATTTTTAAAAAGTTGCTATAATTCTAATTAGTCTAAACTAATCCTAAATTACTAAAATCTGGTCGAGGGAGTTTACAATCTACCCTCCTTAGAATATTTCATCCTCGAAATAAAAACACACATATAATGAGAATGAAAAATTAATTAAGGACATATGATGATTAAGAGAGATTGAGTTTGAAATATTGGACATACCCTGGTTTGGAAATAGGTGGGGGTAACGCTGTCGAATATCCTCTTCTCGTTCCCAGGTGGATTCACCTGGTGCATGATGTCTCCATGCAACACGAACGAGAGGAATAGTCTGGCCTCGCAACACTTTCTCGCTACGGCCCAGGATCTCTACAGGCTCCTCCTGGTATGATAAGCTCGGCCCGATGGTGATCTCTGAATAGTCCAGCACATGACTCGGGTCTGGAATGTACCTCCTTAGCTGAGATACGTGGAAGACGTCATGTACTCCCTCCAAGGTCTGAGGTAGAGCTAACCTGTAAGCAACTTCTCCGACGCGATCTAGCACATCGAAGGGTCCAATGTACCTTGGACTTAGCTTTCCTCTTTTTCCAAATCTGATAGTTCCTCTGGTAGGTGAGATCTTCAAGAACACATGCTCCCCTACTTGGAACTCGAGAGGTCGGCGATGAATGTTGGCCCAGTGCTTTTGTCTGTCTTGTGCAGCTCGTAGGTGTCCCTGGATCTTCTTTACCTTCTCCACCGTACGAATGATCAGTTCTGGACCCAAGATCTGTCTCTCGCCAACATCGCTCCAGCATACTGGGGAATGACATTTCCTTCCATACAAAGCTTCAAAGGGAGTCATTTGAATGCTCGCTTGATAGCTGTTGTTGTAGGAAAATTCCACCAGATGTAAGTGATCTTCCCATGATCCGCTGAAATCAAGCATACAGGCTCTCAGCATATCTTCTAGAGTCTGGATGGTGCGCTCTGACTGGCCATCTGTCTGCGGATGATACGAGGTGCTGAACTTGAGGCGGGTACCAAGACTCTCTTGCATACTTCGCCAAAAGTAAGATGTAAATCTCGTATCCCTGTCAGATATTATACTGACTGGTACTCCATGTAGACGCACTATCTCCTTCATGTGCATATCCGCCAAGACTTCGGTAGATTGTCCGACTCTGAAAGGTAGAAAATGAGCAGCCTTAGTGAGTCTGTCTACAATCACCCATACAGCATTACGGCCACTAGGACTTCTTGGAAAGCCCGTAACAAAGTCCATCGTAACGTGTTCCCATTTCCACTCGGGTATTGGAAGGGGTTGAAGTAGACCGGCAGATCTTTGATGCTCAGCCTTGACTTGCTGACACACCAGGTATTTAGCCACAAAGCGTGCTATCTCCCGCTTTATTCCATGCCACCAGTAATATTATCGCAGATCTCTGTACATCTTTGTGCCTCCTGGATGTATAGAGTATGTTGAGCTATGAGCTTCTGACATCAGCTCATTACGAAGTTCTCCATTTGGAACATAAAGACGATCACCATATCTTAGAGTCCCATCTTCGTGTATGCGATATCCTGTCTGAATTCCAGCCTCTGTTCTTTGTCGAAGCCTCTGAAATCTTGCATCTGTTGGTAGAGCAGCTTTGATTCTTTCTACCAAGGTTGATTGCAGCTGATAGTTTGATAATTGGCCGTCAAGTCCTGGCATAATGACCTTTATTCCCAAATTTTCTAGATCTCTCAGAAGACCTGGTTGGGTGATCATAAAGAATGCCGAGGGTCTTCTGCTTAGAGCATCTGCCACCACATTAGCTTTCCCCGGATGGTACTGTAGATCAATTTTGAAATCCGTCATTACTTCAAGCCACCGTCTTTGCCTCAGATTTAAGTCTTTCTGAGTGTAGACATATTTCAAGCTCTTGTGATCGGTGAAAATCTCCACTCGTTCGCCATATAGATAGTGTCTCCATAGCTTCAAGGCGAAGATGACTGCGGCAAGCTCCAGGTCGTGAGTGGGGTAATTCTTCTTATGAGTCCTCAGCTGTCTTGAGGCATAAGCTACAACCTTCCCATGTTGCATTAAGACACAACCAAATCCTTTTCCGGATGCATCGCTATAGATGACGAAACCTCCGGATCCAGATGGTATAGTCAAAATGGGGGCTGTAGTTAGACGCTTTTTCAATTCATCAAAAGCTTTCTGACATTCTTCAGTCCATATGAACTCCTTCTCCTTGCGGGTAAGACGGGTAATTGGCTCCGAGATTCTTGCAAAGTTTTCTACAAACCTCCGGTAATATCCGGCAAGTCCTAGAAAGCTTCTCACCTCTGAGACATTGGTCAGAGTTGGCCATGTCTCCACAGATAAAATATTTGCTGGGTCCACCGAGATACCTTCTCCTGTGATGACGTGTCCCAGAAAAGCGACACGATCAAGGAAAAATTCACACTTGCTCATCTTAGCATAAAGGCTCTCATGTCTCAGCGTCTCTAGTACTAGTCTTAAGTGCTCCTCATGCTCCTCGTGGCTCTTCGAATATACCAGAATATCGTCGATGAAGACTACCATAAACTGGTCCAGATATTGGTGGAAGACTCGGTTCATCAGATTCATGAATACAGCAGGTGCATTAGTCAGTCCAAATGGAATCACCAGGAACTCGTAGTGACCATAACGAGTCCTGAATGCTGTCTTTGGAATGTCTTCTCTCCGTACCTTGACCTGATGATAGCCTGATCTCAAGTCTATCTTTGAGAATACTACGGCTCCTGTTGGTTGATCGAACAGGTCGTCAATTCTCGGCAAGGGATACTTGTTTTTGATTGTCAGAGCGTTGAGGGCTCTGTAATCAATACACATGTGATATGTTCCGTCCTTCTTTGGTACAAACAGCACTGGTGCTCCCCAAGGTGATGCACTAGGACGAACAAATCCCTTGATCTGTAATTCCTCCAGTTGAAGCTTCAGTTCGTCAAGCTCCTTCTTCGCCAGTCGGTATACATTGGAGGATACTGGTGCAGCTCCGGGTATCAGTTCAATAATGAACTCTACTTCTCTGTCAGGCGGTAGGCCTGGCAATTCTTCTGGAAATACGTCTGCGAACTCTGCTACAACTGATGGAAGTGTTGTCTCCATCGCCATGTAAGCTCTAGGAGTCTGGCCTACTCCTTGCTCGATGGTTCCTCGGACATATTCGAACTCCGGGTGATCTGGGGGTTTAAAGATAACACTACCCTTTCGGCAGTCTAGGACAACATTATTCTGGCTTAACCAGTCCATGCCTAAGACAACATCGAAATTTGGCATTGGAAGTACCAAAAATCGCGTCCTTAGTCCTTTACTACAAACAACTATAGGGCAGGTTTCAATAATGTTGGTAACTGGAACAATACCTCCTCCAGTAAGTATTTTCCAACACTTAGGCAGTGGGGAAGTGGATAGTTTGTGCATGGCTACGAAACTATTGGATATGAAAGACAAAGTAGCCCCAGAATCGAATAATACAGTTGCAGGTAATGATGCAACTAAAATGGTACCTGTTATAGTTTTTCCTTCAGGCTCTTCTGCAACTGCAGCTAACGCAAAAGCTTGTCCCTGCTTTTGCCCTCCAGGTTGTTGTCTGGCCTTGAACTGGGCCTCCTGAGTAAGCAAGGGTTCTCCTCGCTGATATCCTCCTAATGTGGAGGGTAGCATCTTCTGGGCTTGTGTTCCTGGCTTCTGCCCTTGCTGAGGTGCTGCATCTCTGCGTTGTGGGCAGTCTTTGGCCATGTGTTGGCTAGCTCCACATAACAGGCATAATCCGTTCTTCTTCCTGCAGTCTCTCATAAAATGCCCCTTTTTGCCACAAAAGTGACAAATCGGGAGCTCCTTCTTCTGGTAAGGCCCCGTCGTCTGCTGAGTCTGATATTGGGGACGTCGTATAGGTCCTCCTGCTCCTTGCTGATTCTTGGCCGGGAAGGTTGAATTTGAGCGCCTTGCTCCTCGGCCAATTGCTTCTTGTTCCCTGGCTTCGGTAAGAACCTCGTTGTAGGAGATTCTTGACTGCATTGTTGTGTACCTCTGGAGCTCGTAGTTAAGGCCATGGTAGAATCTTTTAGCCTTCTTCAGCTCGTTCGGGATCAGATCAGCACCGAAATGACTTAGTCTGCTAAACTCCGCGTCGTAGGCATCTACCGTCATGTTTCCCTGCTCCAGGTGCAGGAACTGGGAGTATAGGGCATTCTGGACTGTCGCTAGGAAGTACTTGGCGTTGAAGTGCTCCAAGAATTATTGCCAAGTTTGGTCCTTGCCGACGCTGTGCTCTATGGATTTCCACCAGTGATGGGCGTTGCCAAGAAGTTGGCCCCTCACAGCGGTTATCCATAGGTCGGGGGTGAGTTACGATCCTTCTAGCAGCATTTCGGTGTTGGAGATCCAGTCGGAGATCTCCTCAGGAGTCTCGTTGCCTTTGAAATCTTTCGGGCTCATTTGACGGAAGCCTCGAACTGTGCCCGCTGGTTGGACAAGTGCTGGTGTCGGAGTAGTAGGTCTCTCCAAAGCCGTCATCAATGTCTGTCGCAGAGCTTCAATTTGCTGCCACTGAGACTGTCTCAGGGCCTCAGTCTGTTGCCACTGGTTCTGCAACATAGTCTGGAGAAACTGCAACATTTGAGGTTGACCCTCAAGTTGTGGCATCAGGATAGGCAAGGCTGGAGGTGGAGGCAAAGGTGTCTCCGCCTGCGGTGTTGGTGTCGTCTCCTGACCAGAATTCTGGTGATTGGACGGAGTTCCTTGAGCACTTGGCGAAGGGTCTGTTGCTTGGTCAGCCCCATTATTCGCAGGTTTCCCGGGTATGTCCATATTTCTGAGCAAAATAGGATAATTAGAAAACACAAAGGAGATAAATAATGATAATCAAGCAAGATGCAATAATAGAAATTGTAAAGATGGTGTCAGTGTGGATGAGACCTAATATTCCTATCCTATTGCAGGCTTGCTGGGCATGTCATCATACCACTAGCAATAAAACTAGACCTGCATGGGCCACCACTAAAACCGTGTCATGCCCCAGTCCCAAAATGTCAGGAATCTAGGCCACGTGTCACTGGCCAGCTGACACGTAACTAAGGGCTTAATCCACTTTGATGGACCCAAAGGAACGTGCTACGCTGTCCTAAAATACTACAAGTACAAACAGGTATATCTATCTCATCCACAACAAGATGTCAGAAAAGCAAGTGCTGAATATATATATAAAACTGAGTCTGATACAGTACACAACTGGTGAGAATACAAGCCTACTACAAAAACTGATAATAGCGCAGAAAAATCAGATAGACTAAGCAGTGTCTATCTAAGAAAAACATCTCCATCTCCAGGTGGCAGGCCTCTATGGTCAAGCATACTCTGAGGGTGTCTCCTCGAGCTCCTCCTCGGTAGCACATCTAGCCTCCTGATCAGGGCCGTACACAGTGGGGTAGAAAGCCTCGTCTAGATCTGGCAGGGAACCAGGTCCTCAGAGGGACATAACAAGATACAGAAAATGATATGCCATGTATGTAATACTGAATAAAGGAAATAAATACAGGGTGCTAACCATTCTAAGTGAAAATGCAAGTAAAGATCTCATAGTACGCATGGGAATGTGTGGCTAGACATACGCTGACGTAATTCACCAATCGTGGTGACTGGCTAGTATATGTGTCGTATGCCCCCGGACTCACGGGTAGCTCTGCAATCGACCATCTCCGAGGAGCATGGTACGAAGGTATAATCATATATGGAGGGGGTGTCCCATACGTCTACTAGTTATCTTTCCCATCCCAATGAAACTAAATGTCAAGTCGTACATTTCCTGAGTTATTCTAAATCCGTGATGCGGGTCACACGTACTGGTAGCTAATCATATACGCAGCTCACATCCATATATGTAATGCAACCATGTTGCGTGTTCTCGTGATAGGGTCTAGGAGAATATCAGGATACTCTCACAGTGTTGGTGAGTCAGTAAGACTAAGTTATTTACACTAATTGTCAACGTATCAGTTGACTGTACCAGAGGCAGTCTCAGGTACTCTTGGTATATGAATTTCAGAAACAAGAAGCATATAACAGTATTTGAGAATTTAAACATTAACTTGGCAAGGTATACTTGCCTACTCCTTGATAGTGTTGATAACCTGATCTCACAGTCAGGTTTGAGGTTGCTGGTGACAGGGGGTCACTGGCTGTACTGTAGTTGGTTTTTGTTAAAATAGACAGGGTTCGTGAATATTATGATTGTAATATAAAGTGTGTATATATATATATATATATATATATATATATATATATATATATATATATATATATATATATATATATATATATATATATATATATATATATATATATATAGATATATATATATATATATAATATATATAGCAGTATATATAGTATATAAAGAACAGAAAAAAATGCAGTAAATAGTAGCAGGGTATATCCACTGCTATATATATAATAATATAATATAATATTATTACGGTGTATCCTCTGAAATAATATAATAATCAGGGTATATCCACTGATATATAATTTAAATAAATTGAAATGACAGGGCAGAAGTAAATACATATATATTATCAGGGTATATCCATTGATGTATATATATATAGGTAAATTGAATAGACAGTACAGAATATATATATATATGTACCATAATATATAGTACTATGTATAGTATATATATAAATTGAATTGACAGGGCAAGAAATGTAAGCATACATATATAATATGTGTAAGCTGTATTATCCAGCTGAATAATATATATATAATATATATGTACTGTATATCCAGTACTATAATATTAATAACAATATGTATATAAGTGCACATAAATAAATAAAAGAAAATGCATAGAATATATACATACATATATACTATAAATAATAGTAATAATACAACACATATATATAATATGTTATATATATACATATACATAACATATATATAAATATGTGTATACATATATTTATATATATTATATATATATATATATATATATATATATATATATATATATATATATATATATATATATATATATATATATATAAGAAAAAAATAGAATTAAAAATGCATTAATAATTAATACATAATAGTATATATATAAATATACATATACATATACATATATACTTATAAATATATATAATTATATATGTATAGAATAATAGTTATATATACATATATTTAGTAAATATATAATAATAGTATATACAGTATAATATACTGTATAATAACAGTATATAATACATATATATTATAATATAATATATATGTATATAGATATACATATAAATACATAGTAATATACATATATATACATATACATATACATATAGGAATATATATATATTTACATATATATTAGGGTTTAGGGTTATACCCTCTGACAGGTGGGCCCTAGGGGTCGGCGACGGCCGGTGGACGGCGGCGGAGTCGGCCGGAGGCGGCCGGAGGAACGGGAACAGCAGCAGTAGCTGTTAGCAGCAGCAGCAGCAGAGTGCGGGGGCTGCCGGCGGCGGAGGAGCGGCGGAGGTGGCCGGGCAGGGTGCGGGTTCGACGGAGGAAGGAGGGGCGGTCAGTTTGGTGGTGGTGGCGGTGGTCCACGACGGCAGTGGCGGTGGCTGGAGGCCATCGGAGATGAAGGAGGGGTTGCTGTGCGGGTGTGGGGGAGGATGCTGCGGGGGCTAGGGCGGCCGGAGGAAGCGTCGTGGGGCGGTGAGGGTTGGTGGTCCGGTGGAGGGGAGGACGGCGAGTCGATTGGTGAGGGTGGTGGCGGTGCACGGTGGCCGAAGGCGGCGTAGGGGGTGGTTCGGGTGATGGTGGATGTGGGTGGTGGTGTTGGGGAGATGGGGTTGCGGGGGCTGCGGCCGGCGGAGCAGGGTTGTGCAGGCGGTGGGGCTTGGCCGGAGGGAAGGGAGGGAGGTGGCGAAGGCTTCGCCTGAGTTTGGCCGGAGGGGGTGGCCGGAAGTGGCTGAGGGAGGAGATGTAAGTTTGAAGAGAGGGGGGGGGGGTCGGTTTATATAGGGTTTGGCCCAATGGCAGTTTAGTAAATAAAGGGAAGTTTGGGGGTATTTTGGTAAATTCAATTTTTGGGATATTTTTGCAGGATTTTTCTGGATACTTAATGCCACATGTAGGTGTTAGGGTTAATAGCCAATGAGGTTATGCCACCTCACATGCATTTTGCATAAAAACCCTTGTAATTTCATAATTTGCATAAAAGTCCTAAAATTGGTATTTTGCACAATTACGTAATTTACCTGATTTTAAATACTGATTCCCCGAAATACTAAATTGTACAAAAATGGGGAAAATAGCTGGAGAAAATATTTTGGACAGTGTGGGGTGATCCTGGACAGAGTCAGGGTCTGATTTCTGGGTGATACAGATCCTCGTATTTATTATTTAATAAATACTGTGCATGGTGTTCACTAATTATTTTGAGACAGTTAGGGTCATAATTTCTCTACGGTGTCAATACGATAATTGTAATACAATTAGAGTAGAATATTATCGTATTTTTGTTTGGGCAAAACAGGTGCCTACTGGTCCTCAAATCTCTAGGGATTCAGAGATGGGTAAAGAGCAAAAATTTAAATAGGAAATAAATACGTACGTTTGTAACGATATTTGGACGACTAAAACGAAGCATCAAACAAGGTTTCTGGGAGTTGCACAAAATACAGAAAAAGTAGTCTAACAAGTCTAGGGCAGGTATGTGAAATTTGTTTAGGGTTTAACAGCTAGTGGGATGTCCTAATTAATTGTGTAATGAACAGATGCACAATCAAATAGATTATATAATAAATAATTTTTAAAAAGTTGCTATAATTCTAATTAGTCTAAACTAATCCTAAATTACTAAAATCTGGTCGAGGGAGTTTACAATCTACCCTCCTTAGAATATTTCGTCCTCGAAATAAAAACACACATATAATGAGAATGAAAAATTAATTAAGGACATATGATGATTAAGACCATAATTATATTTTAGGTCATAATAGGATTTCCTAAAATAAGAATCCTATTACACCTAAAATAGCCTAACACCAATTATGGACGTCCAAATATGGTCAGATTAAATATTTAATATAAATTTGAAATCTAATCAAATCTTACATTTAATGTAGATTTCTAAATTATATCAAATCAAATCTTTGACCATATTTGGGCTCAAAAATTTACCAAATCCAGACTGGACCCCAACACTAATTCCATTAATATCTTACTTGCTATTGAAAGTGCTCCAACAAATTTATGGCTTAATGCATTAGCTACAACATTCGCCTTTTCTAGTGTGTATGCAATGGTCAAGTCATAATCCTTTATAAGCTCCAACCATCGCCTTTGTCTCAAATTCAAATTATTTTGAGTGAATATATACTTGAGCTCTTATGGTCAGTAAAACTTTTGCAAGACGCGTCGTGCAAATAGTGCCGATGTAACTTTAATGCAAATACAATCACTGCTAGTTCTAGGTCATGAGTGGAGTAATTTCTTTCGTGTGGCTTCAACTATCTCGAGACGTACGATATCACTTTTCATTCTGTGTATGCACACATCCCAAGTCCAGTCCTAATGCATCAATGTATATCTGAAATCCCTAAGTCCTGTTTAAAAGTACAAAAATTAAAGCTAAAATGAGTCGTTGCTTTAACTTCTAGAAGATAACCTCGAAGTCATTTATCCATTTAAAAGTGACTCATTTCAGGATGAGACATGTCAGAGATGACGCAAGCTTTGAAAAGTCTTTTATAAATCTTTAGTAGTAGCCCGCCAAGCCAAGAAAACTTCAAATCTTGCTGGCCAATGCGACCGCTTCTAGCCCATGATTGTTTTAATCTTTTTTGGATCTACAACAACACCTTCTATCGAGATAAAAAATGCCCAAGGAATAACATACATGAGCTCATTCAAAATTCATACTTGCTCAACTTTGCATATAACTAATTTTCTCGTAGAGTTTGCAGCACTTCCACAGGTGCTCAATGTGGTATTCTTTGCTCTTAGAGTAGATAAAAATATCATCAATGAACATGACCATGAACTTATCAATGAATGATCAAAAGTCTCGGTTTATCAAATCCATGAAGGCGGGGCTTTTGACAAACCAAACTACATCACCATGGAAATATCTGGTAAGAAATGTTGACTTTGGAACATCCTCCGTCTTGATGTTCAATAGATGGTAGCCGGAACGAAGGCATATCTTAGACAATTCTGATGCATCCTGTAGCTAATCAAATAGGTTGTCTATTCTCGGCAACATATACTTGTTTTGGATAGTGACCTTATTCATCTTCCAGTAGTCGATGTACAGCCGCATCGATCTATCATTCTTTTTCACAAACAGAACTGGAGCCCCCTACGGAGAGACACTGGGACAAATATATCCACGGTCAAGAAATTTTTGTAATTGGATCTTAAGTTCCTTTTATTCTACATGTGCCATTCTGTAAGGATCTTTAGATATCGTTCGAGTATCTAGAAATGTGTCGAAGGTAAACTCTATCTCTCGATCAGGAGGCATGCTATGTAACTCATCTAAAAACATGTCGGAGAATTATTTTACGACTTTAGTTTAAACTGCGTTTATAACATATTTTCTAGTATCTCGAATAAAAGGCAAGTACCGTTCACAGCTAGAATACAGCATCCTTGAGCCGTTGATGCAGAAATCACCATAGATGCTTACGATACCAGACCACACGAGTAGGAGAATTCAGTTTTTTGTTGTAGGCCAAACACAACTCTCTTTCCCATGTAATCAATTATCGTCGAGCAAGCACCAAGATAATCCATATCCAAAATGATATCATACTCCTTAATATCTAGGACTATCACATCAAGAGACAATTTCTTACCTCCAATACAAATATAGCCATCTCTACAGATTAAATTTGTATCTATCTCCTTAATATCTTTAGTTTGAACTGCATTTACACCATCCATTCTATTATGGTTATCTTATAACTCTTAAAAAATAATAATATAGATATTTTTTCTTATATAAAAATATTTTATTAGGACAAGGTGGGTATATAACTCATATATATATAGATCAATATACATTTTATATATATGTTAATAAAAACTTTGATTTCCTATATGTATAAGTATTTTTATGAAAGCACTAAATATATAAGTATATGTATATCATCACACACATATATAGTCATGTGTATAATTAAACTATATATAAATATAAACGTTATAAAAAGTTTTATATTATATATAAACAATTATGTAGATGTAACACATATATGAAGCAATCTATATAGGTGGCCATATGTATGTATACAAATTTTATTTATAAGAATACAACATACATTATATAACTTATTTAGATAAAAACACTTATATACTATCACGTCCCAATCCCGTAAGGGTCGATCGTCCTATCGTCCTCGCTTGGACGTGATGCTTTGCAAGCCTAAGTTGCGCTTGCACAAGGCATAGTACCTGCATAAGACACAAGTTAGACAAATATATATATATATATATATATATATATATATATATATATAATATATATAAGCACGAGATTTAAATGCAGAGAACCAAAGTTGAACACATTTGATAGTGTCACGCCCCAGTCCCAAAATGTCGAGGGACTGAGCACGTGAGCAATGGCCAGCAGCACGCACCGATGGATAACCCAATTTAATGGATCCATCAGGGCATGCTTAAGTTGTAGTCTAGCAGTAAAATGTTACAAGTCTCATGTATTTCTAATCTCATCCACAGAATAACACAGAGTAATGCCAGAAATAATGCAATGGAAATAAATGAGCAATATCAAATAAGCTTATCTCGGGAAACAGTCCGAGAATTAGTCTGTTACATTTAATGAGAATAGACAGAAAATAAAATACTGAAAATGGAAATACTGTGTAGATGAAGTCGGTGCTCAGGAGAAATCTTCTGCCACTATCTCGTCCTCTGTTCCTAGTTCTGCTCCAAGGAGTGTTCTTGTACCGTACACCTCAGGGTAGTTCTCTTCAGCTATACCTGGGGACATAGTCCATTCCAGGTCCTCAGGGGACATAACAAGGTACAGAAAATACAAGCCAAAATATATGGAATACAGCGATAAATGAAACAACAGGGTAAACTATATAACCAGCTAAGTGATATGCAATATGAGAGCAGCACTAGAACTCAGGCTCAAACTACTACAAGCTCTGTGTCGGGGAGCCGGTAGCAGTGATATCATGTAGTTGTCTAGCTCAATAGGAGACTACGACGCCGGCATAATATAAAATCAACCTGTAGCCTGTGTGTCTCTCCCCACCCCATATAATCATGCATTTCATGACTATAACATCTCATGTCCATGTCAGCGGGATTATAGCTAATGCAATAAGTCATAAAGTATCTAGGAACATATGTCAATGTCAAGTCATGTATCCTATACAGAATCACCATGAATGTCTCAGGAAGACTCTGTCTCATGAATAGTGTCAAGTGTCCTGGGTTCTGTTGTACTTGATAGGACAAGTACCAAGAGTAAGGCTATCGAATGTCCATCTCTAATGACGTACACAATATCGCGTACGGTGTTGGCACCCGACTATGATCGGACACTAAGTACGTCACACGTTTCCTAGGTTAAGCAGTTAAAACAAGTTTATATGTATTTACACAAAAAATCCAGCAAAATATTATCACAGGAACTACTGAGAATTGACAAGCTTTTCTTGCCTTGTGATGATTAATTAAGCCAAGGAAATAAATAGCAGACTGCAGGGTTTGGCAAGGTACACTTGCCTGTGGTTCCGGCTCTGATTTTGGCTCTGACTTCAGTTGGATTTGTAGGCGGTACTCCGGTTGCTAAAACAAACACACCATCAGATCCAAAAAATATCAATCAGCTAGAAACGTCTGTCCTTGAGTCTAATTTGGAGACAAGGGCAAAAACGGCAATTTTGGGTCAGAACGGGGTCCACAGGTGGGCCCGCTTTGCACCGAAAAATACGTCAGGGTCAAATGTCTCCAAATTCACCAAACTTAGTGTCAACAGGTCAGGAACGATGATATGAACCCAACGGAACTTTCAGAATTGAATTCCGATGAGCCGAACCCAAAATCGCCCGTCGAGCGGGGCCTGTGGGGCCCACGACACGCGATTTCGTCAATATTCTCAGAATCGAACCAAACTTGGCTCACAGGACCAGCGTATCGCTACGAGTCCGATGGCGCAAGTTTCGTCTCGATCCGACGTGTGTACACAAAGTTAGGGTAAATTACAGAAATGTCGGATACGGGGCGATGTCCGCGGATACGCACTGATTTTGGTGTGCACGCACATCCGAATCAGCTTTTGCGAAATCCCATACGTCCGTATCGACGATGCGCACGTATCTGTGAAGACCGCGCATGACCAAGTCGTCCCGTTTGGCGGGACGTACTCAGTTCCGGGGTGAAACAGGGTCTGGTTTTTCCTGTTTTTGGATCGCTGTGTGCGATCACCACAGGACGCGATACCCCGAACGGTTTGTCCGGGCACCGAGAGGGTCATACAGGCTTCGTAATAAAATTTTAGAAATCGAAATCCGAGCTACGAGCAAGAAGATACACGCACCTGAACGGGACTCGAAAACTGGGGTCAAATTGTGTCCGACACGACACAGGACACGTGTCCTGTGTCGGACACGGGGGGAGGGAATTGGGGATTAAGGTTAGGGCTTGGGGATTCGGCCGGCGGCGGGGACGGCGCTCTGCCGCCAAGCGAAGGCGGAGGGGACCGGCGCTGCTGTCGTCGGTGGGCGGCGCGGCGCTCGGGCGGAGGCGGCGGCGCGGGGGCGGCCGGAGGCGCTGCCCGAGCTGCTGCTGCTGTCGACGGAGTTCGGGGGACGGCGGAGCGGGGCACCGGAGGGAGGAGATGGCCGGGGGAGAAGGGGGAGGGCCGGGGCTGCCGTCGGCGGGGTACAGCGGCGCTGCTAGGGCGGTGGTCGGCTGGGGCTCGTCGAGGGGTGGCCGGAGAAGAGAACGGGGAGGGGTTTATATAGGCGGAGGCTCCGGGGGGTCGAGGCCGTGCAAGGCGGAGCTGAGGAGAGCAAGGCGGGGGTCGTGGGGTGAGGTGGCCGGCCGGAGCGGGCTGCGCCGGCGGCGGAGGCGGCGGGAAACGCGGCGGAGACTCGGGCTGAGGGAGAGAGAGGGGGCCGGGTTGCGGGCATGGGCGGGTCGGGTCTGGCGGATCCGACCCGACCCGGTAAGGGCTGGGCCGGGTCTGGGCCAGGGCTGGGTTTGGGCCCAATGGGCCGGGCCGAGTAATAATAATATTAATAATAATAAAAATAATAATAATAATAACCAAATAATAATAATAAATAAATAAATAATTTAATAAATAGTTTTAGATATTTTAAAAATAGGTCCGGGGCCCGATAAATTCCAGAAAAATTATCCAAAGTCCAGTTTTTTATTTTACATCCAAAAATATTATTTTCATAATATTTTAATATTGTTTATTATTATTTAAAAATTATTGAATAATTAAAACCCTATTTTTAAATTACAGAAAATTCCCAGAAAATTCCAGAAAATTGTAAAAAATCTAGTTTTAAAATTTTGAAAAAAATCAGGGGGTTTACAATCTACCCCCCTTAAGAGGATTGCGTCCTCGCAATCAAAGAATAATCGGTCAGCAGGGATGACACGGTCGAAACACATCACAAGATACTTAGGGAAATACCGTTTCCCTAAAAATAAAAGTTATGCACTTCCAGAGAAAATCTAGTTAAAGCAAAAGAACTGCAATTTTATGAAAACCAGGTTGTTATTAACAAGTTGCAAATTACTAGGTTGGGGCTGAGGTCACGAACCAACGGACACGAGCTAAAACAAGACTAGAAACGGATACTACGAATCACTTACTCGCATCAGCGTCCTCCACAGTCATCGCGTAGGCTTGTCCTCGTCCTTGTGGTGGATTCCTCTGCTGCTGTTGGGCTTGCTGAAAGAGTAGTTCCTGGGGTATCAAGGGTGGCCTTGGCTGATGCCCTCCTGGAGCTGGTGGTAGGACTTCTTGAACTTCCGTTTGCGGTACTCCCAATGCTGGATGGGCTGGCCTCAGTTCTGGTAACGCTTGCTGGTTACCCTTTGGTGCTCTGTCTCGACGCTCAGGGTATTCCCTCAGTAAATGCTGACTGGATCCGCAAGCCAAACATAATCTTATTTTTCGTCTGCACTTGTTCTCTATATGACCTCGCCGGTGACAATATGGACAAACAGGTATTGCCTGTGGAGATGCTTCTGATGGCTGGTGTATGTGAGGTTTTTTTACAACTTCTTCTTGTAGTGCTGAAGTGGAAGTCCGTTTCAGACTAGTCTCTCTCCTGATGACGCGCTCAATGCGTCGCGCTGCAGCAAGGACGTCCGAGTACGAAGTAGGTGCAACGGATCCAATCAGTTTCTGTAGCTCAATGTTTAGTCCGTCGAAGAATTTCTCAGCCTTCTCTTCTTCTGTCGGGATCAATGTTGGAGGGAAGCGACTTAGACGAATAAACTCAGCGTTGTACTCTTCCACCGTCTTAGTATCCTGAGTGAGGTGATTAAACTTGTCCCGAAGTTCTGATCGAGCGACAGCTGGAATCTATATTTTCTGAAAAAGTCTAGAGAACTCTTCCCAAGTGGCTCGGTCTGGTCCGAGCCGTACCTCCTCGGATAGCCACTAGTGATGTGCATTGTCCGTCAACTGCATTCTGACGGCAGTCATCCAACGTTCCTTTGGAAGTTCAGCTGCTTCTAGTTGATGTTGAGTGTTGGTGAGCCACTCATGAACTTCGGTTGGCTCTTCTTTGCCTGAGAATGTACGGGGCTTCAGTTGGCGAAAATCAGAAATAGAGCCCGTCGTTGGTCGTCGTGCTGGTAGGTCTGCCTGCTCTAGTACGGTTACTAAGCTACGACTGAAAGCCTCTTGTTGAGCTTGCGTTATTGTATAGATCATTTGAAACATCTGCTGTCCGTCCATGGCCTGCCCTGGTGGAATTACGGGCATTGGTGGAGTAAATGGCGTCGTTGGTGGAATAGCATCGTGTTGGACTCTCGAGGTATGTTGTTAAGCTGATTGTCCTCCATCCATTAGTGTTACTTCATCTTCGTTGGTTACCACATCATCTCGTGGTGATGTTACGGGAGTCTCGTCGTTTGCTCGTGAATCCATAACCCTGCAACCAAAATAAACAATAAGAGGCGCACAGGAATCAAGGCAGGATGTAAGTCAAGGAATTAATTCGAAGTCGATAGGGATACCAAGAAAGTTTCAAGCAAGTGGATGAGATCCTAAAAACTTATCATATCTTATTGCAGGCCTGTTCGGTCCCTGAGTTGAAACCGAACAATTTAGTCGAAGACCTGCATGGGCCACCACAAAAATCATGTCACACCCCAGTCCCAAAATATCGAGGGACTGAGCACGTGAGCAATGGCCAGCAGTACGCACCGATGGATAACCCAATTTAATGGATC
This sequence comes from Iris macrosiphon, assembly GCA_036927795.1. Lineage (NCBI taxonomy): Eukaryota > Viridiplantae > Streptophyta > Magnoliopsida > Asparagales > Iridaceae > Iris > Iris macrosiphon. Next base: position 28,224,759 of record JAYESA010000014.1, on the reverse strand, counting down.
CATCAGGGCATGCTTAAGCTGTAGTCTAGCAGTAAAATGTTACAAGTCTCATGTATTTCTAATCTTATCTACAGAATAACACAGAGTAATGCCAGAAATAATGCAATGGAAATAAATGAGCAATATCAAATAAGCTTATCTCGAAAAATAATCCGAGAATTAGTCTGTTACATTTAATGAGAATAGACAGAAAATAAAATACTGAAAATAGAAATACTGTGTAGATGAAGCCGATGCTCAGGAGAAATCTTCTGCCACTATCTCGTCCTCTATTCCTGGTTCTGCTCCAAGGAGTGCTCCTGTACCGTACACCTCGGGGTAGTTCTCTTCAGCTATACCTGGGGACATAGTCCATTCCAGGTCCTCAGGGGACATAACAAGGTACAGAAAATACAAGCCAAAATATATGGAGTGCAGCGATAAATGAAACAACAGGGTAAACTATATAACCAGCTAAGTGATATGCAATATAAGAGCAGCACTAGAACTCAGGCTAAAACTACTACAAGCTCTGTGTCGGAGAGCCGGTAGCAGTGATATCATGTAGTTGTCTAGCTCAATAGGAGACTACGACGCCGGCATAATATAAAATCAACCTGTAGCCTGTGTGTCTCTCCCCACCCCATGTAATCACGTATTTCATGACCATAACATCTCATGTCCATGTCAGCGGGATTATAGCTAATGCAACAAGTCATAAAGTATCTAGGAACATATGTCAATGTCAAGTCCTGTATCCTATACAGAATCACCATGAATATCTCAGGAAGACTCTGTCTCATGAATAGTGTCAAGTATCCTGGTTCTGTTGTACTTGATAGGACAAGTACCAAGAGTAAGGATATCGAATTTCCATCTCTAATGATGTACCTAACATCGCGTACGGTGTTGGCACCCGACTATGATCGGACACTAAGTACGTCACACGTTTCCTAGGTTAAGCAGTTAAAACAAGTTTATATGTATTTACACAAGAAATCCAGCAAAATATTATCACAGGAACTACTGAGAATTGACAAGATTTTCTTGCCTTGTGATGATTAATTAAGCCAAGGAAATAAATAGCAGACTGCAGGGTTTGGCAAGGTACACTTGCCTGTGGTTCCGACTCTGATTTCGGCTCTGACTTCAGTTGGATTTGCAGGCGGTACTCCGGTTGCTGAAACAAACATCACCATCAGATCCATAAAATATTAATCAGCTAGAAACGTCTGTCCTTGAGTCCAATTTGGAGACAAGGGCAAAAACGACAATTTCGGGTCAGAACGGGGTCCACAGGTGGGCCCGCTTTGCACCAAAAAATGCGTCAGGGTCAAAGGTCTCCAAATTTACCAAACTTAGTATCAACAGGTCAGGAACGATGATACGAACCCAACGGAACTTTCAGAATTGAATTCCGATGAGCCGAACCCAAAATTGCCCGTCGAGCGGGGCCTGTGGGGCCCACGACACGCGATTTTGTCAACGTTCTCAGAATTGAACCAAACTTGGCTCACAGGACCAGCGTATCGCTACGAGTCCCATGGCATAAGTTTCGTCTCGATCCGACGTGTGTACACAAAGTTAGGGTGAATTGCAGAAATGTCGGATATGGGACGATGTCCGCGGATATGCACTGATTTCGGTGTGCACGCACATCTGAATCAGCTTCTGCGAAATCCCACATGTCCGTATCGACGATGCGCACGTATCTGTGAAGACCGCGCACGACCAAGTCGTCCCGTTTGGCGGGGCGTACTCAGTTCCGGGGTAAAACAGGGTCTGATTTTTCCTGTTTTTGGATCGCGGTGTGCGATCACCACAGGACGCGATGCCCCGAACGGTTTATCCGGACACCGAGAGGGTCATACAGGCTTCGCAACGAAATTTACAGAATCGAAATCCGAGCTACGAGCAAGAAGATACATGCACCTGAACGGGACCCGAAAACCGGGGTCAAATTGTGTTCGACACGACACAGGACACGTGTCCTGTGTCGGACACTGGGGGGGGAATTGGGGATTAGGGTTAGGGCTTGGGGATTCGGCCGGCGGCGGGGACGGTGCTCTGTGGCCAAGCGGAGGCGGAGGGGACCGGCGCTGCTGTCGTCGGAGGGCGGCGCGGCGCTCGGGCGGAGTCGGCGGCGCGGGGTCGGCCGGAGGCGCTGCCCGAGCTGCTGCTGCTGTCGACGGAGGTCGGGGGACGGCGGAGCGGGGCGCCGGAGGAAGGAGATGGCCGGGGGAGAAGGGGGAGGGCCGGGGCTGCCGTCGGCGGGGTACGGCGGCGCTGCTAGGGCGGTGGTCGGCTGGGGCTCGTCGAGGGGTGGCCGGAGAAGAGAACGGGGAGGGGTTTATATAGGCGGAGGCTCCGGGGGGTCGAGGCCGGGCAAGGCGGAGCTGAGGAGAGGAAGGCGGGGGTCGTGGGGTGAGGTGGCCGGCCGGAGCGGGCTGCGCCGGCGGCGGAGGCGGCGGGAAACGCGGCGGAGACTCGGGCTGAGGGAGAGAGAGGGGGCCGGGTTGCGGGCACGGGCGGCTCGGGTCTGGCGGATCCGACCCGACCCGGTAGGGGCTGGGCCGGGTCTGGGCCAGGGCTGGGTTTGGGCCAAATGGGCCGGGCCGAGTAATAATAATATTAATAATAATAAAAATGATAATAATAATAACCAAATAATAATAATAAATAAATAAATAATTTAATAAATAGTTTTAGGTGTTTTAAAAATAGGTCCGGGGCCCGATAAATTCCAGAAAAATTACCCAAAGTCCAGTTTTTTATTTTACATCCAAAAATATTATTTTTATAATATTTTAATATTGTTTATTATCATTTAAAAATCATTGAATAATTAAAACCCTGTTTTTAAATTACAGAAAAAACCCAGAAAAAATCAGAAAATTATGAAAAATCCAGTTTTAAAATTTTGAAAAAAAATCAGTGGGTTTACAGATAGGAACACAAAATAATTTCTTTATTGAATACTTGAAGATTGGATTACAAAGTACTTGCTTGGTCGATTACAAGATATTGCCATAGATGGCTACAACACTTGAAAAATCTAAAACTACCACAACGCCGATATATCATATCCTTTTAGTAGGTCCCAAAATTAAAACACCTAGCAGAAGAAGAGCTTGCACAGTGGAGAGGAAAGCTTTGGGAAGCAGCACAAGCACGGTTCCGCTTGAGGGAAAGCGCTCCTAAATCTTCAAAATGTTTGCCAAACTCTCTCTACCAGAACTTGGAGATTGCCCACAAACGTGGGTTAGTACTACAACATGTACTGGTGAGCGACCGTGGCTAAACTCACCTAAAAATCCATACTAAGTAAACATGTGAAGCTAGCATTTCTATTATGTAATCTTTCTAGTTGTCTAGTTTCTTTTTAACAATTCATACAAAAAAATAAAAAAATTAGATAGACTACGCATATGGTAAATCTTACCCACAGTCGAGCGGTTATCCCTGCAGCAGACACACAAGTTAGCAACAATATACATATATGTATAAACTCATGTATATATCCTTGCATCAAAATGTTAGGCTTGCAAGAAAAAAAATCCTAGCATGCGACCTAACTACATGATGGTCCCCTTCTCGGGATTAGCAGTTAGGACGAACAAGCCCATCTCACTAATAGACATATACCCTCATGTAAGTAAGGAATTCTAGCCTCAGGGTATCCAGATATCTCCTAGGCCGAATGATCCCCAGTGCCCCAGGAACCGCTCGAAAGATAATCCTTGTGCATAAGTTGTCCAGACCAAATGCATGAATGCAAGTTCCTATCAGATAATATACTATCATACAGCTGTTGAACGATGAACAAGAAAGTCTATCTTTTTTTCTCATTTCAAGATCAAGTCAGGAGGTTTCCAGTAGTGTTTATCAATATGCAGCATACAACTAGGGGCAGGTAAGCATTCATGATAAAACTAGTAAAGTAGCAGTTCTATACTTGAAGCATGCAATAATATTTCTTTTTAGCTTATCTTGTTAGTGAGGCAACATTAATTTAGTGAACTAGAGATTCTTTATTTAAGATATGAAAATAAAAGGATTCATCGTAGGGCCAAAGCCACTCACTGAATGAATCAGTAAGAGATATGGGAAAGCATTACACAACGATCACTCCTTGGTTATGTGTCCTAAAATTGCAACAAAACTTGGTTAACATCATTCGATCTCATTCTCTTATGATTCAAAATGAATGCGCAAGCGACAAAAGAGAATCATGAAAACTAAGTCATCGAAAGCAAGACAAAACACAAAGCAACACAAAACCAAGCAGCAAAACAACCAATGAAAATTCTTGGACTCATTTTAATAGAAGCCGTTCCATCAGTTTGAAGGGTTCATTGCATTTTGTTCGTGATTGATTTGGCAGTAAGGTTTCCCTGAGACTCGATTCTCAACCAAGTCAAAGTTGTCAGTGTTCCATAAGTGAACCGCTAGAAGCAGGGTATTACATAATACCCCACTAAGAAGAAGTTTCGTTCTCGAAACTTAAGAAATCAAGGAGTCAAGGATCAAGGCATCAAGAGGTCAAAGAAATCACACTCACCAACATCGTGTCCGCTCACATTGTGCTCAATATTCAGCTGATACACTCTAGGCCTTCCTGTCTGATCAGACTGCCTATTGGCTAGAGCTGGAGCTGACATGGGATTTTGATTCTCATTCTGACCAATATTGTCGTTGCGGTGTGGTGGTAGAACCTTCTTATTTCGATAGTTGATAGCCCGATGCCCTTTTTTGTAATTGAAACACTCGTCGTTGGCAGAATAACATACAACTTTGGTGTAGCCCCATTTGCCACAGAAACTGTACTCTTGAGCAAGGCGCTGCTCACCCTCTATCTTTCTCTCCCCATTATGGTATCTTTTGGTAGGAGGGTTTCGAGTAGCGGACGCCTTTTTTGAAATATTTTTAGGCTTGAACTGCTCATTCTAAACTGCTGCCTCAAAAGCTTTAATGTAAGATATGCATTCTCGATTCGTTATATCCTTTCTGAGTCGTCGTTCAGGTCTTTGATGAATCAGTATATACGGGCCATCTCGTAAGGAATTATCGAGCTAGCAAACTTAGCAAGCTTGGAGAATTCTGACTCATGTCTTCGACGGATATGCTCCATTGCTTAAGTTCGATGAACTCATCTTCCTTTCTCTGCCTGAAGCAGGCAGGAGATACTGTGCCAAGAATGCATCCTTGAATATCCTCAAAGCGATTCTACCATTAGGGTGCTTTGTGGCGAGCTCCAACTTCTTGATCTGCCACCAGTCGTGTGCTCGTAATCGCAGCTGCATGACTGCACATGCCACCCTCTCGTTCGTAGGTATCGAAGCAAACTCAAACAAGCCCTATAGCTTGGTGTCACGCCCCAGTCCCAAAATACCGAGGGACCGGATGCGTGATAATGGCCAGCAGTACGCACCGATGGACAACCCAATTTAATGGATCCATCAGGGCATACTTAAGCTGTAATAAGCAGGTCCAATATAAATAGTCACAGTCTATACTAATCTCATCCACAACAGATAATCACAGATCAAATGCCAGAATAAAACAAGTAAATATAATCTAGCATATCTCAATAAAGAGTCTCGGAGAACAATCCGAGAACACAAGTCTAATACAAAAATGCAATAGACTGGAAGTAAAGTAAATAGGAACAGAAGTAAATGAGTATCTCAAACCAATACCCAGGAGAAGTCCTCTGGTACGATCCCGTCCTCTGGTGTCGGTACAGCTCCTGTATCTGCTCCTGTTCCTGCTTCTGCTCCTGATAATGCTCCTGTACTGTATAACTCTAGGGGGATCTCCTCTGCTAGTCCTGGGGATAAAGTCCGGATCCAGGTCCTCAGGGGACAGCAAGGTACAGAAAATACAAGCCAAAATAAATGCAGTGCAGCAAAAATGCAATAAATAGGGTAAGCTATATAACCATCTATGTGAAAATGCAAGTGAGAGCATCACTAGTCTCAGGCTGAAGCCACTACAAGCTCTGTGTCTGGGAGCCGGTAGCGGTAATAAACACGTAATGTGCCTAGCTCTACGACGAGAGTCTGAGGCCTCACAATAGTAGTAGATAGATATACGAAACAGCCTGTAGCCTGTGTGTCTCTCCCCACCCCATGTAATCACACGTCTCATGTCCACGATGCACCATGTCCATGTCACGCACAATCATCTCTTAATGCAACAAGTCATCTAATATCTAAGAATACGATGTCCATGTCCTGTATCCTATACAGAATCACCACGAATATCTCGGGAAGATCCTGTCTCATGAGTAGTGTCAAGTGTCCTGGGTCAAGGTGTACTTGGTAAGACAAGTACGAGAGTATATAGTGTCACGAATGTCCATCTCTAGGTGACCGTACCCAACACCGCGTACGGTGTCGGCACCCGACTGATAATCGGACGCTAAGTACGTCACACGGTCCTAGGTTAAGCATGCACAGCAATATAATGAAGCAAGGAAAATATGTAACAATACTGCAAAGTTTGGCAAGGTACACTTGCCTGGGGTCCTGGATCCAACTGTAGCTCGGGTCTCAGTATGATCTGCAGATACTACTCCGGTTGCTGAAATAAACATTACCATTAGACTCAGAAGATATCAAATAGCTAAAAACGCCTGTCCGTGAGTCCAATTTGGAGACAAGGGCAGAAACGACAGTTTCGGGTCAAAACGGGGTCCACATGCGGGCCCGCTTTGCACCGAAAAGCGCGTCAGGGTCAAAGGTCTCTAAATTCCGCAAACTCAGTGTCTACAAGTCAGGAACGATGATACGAACCCAACGGAACTTCCAGAATTGGATTTCGATGAGCCGATCACAAAATCGCCCGTCAAGTGGAGCCTATGGGGCCCACGACACGCGATTTCGTCAACGTTCTCAGAATCGAACCAAACTTGACCCACAGGACCAGCGTATTACTACGAGTCCGATGGTGCAAGTTTCGTCTCGATCCGACGTGTGTACACAAAGTTACAGCGTGTTCCAGAAAGGACGGATACGGGGTGTCGTCGGCGGATACGCGTTGATTCCGGGGTGCACGCACCTCCGAATCGACTTCTGCGAAATCCCACACGACCGTATCATCGTCGCGCACAGTTCGGTAAGGACCGCGTGTGACCAAGTCGTCCCGTTTGGCGGGGCGCACTCAGTTCCGGGGTGAAACAGGGCATTGATTTTCCTGTTTTTGGATCGCGGTGTACGATCACCACAGGACGCGATGCACCGAGCGAGTTGCACGGGCACCGAGGGGGTTATACAGGCTTCGCAACGCAATTTACGGAATCGAAATCAAAGCTTCGAGTCAAAAGTTACGGTTACCTGAAGAGGATCTGAAAAACAGTGAGTTCCTTCGTGTCCAACCGTGTCCGACACGCGCTGGGTCCGCACTGTGTCCTAGGGTTGTGCCCGACTCGTGTCCAGCTTAGGGCTTCTGCGTCTGGGTCGTGTCCGAGGCTCGCCGGAGCGCGGCTCGCTGCGGGAAACTCGGCGGGAGGCGACGGCTTCACGGCGAGGCCAGGGGCACGGCGGGTCAGATGGACGGAGTCGGCGGAGGAACCTCGGCTAAGGGTGGCTGCTGTCGCTGGGAGTAAGGCGGAGAAGAAAATCGGGGAGGCCGAGGTCGGAGAGCGGCGGGTCGGAGAGGAGGCGGGGAGTCGACTGGGGTGGCACTGAAAGTCGGGAGGGGCAGCCGGCGTCGAGCGAGTTCAGGGCGGAGGAGGTAGAACGGAGGAGATGGGAGGCCGCTGGTCTAGGGCGGAGCGGCCGCGTGGGAAGAGGAGATGACGGCGGCCGGCTAGGGGCGGCGCCGGAGAGGGGTCGGCAGAGGGTGGCGGCTGAGGGTTAGGGTTAGGGATTTGGAATTAGGTAATTAGGGATTTGGTAATTAGGGTTTCTTTTGTTTTTCTTTTTCTTTGTTTGTGGAAAAAATTAGGGGAACCTGTATTTATACATGCAGAAATTGGAATAGGGTTAGACCTAGGATTCGGGCTGGGTCAACGGGTCAACGCTCCTCGGGCTGGGCTTCGGCTCTCATGGGGATGTCGGGCGTTGGCACGGATTAAATTCGGTTTAAATTCTAAATTGGTGTCTAGGGCTTTAAACGGGTTTCCGGAGTCCAATAAATTCACCGAAAATTGCCACATGTCCGGTTTTCCGTTTTACACCCTAAAATATTATTTCCATAATATTTTATTAAAGATTGACCGAAATTAAAAATCCTTAAATCACCAACGCCTAGGGTTTAATTCCCGAAAAATACCAGAAAATTGGGGAAAAATCCGAAATTAAAATTCTGAAAAATCAGGGGGCTTACAATCTACCCAACTTAAAAAATTTCGTCCTCGAAATTAAATTTGGGTAGGGCTCTCTCTTTCAAGTCTCACTTAATTACAGTCTAAGGGATTCCTCTCAAGTGAACATTGCGGTCTCTACCCAACTTAGATTTTACCCATCTATCATCTAAGGCTATATATCTAAGAAAGCTATGCCCCAACTTATTGAATCATGTTATTGAATCCTCAAGGCTTTAACACAAAACATATCACCTATGATATTCCCTTAATCATATATAAAAGGGTCGTCAACAATGCGACCGGCCTGTGGGGTATACCTAGTACTGTCTATAATTCCATCTTATACCAAGCATGAGGTTTTGTCTTTCCGAAGTAAGGGAAGACGAAGATCAATGATAAAGAGTTCAAGGGTGAGTTAGTAGAACAGAAGTATCAGGATCAAGGCGTTTAATGAAGTCCAATGGGAATTGTCAAGTTGTTGTGGATTGAAATCCTATTGGTAAATTCCTATTCGTATGCTCGTATTAGTACAGTTATGTAACTGATACGATATGCTCAGACATATCTGGAGGGCAAGTATACTAGTCAACTATATATCCCAATCCACGTAAAGTAGTCGTGCGAAGAGGCGAACCAAAATGCACTAAGGTTGATCAGACCGTAATACCCTGATTCTGAATAGACAACTGTATTAGTGTACGCGTCCAATAATACAGATGTCATGATCAAGCTCGATAAAAGGATAAGCTTGCAAAACTAGGCTATATTAGCAGCATAAGTCAAGGTAGTACAACAATTAGAAGTACGCTAGATGATGATGAAAGAAGGTACAACTTAATTCAAGTTCACAAAACAATCACAAGATAAGCACAATCACAAAAGACTCTATGATCTCTACTGTTATCAATTATAAGCAAGTTCAAAATTACATATGCTAAGTCTGAGGTCACGAACAAATAGGCACGAGATAAAACAAATCTAGAAACAGAAATCTACGAAGAATTACGCGCATTAGCTACTCCATGGGTCTGCGCGTCTTCCAAAGTCATTGCTGGAGCTTGTTCACGTCCTTGTAGTTGATTCCTCCGTTGTTGTTGAGCCTGCTGGAAGAGTGTTGCTTGTGATGCCAAGGGTGGCCTCGGCTGATTTCCTCCTGGGGCTGGTGGTAGGACTTCTTCAACTTCCGTTGGCGGTGCTTCCAATGCTGGGTAGGCTGGCCCCGGTGCTGGTAGTGCTTGTTGGTTATTCATTGGTGCTCTGTCTCGACGTTCGGGGCATTCCTTTTTTAAATGCTGACTGGATCCGCAAGCTAAGCATAATTTCTTCTTTCGTCTGCACTCGTCCTCAGTATGGCCTCGCTTGCGACAATATGGACAGACAGGTATTGTCTGCGGAGTTGCTTCTGGTGGCTGGTGTACTTGAGGTCTTTGTGTAGCTTCTTCTTGTGGTGCTCCGGCTGGTGCTGATGTAGATGGTTGATGAATCATGAATACTTTCTCTCGATGCTGAGGACAATCCTTGGCTAAGTGTTGACTGGTTCCGCAAATCAAGCATAATCCTAACTTGCGTCTGCATTCTCTTTCAGTATGGCCTATCTTGCGGCAATGTTGACAAGTAGGAAGGAATGAGGCTCTTGGTGCTGCCCTTGGTGGTGGATTTATCTGTGGTCGCTTTGCGACTCTTTCCTGTTGTGCTTGGTCTGGTGCTGATGCATACGGCCGCTTCTGGCTGGACTCTATTCTGGTGATGCTCTCCATGGCCCGTGCTGCAGTAACCACGTCCGTTGCAACGGAGCTGATTAACTTCCGTAGCTCTGAGCTAAGTCTGCAAACGAACTCCTCTGTTTGGCTTTGCTGAGCCTTCTGATAAGCTTGCATCATCGGGTAGTATATTTGAAACAGCTGTTGCACGTTCATAGCTTGCCCTTGTGGGACGGTAGGCATCAGTGGAGCAAACTGCATCGATGGTGGAACGTCATCTTCCGGGATTCTCGAGGCATGCTGACTTGCTTGTTGTGAGGATGGACCTTCACTAACTGGTGTTACTTCATCTTCGTTGGTTACCACAGCATCTTGTGGTGACCTTATAGGAGTCTCATTGTTTGATCGTGAATCCATAACTCTGCAACCAAAATAAACAATAAGAGGCGCACAGAAATCAAGGCAGGATGCGAGTCAAGAATTTAAATTCGAATCTGATATAGATATCAAGAACGTTTCAAGCAAGTGGATGAGATCCTAGAAACTTATCATATTCTTATTGCAGGCTTGCTCGGTCCCTAAGTTGAAACCGAACAGTTTAGTCGTTGACCTGCATGGGCCACCACAAAAACCATGTCACGCCCCAGTCCCAAAATACCGAGGGACCGGATGCGTGATAATGGCCAGCAGTACGCACCGATGGACAACCCAATTTAATGGATCCATCAGGGCATACTTAAGCTGTAATAAGCAGGTCCAATATAAATAGTCACAGTCTATACTAATCTCATCCACAACAGATAATCACAGATCAAATGCCAGAATAAAACAAGTAAATATAATCTAGCATATCTCAATAAAGAGTCTCGGAGAATAATCCGAGAACACAAGTCTAATACAAAAATGCAATAGACTGGAAGTAAAGTAAATAGGAACAGAAGTAAATGAGTATCTCAAACCAATACCCAGGAGAAGTCCTCTGGTACGATCCCGTCCTCTGGTGTCGGTACAGCTCCTGTATCTGCTCCTGTTCCTGCTTCTGCTCCTGATAATGCTCCTGTACTGTATAACTCTAGGGGGATCTCCTCTGCTAGTCCTGGGGACAAAGTCCGGATCCAGGTCCTCAGGGGACAGCAAGGTACAGAAAATACAAGCCAAAATAAATGCAGTGCAGCAAAAATGCAATAAATAGGGTAAGCTATATAACCATCTATGTGAAAATGCAAGTGAGAGCATCACTAGTCTCAGGCTGAAGCCACTACAAGCTCTGTGTCTGGGAGCCGGTAGCGGTAATAAACACGTAATGTGCCTAGCTCTACGACGAGAGTCTGAGGCCTCACAATAGTAGTAGATAGATATACGAAACAGCCTGTAGCCTGTGTGTCTCTCCCCACCCCATGTAATCACACGTCTCATGTCCACGATGCATCATGTCCATGTCACGCACAATCATCTCTTAATGCAACAAGTCATCTAATATCTAAGAATACGATATCCATGTCCTGTATCCTATACAGAATCACCACGAATATCTCGGGAAGATCCTGTCTCATGAGTAGTGTCAAGTGTCCTGGGTCAAGGTGTACTTGGTAAGACAAGTACGAGAGTATATAGTGTCACGAATGTCCATCTCTAGGTGACCGTACCCAACACCGCGTACGGTGTCGGCACCCGACTGATAATCGGACGCTAAGTACGTCACACGGTCCTAGGTTAAGCATGCACAGCAATATAATGAAGCAAGGAAAATATGTAACAATACTGCAAAGTTTGGCAAGGTACACTTGCCTGGGGTCCTGGATCCAACTGTAGCTCGGGTCTCAGTATGATCTGCAGATACTACTCCGGTTGCTGAAATAAACATTACCATTAGACTCAGAAGATATCAAATAGCTAAAAACGCCTGTCCGTGAGTCCAATTTGGAGACAAGGGCAGAAACGACAGTTTCGGGTCAAAACGGGGTCCACATGCGGGCCCGCTTTGCACCGAAAAGCGCGTCAGGGTCAAAGGTCTCTAAATTCCGCAAACTCAGTGTCTACAAGTCAGGAACGATGATACGAACCCAACGGAACTTCCAGAATTGGATTCCGATGAGCCGATCACAAAATCGCCCGTCAAGTGGAGCCTATGGGGCCCACGACACGCGATTTCGTCAACGTTCTCAGAATCGAACCAAACTTGACCCACAGGACCAGCGTATTGCTACGAGTCCGATGGTGCAAGTTTCGTCTCGATCCGACGTGTGTACACAAAGTTACAGCATGTTCCAGAAAGGACGGATACGGGGTGTCGTCGGCGGATACGCGTTGATTCCGGGGTGCACGCACCTCCGAATCGACTTCTGCGAAATCCCACACGACCGTATCATCGTCGCGCACAGTTCGGTAAGGACCGCGCGTGACCAAGTCGTCCCGTTTGGCGGGGCGCACTCAGTTCCGGGGTGAAACAGGGCGTTGATTTTCCTGTTTTTGGATCGCGGTGTACGATCACCACAGGACGCGATGCACCGAGCGAGTTGCACGGGCACCGAGGGGGTTATACAGGCTTCGCAACGCAATTTACGGAATCGAAATCAAAGCTTCGAGTCAAAAGTTACGGTTACCTGAAGAGGATCTGAAAAACAGTGAGTTCCTTCGTGTCCAACCGTGTCCGACACGCGCTGGGTCCGCACTGTGTCCTAGGGTTGTGCCCGACTCGTGTCCAGCTTAGGGCTTCTGCGTCTGGGTCGTGTCCGAGGCTCGCCGGAGCGCGGCTCGCTGCGGGAAACTCGGCGGGAGGCGACGGCTTCACGGCGAGGCCAGGGGCACGGCGGGTCAGATGGACGGAGTCGGCGGAGGAACCTCGGCTAAGGGTGGCTGCTGTCGCTGGGAGTAAGGCGGAGAAGAAAATCGGGGAGGCCGAGGTCGGAGAGCGGCGGGTCGGAGAGGAGGCGGGGAGTCGACTGGGGTGGCACTGAAAGTCGGGAGGGGCAGCCGGCGTCGAGCGAGTTCAGGGCGGAGGAGGTAGAACGGAGGAGATGGGAGGCCGCTGGTCTAGGGCGGAGCGGCCGCGTGGGAAGAGGAGATGACGGCGGCCGGCTAGGGGCGGCGCCGGAGAGGGGTCGGTAGAGGGTGGCGGCTGAGGGTTAGGGTTAGGGATTTGGAATTAGGTAATTAGGGATTTGGTAATTAGGGTTTCTTTTGTTTTTCTTTTTCTTTGTTTGTGGAAAAAATTAGGGGAACCTGTATTTATACATGCAGAAATTGGAATAGGGTTAGACCTAGGATTCGGGCTGGGTCAACGGGTCAACGCTCCTCGGGCTGGGCTTCGGCTCTCATGGGGATGTCGGGCGTTGGCACGGATTAAATTCGGTTTAAATTCTAAATTGGTGTCTAGGGCTTTAAACGGGTTTCCGGAGTCCAATAAATTCACCGAAAATTGCCACATGTCCGGTTTTCCGTTTTACACCCTAAAATATTATTTCCATAATATTTTATTAAAGATTGACCAAAATTAAAAATCCTTAAATTACCAACGCCTAGGGTTTAATTCCCGAAAAATACCAGAAAATTGGGGAAAAATCCGAAATTAAAATTCTGAAAAATCAGGGGGCTTACACTTGGTGACCCGGTCCATCACCTTATCTGGCTCGGTCCTGCCTTTGAACTCTAAAGGGTTAAACTTCAGAAACTCAGCACCCCTAAAGGTAGACTTCCTGGCCGCCCGTGGAGGCTCATCAATTTTTGCTAAGCCTGCTCCCCGAGGTGCAGTCTCGGCTGTCACAGGTGTCGCGACGGTCACCGATGCACCACTGTTGGCTAGTAGTATTATTACTATTTGTTAGACTTTTTAGTTGATAGACTTCGTTGATATCTTATCGTGCTTTAGAATTGTGATTGAGTATTTATCATTGTTATTATTATCATATTGTCCTCCTTCTTAGAGTTGAGATATCATTGACAGATTATGTCACGCCCCAGTCCCAAAAAAATACGTAGGACTAGGACACGTAAGCATGCCAGCCGCATGTATATGTCAACTCCAATATATAGAAGCCATAACTCATGCGTATGCTGTATAATGAATAATAATTCACAAGTGGTAAAACTATCACAAGTCATATTGTATAATCTAATCTCATCCACAGAAAATTAAATATAATGAATGACCAATATCTATAACTAGATCCCAAAATAAAGTATCTAATGATGGTAGTCGGATGGAAACAAATCCACTGTCGAACAAGAATGAATAATAAACAAGACAAATACAATGTAAGTACTACAACTATCAACCACTGAGCCTCGAAGAGAAGACCTGCACGGAATATAAGTAACCAGTCCGGATCTGCGCTCCTGCGAATACTCATGAACATCTACACCTGGAAAGGGACCAGGTCCTCAGAGGGACATAACAAGATACATAGAAGCATGCCATAAAGTAAATACTGAATAAATAAAAGGGGTGCGCTAACCAGCTAAGTGATGCAATTTGAGGACAACTTTGAGTATATGGAAAAGTGTAGGCTAGACATATGCTGACGTAATTCACCAATCATGACAACTGGCTAGTATATGCCACATATGCCCCCAATACAAGGGCGCTATGTAATATAATAATGTCCTACCGCTCCGAAGAACGGGGAATCTGTATAGTATATAACGTCCATATCTATGTAATATAATAATGTCCTACCGCTCCGAAGAACGGGGAATCTGCATAGTATATAACGTCCATATCGTTCCAAAGAACGTGAAATCTGCATAGTATATAACGTCCATATCGCTCCGTCGAGCGTGGAATCTGAATAAAGCAAGTGGGTGTCCCATACGCCTACTAGTCGTCCTCTCCGCCCAATGTAGATGTACAAGTCGTGAACATGACGTGGATACCTCGTACTATAATGCAAGTCTCTATAGAAATAAATACTAAGCTAAATACCGTCATACGTGTTGCTCACACTGATGGCCAGATAACAAGCCCAGCAAGCCTGAGCCCCATTTTTTTCTTAGCTTTTTGTTTTCCTTTAGGCCTATATCCAAACTCTTCTCCATATAAATTCATCTCCTTATTCTTCAGCCCACCTTTTACTTTATTGGCCCACCAATATAACCCCATTTTTTTTTATTTCACTCCCGGCCCGTCACAATTATGCCCACAGTCTTGAGTTGAAGCCAACGGGTAGCCATGTCTCCTTCTTTTTCTTTTCTACTTAGCAAACGGACTATGCACCACTTTGGAGCATGCCAGCGTGAGAGGACGACCGTCCATCTCTTAACTTTCCAACTGGATTCCTTTGTCCCTCTTTATGTATAAACACCACCTCCTCTTTCTTTCTGTCATAGCTTCTACAATTCATGTTCTGCCCTACATGCCACTACTACCATACACATTCTCCAATACCACCACTCCATAATTCCCAAGCCATATCCCCCTACCGCACATTGTCGAAGAAGTCGCATCGCCCTAAGACTCGCCTCAACCAATTAGCGAACTCCCAACTTCCTCTACCGACTGAACCTACCTTCACCAAGCCTCGTCATGTCCGCACTCTCCCTCTTTTTATACTTACCTTCATTGCCACTACCATGAACCCCCCCCCCCCTAAATACCCCTCCGATCTCCTAGATCCATTGCCACACATTTTTTGTTGACCAACTCGTGTTGTACCTGTTTGCCATTGATGAAAGTTGAACAAACTTTGTTGTATAACAAACGAAAGAATTATAGAGATATCCTAAACAAAAAAATCTAAGTACAATATTTTTGATTCTGGGGAGCGTGACGAAGAAGATCGAGTACTGAAGCTGACTCCTTTACTCCATTGACGCTCCGACGAGGGAATGTGAATAATTTCTTCACGTCTCTTTTTCTCTTGTGTGTGTGTGTGTGTATGTGTGTGTGTGGTGGATATGCAATCCTACTATTTATAGCCATCATACTAACAGGCTATGCGTGCGCATATGGTATGCGCACATGAATTTTGGGACTGCCACGTGTCCATTTTTAACAAAACAGTTGTAGCGTGAACGCATGTCAGGGATGAGATGCCACACGGCATCTTGTTAGGATTTGTTGTTCCTGAAGATCTAGTTGGTTCTCATTTTGTATGTCACCCCCACATTTCTAAATGAGGGTATTTTGTTATTTTTTATTTATTATATTTAGTGATTGTATTATATATATATATATATATATATATATATATATATATATATATATATATATATATATATATATATATATATATATATATATATATATATATATATATATTCTGTGCTACTAATTATTATTATGTATTGTGCTATTTATTTAAGGGTTAGTGGGCTAGCCTATTTATTTGGACTTGACACTAGTGAACCCAATTAGATTAGTCATGACACATTGAGCCCAACATTGGACTAGGCCCAATTAGACTCTTTCTTTTAGTTAATTAAGGAGAATGGATTAAGTTGCATTAGTTTAGAAGTTTTTTAATATAGTCTTCCTAAATATTTCATCATGACTAGTTAGTGGGAGGTATTGTTGTCATTGAGTGTTGCTTGGAGGAGGGGTTACTAGGGGCCGGCCATATTAGAAGGAGAGTTTCTCTCTCCATTTTATTTCTCCATTTATTTTAAATCCCCAATTGTTCTTCCCCAATTTTTTTTTATTCCTACCCCAAATCTCTACCAATTTCCTTCCTAATTTATCTCTACTTCACCATTGGAGACTCTAGGAGCAAGAAGGAGGCAAGGATCTACAAGGAGGTAAAGGGTGCACAAGTTGAGGGCTTTTTGCAGCCATTTGAAGACTTGCATTAGAAATCTATCTCCCAATAGGTACAATTCATAATTCTCTCCTTAATTATACTCTAAATCTGTAGTTTAATCATTAGGAACCCACTAGGGATACCTATAGGAAGAGGAATTGATCCCTAGGGACCTCTATTATGAATGTTATGATGTGTTTTGTGCCCAATTTAGTGAAAATCCGATATTGGTGCACCATATATTTGTCAATAGGTCAATTGGACCAAATTAACGTATTTGATTATGGGAGAGTAGTGTCGTGTCCACAATTGGATACATGTAGGCCATATCATGACAATTTATGATACGTATTGATTTGGGAAATTTTTCTTTGACATGGGGGTTTACACATGTCATATTTTGATACGGACACGTAGTTGAGTAGCTAGCACTTTATATTGCTTGTAATTATTATTCTAGACTTGCTCATATCATTGTAAGGCATTGGTTGATGTGTTGGGGCCGTATCGCAAGCGTATCATAGAGTTAGTGTGATACGGGTGCGATGCACTCTACGTGTTTGATGATTTGTTCATACTCTATTTAGTATTATTTTGTACCTATCTATAGTATTATAAATATATTTATATATATAGTGTAGATGTGTATATATAGATGTGTATGTTGATCCATGGGTTATTGATTGGTATATGTCACCCTCACTTTTTCAACTAGGGGTAGTTTGATAATTTGGCATGAGTATTTATTTTTAGAAATATAATATTGAATATAGTGTGATGATTATATATATTATTTAATTAAGTTGAGCTATGCTTGTTATGACTAGTATTAGTTAGTCATTAGAGACTTGTATTAATTAGTTAGTTAGAGAGACTAGACAATAATTAGACTTGTCACTTATGGACCTATTTAAATTGTTATGATAAATAGTGAGCCCAACTTAGACCCAAGCCCATTAGTCATCCCACTAATTAAATTAAGAATGATTAATGTAATTACAATTAGTTAGAGACTTCCAAATATACTCATCCTTAATTATTCCTCATAATAAAACATGTAGGAGGCAACTTGGACATTTAATATTGCTTGGGGAAGGGAGAAGAGGCCGGCCACATGAAGGAGGGGGGGTTCTCCTCTCTCTCTCTCTCCTCATTTGTATTTTATTTTGTGTCCAATTTTTAGATCCCCAGTTTTCCAATTTTCTAAATTCCCTCCATTGAAATTCTACACAATTCACCACCAATTTTTCTCAAATTCATCATTCTTGAAGCCTTGAAGCTAAGAGAAGCAAGGAGCACAAGGAGGAGAAGCTTTGGAGCTAGAGACCGTGTCCGGATCGTGTCCAATTGTATTTTTATTGGAAATCCATCTTCCAATTGGTAATTCTTGATTTTCTCTCTCATTGTGGCTTCCTAATCATGTATTTGACCATTAGGAATGACCATATGGCATATGACTACCTGTAGGAACAAGTTTTAGGCTTTTTGGCTTTGTATTGTGAGTTTTATGTGATAATGTGTGTGTATGTTGGGGGAATTACGAATATGACACATCAATTGTGTGTCATGAATGTAGAAGCATAAAATATGCTGAGAAATTATATGCGTATTATACAATCAAAACCCCCAACATACATGGAATACGCGTAAAACAAGCTTCAAGTCTATGTGGCGTAAAATATGGCTTCAGAGCTATACGCGTAAAACAGAGCTTCAAGGCTGTGTGGCGTAAAATATGGCTTCAGATCTATACGCGTAAAACAGAGCTTCAGAGCTGTTTGGCGTAAAGTAAAGCTTCAAAGTTGCCCGCGTAAAACAGAGATGCAGAGCTGTTTGGCGAAAAGTAGAGTTTCAGAGCTGTCCGCGTAAAGCAGCGCTTCAAGGCTATTTTGGCGTAAAAGGCTGCTTTACCCTCCCGCGTAAAGTTTAAAATACGTTTGTTTTTAATGCAGCATAAAGTTGTACGAGGAACTCTTCGTATTCCTCGGATAAATTTGACAGACAGATCAATGAACCTGACTCCTGACAAAAGTACTGCATGGTGATCGAGAGGACGGCTGTGATGATGATTTTGCACAGAGACCCAGGCTGTCGTTTAGTGACATATTCTTGATACAAGTCATTTTTACGCATTCAAAGAATATGCTGCCTATTCTACATGGGCAAAAATGAGATTTTACGCTCAAGATGAAGACGAAATCAGATGCCACGTCAAAAGCTATTTTGTGCACAGAGCTCGAGGCATATCTCTGCATTTAATGTACGAGATTTGGTTCTATTCTTTAGATTTTGTCATGACTGGAAGAGCCAAAACTATGGCTAATACGCTCACATCACCATCCTTGCATTTTACGCCAACCAGGCTATTTTTAACTATAGGAGTATGTCGTATGCTATCTCCTCGAAATACGCCAACTCGGGCTATATTTGCAAAGGTACGTAATAACGCTATTTAGTCCGGAATACGCTCAAGACCTCAGTCGTGATGGATGATTGACTGGGAAAGCTAAAATTGTGACTAATACGCTCACATTACCATCCTCACATTTTACGCCAACCAGGCTATTTTCAACTATAGGAGTACGCCGTATGCTATCTCCTCGAAATACGCCAGCTCAGGCTATATTTGCAAAGGTACGTGATAAGGCTATTCAGCCCAGAATTCGCTCAAGACCTCAGTCGTGATGGATAATTGGCTATTTTATGCTGGTTATCTACTATTCATGCATCATCGAGTTTTACGTAGAGTTCAACTTTTATGCCAACAAGACAGCTATTTGGCTTTTACGCCAACAAGACAGCTATTTGGCTTTTACGCCAATAAGACAGCTATTTAGCTTTTACGCCAACAAGATAGCTATTTGGCTTTTATGCCAACAAGACAGTTATTTGGCTTTTTACGCCAACCATCTTTACGCAGGAGCAGTTACCTACGTGGCTTGCATGTCGTGATCTTCGAGAAGAAATTATACACGTTACCTTATAATGGGACACGTGTCATACGCAGATCCAGAAGATTATTTAAATGTGGATAGCAGTTATTGTAACCGTCGCATAAAAGATGCAACTTTTTTCACAGTTTGGCTTCTACGCCAACTGGACAGTTATTTTGACTGATCTCTATAAATAGAGACCCCTGGTCACAGAGGATAAAAGGCGATCAAATAGACACCCGAGAGAGGGGATCAGATCGAAAGGAGAAGATCAGAGAAAGAGAGCACAGACAGAGAGTGTTGATTGACAACTTTGGCAACGAGAATTCAATCCCACTTGCAACCTTTGAAGCTTCTTCTTCTTCTACAGCACTTATTCATCATCGTGTAGTCCAAGGGATAAAGTGATCGACCGCAGATCAGACTCCTATAACAATACTTCCCCAGAATCATTTTTATTGTACTTAACATCCTCGTATAGGATTAATTTTACTCTTTTTCTTGTTTGTAAGCAAAAAAGAAAGGTTTCGTTTAAACCCTCTTCTTTAATATTTTTTTACCCAAACAAAGATGGCGACTCTGCTGGGGAGGACTTTCTCCTCTGACGAGAAAATAATTGCTCAACACGATGATGTATCCATCGGATCGATGAAGAAGACTTTGGTCGTCCAGTTCGACCAATCTGCTTATGAAGACATGCTTCATACAGGGGATAGCTCTCATTCCTCCTCTATCCAGAACAACAGGAAGCTGCGTAAAGTATGGATGCCTGAGACGTCCTCTACCCTTCTTGCAAGCTCTCACTCTCTGATCAACAAAGCTGTGACAATACAGCCAACATGCCCTGTGCGTAAAAATTTGTCTCCCGTCTGTGACGTGGCAGATAAAACTTCTGGCAATGCCTCAGTGCTAATCCAGAAGTTTCAAATACGCCCTGTGCGTAAAATTTTATCTTCCGTCTGTAACGTGGTAGACAACACTTCTGGCAATGCATCAGTGCCAATCCAGAAGTTTCAAATACGCCCTGTGCGTAAAAATTTGTCTCCCATCCGTTACGTGGCAGACAAAACTTCTGGCAATGCCTCAGTGCCAATCCAGAAGTTTCAAACACGCTCTGTGTGTAAAACTTTGTCTCTCGTCTGTGACGTGGTAGACAAAATTCCTGGCAAGGCCTCAGTGCCAATTCGGAAATTTCAAACGTGCCTTGCGCATAAAAATATATCTCCCGTCTATGATGAGGCAGATGTACCCTCTGATCGCATCAAGGAAAAACAAGTGGCGAATCTTCCAACCTCTAGGCTTTTACGCCCATAAGAGAAGAAAGTTCCCACCTTGCATATTACGAGGACTTTTCTTATTTTACGTGAACCTGTACAAAAATCCAAATTATGCCAGGATAGGTCTGTCCGCGTGAAGAAGACTCGTTTCACGGGAAGATACACTCCTCAGATAGATGATGGATCATATGCTACTCATATGGGTGAACTGTTGTATTCCTATGGCAGAGAAAGGGTTATGATTCCTAATCTACACCTTCCTACTGATTTAAAAAGGCAGAATAAGCCTTCTTCTTCTTCTTCTTATAATCTTCCTGATTTGCGTGATTTTTTGATCCAGAAACGCAAAGACAAGGGTTCTCCTAATATGTCTATTACACCCCTAGAGAACATTATTGTAATAGTCATAAGGTTGTAGTTAACTGTTATCGTTCTAAAGCAAAATGGTCAGTTTTTGACCGGTTGAACTACTCTTCGTCATCACAGGAAGAAGAACCAGACAACGACATGCCTGGGGGTAGTCTCCCTTGACAAAACAGAGCAGCATCCAAAGCTGGGGGTAGAATTCTCTCTGAGTCCGAAGATGATGCAACTATGACCATCTTTCCTGAGGACCGTATGACTCAGATATCGGAAGCCCAAAAGCAAAAGGGGACTTTCTTCTTCAACGATGATGACATCATTGAAATCTTTGATATATTGATGAAGAAAAACAAACTTTGGCTACCCAACATCAGATACCCTGAAAGAGCTGGCAAGGTCGATAACCCAGAATATTGTCTCTTTCATCGGTACATTCATCACCCCACAAAGGCATGCTATGTACTGAAAAGGATAATCCAGGAGTTGATCGATGCCAAAGTCATCACTTTATATTTATAAATGAAAAGACGGTCACTGCAAATTGATCTCACTCCAACATGGCAATTTGCTCCCTCAAGAAGTATCGGATGATGAGTCCCTAAAACTCTCCCCAGCGGAGCAACCTTCAGGTCTATCCTCACTCAGCAAATCACTCCCCAGTGAATTTTTTGGACATGAGTTTACGTCCATATTACCTCTGAACTGTTGTCCAAACATTCTTTTTCCCAGCTGAGTTTGCCATGTCCAAGTGACCTCTGAGCAAAATCTCCCAGAGTTTTGGCTATCGATTAGTTCACGTCTATACAACCTCTGAACTACGCCTCTCCACTTTCTCTGACAGAGTAAATCTATCACCACAAAAATGGTCACTTCCATATTACCTCTGTCCTATTTTTCTTTATCCCCACAGAATCATATCTTACCACGTCCACATTACCTCTGAGTAAGATATTTTTAGAACTTTTTCATGTCCACATTACCTCCGAGTGAAGTTCTTCTCTTCGACTTCCTACTATCACGTTGGCATAACCCCTGGTAGTGCTAGTAATTTCAGCTTATTATCTGTACTTAAGGTACGCCATGGGTAATAAGTCCACAACCCAGAGGTACAAATCAACTCTTGGTTTCTTCATCCCCAGCAAGTGCCTATGTGCAACATTTTCTCCTTCGCTACAAGTTCTTGTAAAAAGCTATCATTCGTATCCAAGAGTCCCGGATACACAATGGATGATGGATCCTCAAAATCTCCCCAGCGAAGCAATCCTTAGGTCTACTCGCACACTCCCACAGTGACTATTCAAACTAATCTCGTTAGACGCTAGCCATGTTCATATTACCTCTGAGCTATCGTCCCATCAATCTCCCCAGCGGAACGATCATTTGGTCTATCTCTATGTTCGGATAGACCACACACAACAAATCACTCCTCAATGAATTTTTCGGACATTAGTTTATGTTCATATTACCTCTGAACTGCTGTCATAATATTTCTCTCAGGCTGAGTTTGTCATGTCCATATTACCTCTAAGCAAACCTTTTGGGTCCGACTATCGATTATCATGTCCATATTACCTCTGATATCGGTTGTCATCTCAACTTAACACCCGTACTTAACTCTAAGTACGCCAGTGGTGTTAGTTCCACAAAAACTGTCATGTCCATATTACCCCTGGCAGGGCTTGCCTTAAACTTATTACTGCACTCTCGTGCACAAGAATTAATAGGTCCACCAAAACCCCCCCTGTGGGATGCCCGCAATGGAAACAAATTGTTCATGTCCATATTACCTCTGAACTATCCTCATTTCCCCAACAAAGAAAAAGTCAGGTCATGTTCATATTACATCTGAAATATGTCTCTCCACTATCCCCACAGAGTCATATTTTACAGCGTCTGTATTACCTCTGTCAGGACTTGTCTCAAACCCATTACTTGCACTCTCCTGCACAAGAAGTAATAGGTCCACAAAAATCCCTCCAGCATGATGTCTCTACTAGCCACAAAACCTATCATGTCCATATTACCTCTGATAGGGCTTGTTTTGAACTTATTATTTGCACTCAACATGTGCAACGAATAATAGGTCCACCAAAGATCCCCTAGTGGGATGCTCAACAAATACGGTATTGTACTACGTCCATATTACCTCTGGTACAATATCCGAAGTTCACACAAACAAACGTAAAGAAATAGAGGGCCCTTATGTGATTGAAACAACATTCTCAAAATGGTACTTACAGATTAGCCAAACCTAATAAAGATTTGATAATGGCTCCTATCAACGGTAAATTCCTGAAGAAGTACTATGCTTGATCTCCTTTGCTTAACGGAGTATGATGAAGATCTTATTCTAGCGATACTATGTACAAAGGTTAGCTGAATCATATTCTATCAGGTTCATATGACCTCTGAATAGATATGCTTAACTAATTTGTAAACCTATCATGTTCATATTACCTCTGATAGTGTTTTGTATACAAATTTAGTTGGATTATATTCTATCAGGTTCATGTTACCTCTGAATAGATTTACATCCAGCTAAACCTTACCGAAAGTATATCATATTCATATTACCTCTGATATCACTTTCATCTTAGACTATCATTTATATTCTAAAGTGATGGGTCCACAAAGTCAGAAAATGTATCTTTATTATCTTTGAGAAAATAAGGAGCAAAAAAGTACATCATTGGGGAGGAGCAGTTAAATCCTTGATCTGTTGCGCCAAAGCAGCCATCCTCTCATTCCTGCAGCTTAAAATGTTGGTACAAGTCAATTCCAGTCTTGCTTCGTCATTGCTCAAGAGAGATAGTTCGGACAGAGTATCAACAAAGTTTGCGTGGATGACATCCACATGTGTCAAGTTCTGCTGAGTTGTATCTACTTGGCCCTCCAATACATTGCGAACTAGCGATGCTTTGAGAAGCCTCTCCCTTGTCTGAGTAAGTTCAACTTCTAATTCTTGAACCCTCACTTCATATCCCTCGCATTCTGTACGGCACTGAGCCAGCTGAGGAATAATCTCCACCAATACTGCTTGCTCTTTCTCTATCTCTTGTTGATGTTCATGGATGGATTTACTAGACTACCGAGTGGGCGCGACTCCACCTTCCCTTAAAGATTCTATCTTTTGAGCAAGTTTCGCAGTTAGTCAGTCATACTAGGCCTGAACCAAGTCATTGATGTTGCCTCGGGATAGTTGCAAATATTCGTTAATGGGTTATTCTAAACCATTAACTATTTGCTCCAGCGCATTAGCTCTTTCAGCGTCATTAAAATTTCTAATCTGCACTATGGTGAGCTTGAAAGACATCTTCAGAGCATCAAAGCCTAGATTCTTCTCCAGCATCATGGATATCAATTATTTCAAAGTAAGGTAGAATATGCTAGTGTATTGTTCAACTAGCATAGCAAAGCTCGAATGGACACTGGGAGTGGCCACAATATCGGTAAGTCTCCTTTCCGGAATGACTGTAGAGGATGTTGCCACAGTCATTGCTTCAACAGATGGCACGACAAAAAAAGAGACACCAACAACGGTTGAAGTTGCTGGCATGCTCGACGAAGGAGGCACAGTCGATATGGTGGGTTCATCCACCTCTGATATTATTTGAACTGCTACTGGCGGGATTATATTCGAGAAAGTTGTGGATGAAAGATAAATGGCTTCAAGGTATGCTTCTTCGACATTGGTCACCACCATTTCATTAGCTGGATCCACAAAAAAATCAGAGGTTGCTTCAGCTCCGCCCTCCCTTGAGATATCTTCGCCTGAAAATAAGATAAGAGAAAGTTAATATCAATTTGATGTTAAATTTTCCTGAAAAAAGTATGAAGACAACATTTACCCATGGTCGATGGTATGTATAGTGCGTCTACAGCCTGTATAGCTAAATTATTTCTTAATAAAGCTAAACAAGCTGTCATACCTTGAGAAGAGGGTATGCCAACTGACACTTGAGGGTAGTCATCCCAGTTATCACCCAGATCTACTCGAGGTTCATCGGGTAGAATCTCGCTTGAAATACTTACAGACGAAGGAGGGGCTAGTCCTATTATTTGTCTTGGTAAAGGTATACTGATTCTTATTAAGCTCGGCCTCGAAGGCGATCTAGAAGCACTACCAGTAACGGTGGTAGCAGCAGCAGTCGCGGGCAAATAATCTCCAGCACTGTCAGCTGGAACTGTGGAGGTTCCTTCTTTAAAAGGCGAAGGACCCCTAATCAAAGAATCATCCCTAACAGGGGAAACAATAGGCTCACTCCTGGAAGAGGCCCCCTTGGTGGAAGTCTTTTTTAGGACCCCTGGTAGTCTGCTTCTTCTTACTGGGGAAGGCTCTTTAAGAGTATAAGCCTTTCGTTTATTGAAAATTATGAGAGGCTCTGCTGGTGGAGCTATTACGCCTCTTGGTAAAATCAACAAATAATCATCTACACCGGTGGTTTCATCACCTTCATCAGAGAAAACAGATGGTATCTCCTCTCTTCCAGTGGACTTATGGGAAGGCATTCTGAAACTTCCATATACATCAAAATCATGATGGAAGGTATTGATGGACGCATAAAATGGTGCGTACGAATAAAGAATGCGCAACTCCATGGAGAGAGAAGTCGCGGGCATAGCAAAGGTTGCTCCAATACAACCCATGATAAAATATCGCCATCCTCTAGCCCCGTCAATAAGTCCACCTTTGAATTTGAACCTGGTGATGGGATTTCCCACGTGCAACTGATCATACCCAAATTGCCTGGCGAAATGGCTAGGCAGATAAGGCTCCAAGTAGCAGTGGTCCTCACTTCTTTACAGCAGGTGGGAAGGTCTAATGCAGACCAACCAGTAAAAGGCTTCAGGGGAAAGAATAGTCTTTCCCTGAACTACATCCTGAAGTTTAGTCCCTTGTTGATTGATATGTACGGGGGGGACGGTGCAGAAGAATTTCCAACTATGGGCAAAATTTAGTGCTAGTCGACAATCTATGACGCTAGCCACATTCCAAAGAGAATTCTTGTAATTCAACAAGAAGTTATTTTTCGAACCACTGGCAGATCCGGGAGACATCACTCTGGTGTTGTGAAGGATTAACCATCCCATCAGATATAAGAATAGTAATTCCACTCTAGGATATCCTTCATGCTGCGTAGTATCGGCCAGCAGCCCATCAATAATAGCCCTCAGGCCAGCTTGTATCCTGCATACCATGGCAGGGAGCAGGCCCAATCTTGCTCCAAATACCAAACGCACTACAAGCCATAAGGTATTGCGATGAATGCGATCCGCAGACGCGATGCCAGGCACCACCCATCGGCGTAGCCAAATAGAAAGGAAGCCAGCCAGTTGAGCTTCCCTTGACAGAGGCTTTCGGCAATGCCTCATATAACTGTAGGCTTTGGTTCCCGCAGGATAACCCCCTATCTCTTCATTGAGAATACAATCTGGAGCCCCTGCATCTTCAATAAGATCATCAATTGTGTTGGCATTAAGCATGCTCAAAAGGTTCAAAGGCTCATCTTCGCTATCTACAACCTTGTCCTGCTTGGCATTTCTAGCCTGATGAAAGAAGAGGTAGGATACCCATTTGTTAATATGGGCTAAATCAGAGGGCTCTCTGTAGAAGGTGGTGCATGCAAGATAGTGGCTCATCAGCTCTTGGTACACTTCCACTACCCGAGGGTTGGTATCCTTCAACTCTTTGTTGGTGGGGATGTATTCTTCATAAGGAATGTCTCCCATTGGCAGCTTTGAGATATCTGCCATCTCATGAAGGGCTAGGCCCAACTCACCTATCGGAGTGGCGAAAGTCCCAATGAGCGACTTATATCGCTCTATCAAAGCCAAGAATAAATTGGGGTTGATGGGCAGCCCAATACTAGTAGCACTCACAGCCTCAAATAAGTTAATATTTTCCAACTCCATCTGAAAGTGCTTCAGGGCCCATGTAGTTAAATTGGCCCATCGAAGATTGTGGGGGTGAAGCTATCCACTTGTGCAAGGGTTAACCCTGGGATATACTCCTTCCTGCCCCATGAATTCATTGTAGAAAGTTGCCATTTGAAATGGCTGGATCAAGAAAGAGTCTTCATTAGGGACGCTGCCCGGCAGTAATCCTCTGAAGGGCATGACAGGGCCTGAGGGACTGCGTATAAAGGATCATCGGTTTAATCCTTTCTTATAAAAGATCTTCCCTGGCTGGCCATGAAGATCAGGAGTCAGAGTCCATGCCATCTTTCTGGGATGTGTGGTATGGAAGAATACAGAGATAGGCTAATCTCTGGGCATCTTTGGCAGATACATGACCGTGCCCTCAGCAGAAAATACCCAATCTTCCTTCTTGGGCTTTGTCTGGGATTGTTTATCAATAACATCCCCAAATAAGAAAGCTAGTTTCTTATACTCAGTGCCGTCTATGTACGTCAAGGGTTCCCCACTGATCATACTCAGCAACATTCTTTCTCCTTGGGCCGAGATCAGAGTTCCCCTTTTTTGAGGATACTCGTTTCCAGAGATGGGGAAAGTCACATGGGACAAGTCCTCCAAGTAGTTGGAATTCAACATTCCAACAGCAGTGCCCATTACTTCAACTAGAGGGAAGATATGTAGGTCCACTGCAAAAAATTAAGAGAATAAGTCAGTTTTACGCTGAAATTTTCTTTCAGTGAGTAAAACGTAAGGTGCTACACTCTTGCCGTATACGCCAAAACTTGACAGTCTGAGTTTTATGCCAGACTGCAAAAATTTAAGTTTTACGCTGGAATTTGCATCCAGTACGTAAAACTCAAAGTTTGCAGTATACGCCAAAATTTGACAGTCTGAGTTTTTATGCCAGGCTGCAAAAAATAGAGTTTTTTGCTGACACATTAAGAATGTGGGCGTATTTACGCATACACGTACAACGTGTGCGAAGGGTTTAATTCCTCTCGAAGTCTTTACCTGTGATGCCCGGTGCACAGCTAGACGGTGGAGCACTTCGTTCAGAACGAGGCTCGCTTGGCCTAGTAGGAGTCGCTCGTGCTTGAGCAGTGGAGCGAGATGATGAAGCGGCTTTCTTTCCCTTAGTGACGGAGGCCTGTTTTGGTGCCATGGCGAATCTGAGAGTTTTCGAAAAGAGACGAAGAGTCTTCAGAAAGAGACGAAGGGTTTTGCAGAGACAGATGAAGGATTTTTCTCTCTCATGACCTAGGCCTATTTATAGAGTTCAAGTGACTCTCCGAATCCTTAACCAAATCTGATTTTTAATAGTCGATTATGATTTGGGACCACATCAGCTGATCATTTGAAAAGGAAGACAGATAGTCACGCTGCGTAACGGATCGCTGATTTTATGCTCAGATTTTACGCGCAGAGCAAGGATTTATGATTTTTACGTACAGAGCAAAGATCTATGATTTTACGCTCAGAAGATTTTACGCTCAGAAGCTACAGATCTATGATTTTACGCTCAGAAGCTACAGATCTACGATTTTACGCTCAGAAGCTACAGATCTACTTTTTTACGCTCAGAAGCTACGGATCTATGATTTTATGCGCATCTTAAATTACGCAGAACAGATCAGTCAGCAGAATACGCGTATATATTGGTAATCTGGGTTTTACGCTTGAAGAAGCCGGTTACAAGAGTTTACGCAAGAAATACTCTTCTTATCAGCGTTTTCTCTTCTTTTTCATTCGAGAGGACTTCATCAGACAAAGGGCCAAGGAGTTCCCTGAAAGTGTCTTCTTCACTGGAAGACGACTTTTCTTCCTTGGCCATTGATAGTTCATTCAATGTTTGGCCAGAATTCTTACATCTAGTTCAGGGATGGCCTGTTCGGCGGATATTTCTTGCCCTGTCTCGAGAATCTTTCGAGAAACCATTCTTTTGAAGATGATGTTCTTAACATATGTTCTTCGAAAAAGAAAGAACACTTCAGAATTCTATGTGACTCCTCATCCAAAAACAGCATGACAATTGGATTTTCAAGACAACTTAATGCTAAAGAGCTTTTTTTTACGCATCTTCCTTTACGCGTAAAAGTTGGGACATGACCGGATGCATATTTATCAGAGTCTGCGTAAAAATTACTCAAGTATGTTGAAACTGCGTATTATCAGACTCCCTCACAGCAATATGGCAAATCAATAGTGCGTAAAAGAAGATAAGTTCATTAATCATGATTACATATGATGGAAATCCATTTTACAAAGAATTTTTCATTAATATTCAAGGTTATGATTATATATGATGGGAATCTATTACGCTAGGTTCTCGTCTGATGGAGATCTTCATTGCTTCTTCTATAGCACTTCTTCGGTCAGGAGGCCAAGAAAATGGTGAATGGCGGGAGGATACAGAATTGGGCCTGTTTAAATTATTCAAGCCCACCCCCCATACGTCATCGGCGGTCATGCTTAGATTTGTGTTAGGAATTCAGACCCAACACAATACTGGAAGACACGGCCAAGCTGCCCACCAGGGTCCAGCTTCATAATGAGGGAAAATACAGCTAGCAAGTTGTGTGGTCTAATGAGACCCTTCCTCTCTCTTTGACGAATCGCCATATAAAATTGTTGATTATCTCGAGCAAAGGAAGCTATGATATCCTTCCATGGTCCATCATTGCAGAGAACATTTGCTCAAAAATGTCTCTTTTTACGGCTCCTTACATGCTGGAAGAGCATAATCTTCTTCTTCCTCAGTTCAGCCTAATGAATCTCAGCAGCCATCTTTGTGGTGAAGGGAGTATGGAAAAACAAGTTCACTTGCTTGCCCTTATATAGGCAGAAGAGAACATACAAAATCCCAACAACTCCTTAAATATCGCCAAAAAAATTAGCCTCGAAGAACGAGTCAAATTTGACCATTTCATGCTTCATTCAAAGTATTTCAAATTACGAGGAATTTAAAAACTTTGAAGGGGGTCTTGTAGAAGCATGAAATATACTTGGGAATTGTACGCGTATTATACAGTCAAAACCCCCCAACATACATGGAATACGCGTAAAACAAAGCTTCATTTCTGTGTGGCATAAAATATGGCTTCAGAGCTATACGCGTAAAACAGAGCTTCAAGGTTGTGTGGCATAAAATATGGCTTCAGAGCTATACGCGTAAAACAGAGCTTCAGAGCTGTTTGGCGTAAAGTAGAGTTTCAGAGCTGTCCGTATAAAATAGAGATGCAGAGCTGTTTAGCGTAAAGCAGAGTTTCAGAGCTGCCCGCGTAAAGCAGCGCTTCAAGACTGTTTTGGCGTAAAAGGCTGCTTTACCCTCCCGTATAAAGTTTAAAATACGTTTGTTTTTAATGCAGTATAAAGTTGTATGAGGAACTCTTCGTATTCCTCGGATGAATTTGACAGACAGATCAGTGAACCTGACTCCTGACAAAAGTACTGTACGGTGATCGAGAGGACGGCTGTGATGATGATATTGCACAGAGACCCAGGCTGTCATTTAGTGACATATTCTTGATACAAGTCGTGTTTACATATTCAAAGAATATGCTGCCTATTCTACATGGGCAGAAATGAGATTTTACGCTCAAGATGAAGATGAAATCAGACGCTACGTCAAAAGCTATTTTTTGCACAGAGCTCGAGGCATATCTCTACATTTAATGCACAAGATAGATGCATATCTCTGCATTTAATGCACGAGATTTGGTTCTATTCTTTAGATTTTGTCATGACTGGGAGAGCCAAAACTATGGCTAATACGCTCACATCACCATCCTTGCATTTTACGCCAACCAGGCTATTTTCAACTATAGGAGTACGTTGTATGCTATCTCCTCAAAATACGCCAACTCAGGCTATATTTGTAAAGGTACATGATAAGGCTATTTAGCTCGGAATACGCTCAAGACCTCAGTCGTGATGGATGATTGACTGGGAAAGCTAAAACTGTGACTAATATGCTCACATCACCATCCTCGCATTTTACGCCAACCAGACTATTTTCAACTATAGGAGTACGTTGTATGCTATCTTCTCGAAATACGCCAGCTCAGGCTATATTTGCAAAGGTACGTGATAAGGCTATTCAGCCCAGAATATGCTCAAGACCTCAGTCGTGATGGATAATTGGCTATTTTACGATGGTTATCTACTATTCATGCATCATCGAGTTTTATGCAGAGTTCAGTTTTTATGCCAACAAGACAACTATTTGGCTTTTATGCCAACAAGACAGCTATTTGGCTTTTACGCCAATAAGACAGTTATTTGGCTTTTTATGCCAACCATCTTTACGCAAGAGCAGTTACCTACGTGGCTTGCATGTCGTGATCTTTGAGAAGCAGTTATATGCGTTACCTTATAATGGGACACGTGTCATACGCAGATCCAAAAGATTATTTAAACGTGGGTAGCAGTTATTGTAACCGTCGTGTAAAAGGTACAACTTTCTTCACAGTTTGGCTTCTTGGCCAACTAGACAGTTATTTTGACTGATCTCTATAAATAGAGACCCCTGGTCACAGAGGATAAAAGGCAATCAAACAAACACCCGAGAGAGGGGATCAGATCGAAAGGAGGAGATCAGATACAGAGAGCATAGACAGAGAGTGTTGATTGACAACTTTGGCAACGAGAATTCAATCCCACTTGCAACCTTTGAAGCTTCTTCTTCTTCTACAATACTTCTTCATCATCGTGTGGTCCAAGGGACAAAGTTATCGACCGCAGATCAGACTCCTATAGCAATACTTCCCCAGAATTATTTTTATTGTACTTAACATCCTCTTATAGGATTAATTGTACTCTTTTTCTTGTTTGTAAACAAAAAAGAAAGGTTTCGTATAAACCCTCTTCTTTAACATTTATTTATCCAAACAATGAGGCAAATTAGATCTAATTAGACTTAGATCGGGTTATGGGACTAGGTACGTGTCCACAAATGGATATATATAGCTGTATCACGGTATCTTGCGATACGGTGTGATACAGGGTCAATTTTGAGTGATTTACATGAATTCTTTTTATTATATGTTGTAACAATTTCTAATAGTTGTAATTATATATATATGACTTGAGGGAATGATCAATTATGGATAATAAGAAGTTTGGCACCTCAATGAGTATAGTATCATAGGTATCCTAGTTGGTGCACTATAGGTATTTGTTTAAATGCCTAAATGTATATATATGTATATGTGTGGGTGTCTAAGTGTGTGCAGGGAGTGACTGGGTAGTCTGATTTTATTTGGCAGTAGCATTGTGTAGTAGCAACTAGCAGTGTATCAACTGCAACATTGCCAGCATGCTCGAGTGCATCAGAGCAGCAGCAGCTCACAGTGTGCATAACTGTGAAGCTACTGCAGCAGCAACTAGCAGTGCATCAACTGCAGCACTGCCAGCATGCTCGAGTGCATCAGAGCAGTAGCTAGCAGTATATATAGCAGTGAAGCTACTGTAGCAACAACTAGCAGTGCATCAAATGCAGCAGCAAGCAGCTCGAGTGCAGCAGCAGCATAGCATGCTCGAGTGTAGTAACTGCAGCTTACTTGATTGCTGCAGCAGCTAGCTCGAGTGCAGCAGCAGCATTTGCAATGGCACAACAAGTACAGTACAGCTAAGTATCAGTACAGCAAGAGCAGTACAGCTAAGTATCAGTGCAGCAAAAGCAGTGCAGCTAAGTATCAGTGCATCAAGAGCAGTGACAGCAAGTAGGGTGTGAGAGATCGGTGCACAAGTTGCTGTATAGAGGAGTGGTCTATGCACAGGTGTATACATATGGGAATAAAGTGTGTGAGAGTGTATTGATGTGACGGAGTGTAAGAGTAGTGCAAGTGCACGATGTGAGTGAGGGGTGTACTAGAGATAAGTGATTGTGTTGAGAGTATTGAGTGTTAGTGAGATATGGAATTTTTAGACCCTAAGGTATTAGACATCATATAGTTAAGTATTAACTAGTATACTCAATATAGTTAGTTGATCCAGTTAGAGTATAAGGTATCTGCCAATACTAAGGTAATATTATATAGTAGATAATTAGTATATGTATAAGTTATATTAATACTATATCAATTAGTAAATGTATACTAGTTATAGATATTGGTATTGGTATTGGTATTAGTATATATAGTATCCTAGTACCTAATGATAGCTAGTCTAACTATCACTTTCAAGATTATAAACTTATAAACCCAACCAAGACCTAGTACTCACTAGTATACCTTGGTAATCAACCTAGAACCTAGGTATGAAATCAAAATCAAGGTATGGACCTAAAAATGGCCTAGAAATTCATATTAGTGCATTTTAACTCATTTATCATCCTTTACACCTAAATGACATTGATATTATATATATAGGACTGTGTGACACCAGTTTGGGCATCGAGAGACACACCTTGCTTAGGACCTCAGGCGATTATATTTCTCTGTTAGTTTTTATTTCATAATAGTATATATCTCATGTTCTAGAACTGTATACTTGATTTTGACATAGTGGTTTCACAGACTAGTACTACATGGATACTATCAGGAGATGTTATCCCTTACCGTGTTCAGTGGATACTCTTTCACATGTATTTTATCATGTGTATCAAATATTGATTTATTGTACTTCGTGTTCACACACTGCTCATGTTCAGTGGCTCGTATTCGTGTACACACACTGCTTGTGTTCAGTGTGCCCATATTCGTGTTCGTAACGTGTCATGATTGGATCCATTGGTATTGGTTGGAGATGGGGGAGTATGAGTTGATTATGTGATCAAGCCCCAGTGTATTCGTGTATATGTTGATTACATACCACATGTGTAATCGAGTTACCATATTATATTCATGTTCAACCTAAACCGATCACATAATAAACTTGTATTCCATGGCACATTAGTTAAATTTCAGTTATTTCTATTATATTGCAGATATTCTTTTGCATGTTCTTCATTCCAGTACATTATCTGTTCACTCTAGTTTATTTTATTCTGTTATTTAGTTATCTTGTATCCTTTTTTATTATCTGTTTTATATGCTCGATTATATATTTGAAACTGCTTTCAGAGGTATGTACTGTGTTCCAATCCTGACTGGATATATTTTTCAGATGATTAGCTCATAGATCAGTATCCCACATAATACTGACAGCATGATGGCGTACCATTAGAGGATTCTCCTGTAGACCAGGAAAACTTTATACCAGAGCCTGAGGAGGTTTAGATTATTTTGTTAGACTTGTATTAGACTTTTATTGAGGTTATTGGCATGTATATATTATTTCAGTCTTGTGGATGTATTATGACTCTTTCTTTCGTTATTCTATTCGCGCTATATTTTCCTCAGTTTGCATTGTGATTGAGTATAGTTACATTTATCAGATACCATATTGTTCCTCCGTTTGGAGTCGAGATGATTGACAGGTACCTTGTATATATTATTGAGAAGTTTAGTTTGTAGAGTTGACCAGATAGTATTTTATCGTTGATGCTGCAGAGTAGGCTGGATGTACCCACGTACTCGTGCCCGAATATCCCGGTGCGGATCATGATAGTATATCATGAAGGGATTGGTGTGGTATGATGATGAGGAAATTCATTATCTAGTTGCTTTGGAGTAATGAGTAGTGAGAGTGTGACAGTGTTCCTCTTGTGATACACTGAGTTGTACAGTAAAGTGAGGTATGTGTGTTGTTTGGATGATGGTTCAGCCTTGGTGTTTGCTGGAGAAAGGGATATCTGTGTCTGTTCCAGACTTGGTGTCAAACAAACACATGCAGTAGCAGTGCAAAACAACAATGACAGCTGTGATGCATTGGGTATTTTTTCTTGGGGTTCAGGATTTAGTGAAGGAAGTATTAAGCTTTGCAGTGTGTAACATATGAGGAGAAGGAAATCTGGTCAGAGACTGCAGCAACAATAACTGCTAATGCAACAGGTACAAGTAGCAGAATAGTGTGTGTAGGCTTGTGAGCACATGATAGCAAGGTAGTAAGGGGGAAAGCCTAGAGATGAACAACAGTGCCTTTGTATATGAGGGTAGTAGGTAGGGTGAATCGAGTGTCTAGGAGTATCATTAGAGAGTGGTTTCTGCTGTTAAATTAAGGGTGTGCAGAGGTTTCAGTGGGTGTGAAGAGTGATTAGAATATAAGTGTGTGTGTCTGTATTTATATAAAGGAGTGTGTGTTGGGTAGATGTTCAATAGGTAAGTATGGTATCAATTAGTTACTTGAGTGTTAGAATTGTGTCAGAATATTAGATGGTGGTGATAACCAAGTGTCTTGAGGGTAAATGGCACTCCTCGTTCCCGATATACGTATTTGGAACGTATTTTATTTTAGCATGGTTGTATGTGCATGGAGACTAGACTCATTATTTGGTTTAACCTAGTTCATGGTTCATTTGATGGGTTGGTTCAAATTATGAGAACCATTGGTTCAGCCCTCAACCCTACCATATATAAGCCAACCTCTCATTCTCTCTCTTCATTATTTTATTTTCTCTCTCTCTCTTATGTTTTCTCTCCTCTTTCCATAGGCAGGTACACAGTGCATGAGAAATAAAAAAAAAATCCTTTATATTAATTGATTATTATGTTCTTTGCATATTTTTAGACACTTTTAGAACTTGGAGTTTTCAGATTTGGTGGATGGATTAGTGCAGATCTAGATTTCTAACTTAGAATATTTATGGGCTTCATGAGTTTTTTTTGGTTTTTATCTATTTAACATATATTCCTAGAAAAACTAGTTTTTGCTACATGATAGAGCTTTCAATTTTAAGCATTTTGGCTTTTGTTCACTTGATTTGGACTTAAAATGAGGATTTTATGGTCGAAATAAATTTTTGATTTTTGGAGCTTCCGCCATAGCCGAATTTGCTGTTGGAGAAGATGAAGTGCTCATGCGGCCAGCATCATATGCCACAAAGAGTGCTATGAAGCCTGAACTCTGTGTCGCATATACTGACCAGCATGCGTCCATCTTGTTGGACGCATTACTTCTTATTTTACACACGTATCCTTGAGATTCTTGTATTTTAACTCGCTGAACAAATAAGAAATTTGCTAAAGTCCAAGAGGCAATCCATGCGGCATAATTCATTGCGGCAAGTAGAGCATGCGACCACCTTTCTTGGATGCATGACTTGAAACCGTTGGCACATATTTCTATGACTTTGTCTATTTATCTCTAACATACTTTATTGCATTGTTACATCACTGACACTTCATTTATTGGTCGTCCTTCAAAACTTGTCCCAAGGAGTAGACTT
Source organism: Iris macrosiphon (assembly GCA_036927795.1). Classification (NCBI taxonomy): domain Eukaryota; kingdom Viridiplantae; phylum Streptophyta; class Magnoliopsida; order Asparagales; family Iridaceae; genus Iris; species Iris macrosiphon. The sequence goes on along the minus strand of JAYESA010000014.1, from coordinate 28,188,281 downwards.
TTACCTTAAGCATATTACCCAGACTTCATATTCGGCCAAGTAATTCATGTGACCCTGACTCCATATGCGGCCAAGTGGTCCATGCGGCCCAGACTTCATATGCGGCCAGGACTTCCACTGCGGCCTAGAGACAAATGTGGCCAGGACTTCATATGCGGCCTAGAGACCTATGCAGTCTTGATTGTTGATTGAATGTTTTCTTATTTATTTTATGATTTATATTTAAGTTAATGCTAGTGTTCTGATTCTAATGAAGAATGAATTTAGTCACCAGACCTCATGCCAGACATGACCATGAGCTAAGATTGGCTATGAACATGGCATGAGTTGAACTGAGATTTCAGTATGAACCAGACTAAGTGAATAATGACTAACCGGCTATGTGCATGACATAATCTTTGTGTTATAATATGATCTTGATTTATGTGACCCAATGTACAATTGGTAATTGGACTCGAATACTGTATCCATGCTGATACAAATTATTGCCTGAAAGTGTATATTATCGGATGTGCGCCGAGGTACGACATACCGTGTCACGTGTTAAGTAATTTATATTTGGGTTGTGCACCGAGAATGCCTCCAATTCTCCTGAATGTATGATATTATATATACATAATACTTTTCTCCAACACGGACATAATAAGCGAGTCAACTACCAAAGCGTGGCTAGGATGTTGATTGAATATTGCATACACGCTCGGGTGAATCCAGATTGAACTTTCATGGATTTATATCTAGCGTACCCATACTTTGTACGATATCTTAAGAAAAATTCTCATGTGGCCATACCTTGAGATTTCGAATACAATATAGGGCTAATTAGATAACTAAAAGTGGTAGTAACATTTGGAGAGAACGGTATCCCAAGATCATGCCAACGAATCTTCCCACAAAGATTCATTCTAAGTGCGTTGTAGGCTGGCCACCACAGATACTGATATCATCTACCCCAGTGGAGTGTAGTATCTGACCTATTATAAATATGTTGAGCCACTGTTTCACTATAGGAGCATTGGAACCGCTAATACCGTATTTTTAGCGCAGTGGCCCAATGGGGGACTGGTTGTAAAATCCATAATTTTTAATTTTTAATTTTTAATTTTAGTATTTTTATTAAATTATTAGTTTTTTTGGGTATTTTGTTGGTTAATTAGAAAATAACTTCTTTGATTTAATTAGTTATATAAATACTTATTTAGAATTATCTTCAGATTATTTTAGAATTTTTATGATTTTTTTATAATTTTTAGGTAACTAAAACCTAGGAAACATAATTTTCTAAGGCTTCCATGATTTACTGTGAGACTATACTTGCATGTTATTCCTATCAAACATTTATTTTAATGTTAAAATGATTAAATATATTTTATTTAATTTATTTAGAATTATTTGGAGTTAATTAAGTTAAAACTGATTAATAAATAATTTTTTGGATATTAAAACCTATTTAAATATCCAGTCAATAAACACAGTCAGCACTAACCTACCCGTCTGGGACCACCCGTCGGCTACTACCTATATATATGTGTGTAAATCTAGGGTTTCATTATTTCTGCCGAAATTAGAGGAGAGAGAGAGAGAGAGAGACTTTGAGGAGGTTTCATCTAGGGTTTTTCTCAACTTCGTGAGGCCATAACTCCTAGCTCCGGACTCCAAACGTATTCTCCTTTTTTGCGTTGGAACCATCTCAAGCTATATTTTCTGTATAAATAATTTATTTTCATAAATTCTGAACTTAAATTTCTGAAAAATTCGTGGAGTGTGAGTTGTCCAAAATCTGATACGTTTTGGTGTTTTCGAGATTTTGGAATATCCCGAGCTCAGAATCATGATCAGTTTAAAGTTTTGGAAAGCTGACATGATAAAATATAACATATTTTTTTCAGAATTAAATATGCTGGTTTACTATTCTAAAAATTTGTACAACCTAGAAGTAACTAGAAAACTACCAAAAACTGTCATCTGTGCGCCATTTAGGCAAAAATTCTTTATCAGTTCAAGATTTGGTAAAATCGTTGATTCCAGCATTATGTAAGGCTGAAATATACATAATTTCACACACAAAGCTTAGTTTTGTGTTGGTTGAATTTTTGGACAACAGAATATCTCGATTTATGTGTCACGGATCCCGAATTCGTAAAATTAGTTTTATTTAAACCAAAATCTAGAATTAGCCTTAAAATTAGAATATAATTAAATTAAATTAGTATTTTAGTTTATTTTATTCAGAATTAAAATAGATTAGACTAGAAACCTATCCAACCACTTTTGTAGATCTAACTTGTTTAATTTATGTGACGGATAGATCGGACGACATCTTGAGTTGCGACTTCCTCCTTTTTCGGAGCAGACAAGTTACCTTGCCAATTTTTATACAATATTTTATGTGATTTCATTTTCAGTTTTTTTTTTATATATAGATTCTTGATGCTCTTTGTCATATTTTTTTATGTCACATGCTGCTCTAGTATTATTTTCTTATTTTACGTGCACGTATATTATTTTTATTCCATATATGCTGCTCGTCTCTACTATATCATCACGTATTTGATATATGCTCCACCTTGTGAGTACGACATGACATGATCTTGTGGTCCCATATTAAACTTGACTTGTCATTAGTCAATGACCTTACCTTGACCGATTTGACTTGATTCCTTAGTTCCTAGGCGAGTATATCGTTATTAGGCATTGACTATTGTGATTAAATTTTGACTCGTTAGCGCCTCACCGGGTTGCGATAGAGATTTGTTCACTTGACCCCTCGGTCTTTAGTGCCTCACCGGGCTACGATAGAGACTCGTGATATGACTGTTAGTGCCTCACTGGACTGCGGTTCCGATTACCCGATTTACTTATAGCCACGATTGATACCGTTTGTTCTCATGGTATACCACCCTCTTAGATGTTGTATTGTCATAGTTTTATCGTTTCTTCTAGTTATTTTTTTGTCTCTCTTGCATGTTTATTTACTGTACTTTTGGCATGTTTATATGTACCTTGTTATGTCCCTCTGAGGACCTGGTCCTTTCCAGGTATAGACGATCATGACTATTCGCAAGAGCACGGATCAGAACTTGCTACTCTATTCTCTTTTGAGGAAGTTTTCCCTTCGAGCCTTTTTGGTCATTAGATGATGTACTAACTATATTTTCTTTCATATTCGTTTGGTAGTAGATTTATCTCCACCCAACTAGTTAGTTATTCTCGACTATTTCATACTTGGTTTATTGTTATATTTGGTTATTTATTTTTATTTGGTTTTGTGAATGAGATTAGTATTGCCTGTGACTTATGACATTATATACCACTTGTGAATTATTATTCATAATACAGTGTACGTATATGTTATGGTTTTCATATATTGGAGTTGTCATATACATACAACTGGCATGCTCACGTGTTCCTAGTCCTACGTATTTTGGGACTGGAGTGTGACAATGGTGCATCATGCAAGTGCCTGTAGATTCCTTATTTGGCTCGGTTAGCTCATGCTCGGCACTGGCTGATATGAGGATACCTATTATGCATTATTTCTGAAATAATCTCAGTTTCCACAAAATAGCAAGCCGTACAAGTGATTGGCCGATATAAGAAAATGGACTTGGCTGTGATTGTATTATTCGGTTAGTAGCCTAGGAAAATGGACTATCATAGTATGATGGTTCAAACTTTGTCCTTGTTTGGTTGTAGGCTTGGGACTTTATGCTAGAATATTCCATGGACCCAAGTTACGACAGTAAACCTATGTATTATTATTATAATTATTTTTTGGGTTTTTGTTTCTCTATTTTGTGCTTCCTTTGTAGTACTTGCTATTTGGGGTCTAATACCACTGGTTTTGTATGGCCTGGTTTTAAGCCAATATACGAGGATCCAACGTACTATCACCCAACTCATGGCGCATACCAGGAACATGGTCGCAGAGGATAACGAGTGTGTTTTCTTCTTCCCTGCTCGTTATTGTATATTTACTTCTTTTGGACGTTTAGCCACCGGCACCTGTTAGCCGACAGATATGGACATTAGACTCCTTACATGATTGTATTAAATTAGACTACAGCTGATCACTATTATATACTTTTGATACTCTGATAGCTTCTTATTTTGCATAGCTGGTCTCTAGAACAAACTTTGAGAAAGCGTTTGGGATGCCTTATTGATTTATCATACATGCTCTATATTTACTGTTTCTTGTTTGAATGATTGAGACATAGAAGTTCTTGACCATAGGAGACTTGATTATAGCATGTACCCCCTTGTTTTATTACAGCCATGATCATCATACGACGTATAGTATCTTGTACGGGGTAGCTGGCTATGTCCGTCTCCGTATTTCGGTATTAGTACGTGACAGTAAATGAGGTTCGTTAGAGTTGAGGATAGTATAAGTGTACCAAGTGGGTGAGATATGTGCTTCAGTTGGTGCAACCTATGAGTGGACATCCTTGAGTATGGTGAAGTGAAGATAGTGCACTAATGCGGGTAGTATATTAGGGTATGAGTTGAGGGGATTTGTTGGTACCATGAATGCTTATGAGTTTGATGTAGGGTGCTAAAGATACTAGTGTTTGAGGGTGTACCAGGTGCTTGTGAGTTTGGAATGATGAGAGGTCTATGCAAGTATATACGAGAGAGTGTGTACTAGATGAAAACACATGTGCAGAGATTTTATAAACTGTAGCAGTTAGTATCAGACATCAAGAAGATATAGTGACTAGTGCATGAGAGTGGGTGCTAAGGAGGTAAGTTAGTGTTCTTAGTGTTGATGTGTGTGTACTTGAGTATATCACATGATCTTAGTGTGAGGATTCTTATATTCATGTGTGAGAGGAAAGGGAGGTAGCAATGGATATGTGTTAGTGCAAACGTGCACCTGTATTGTAGGTACTACTATGTGCAATGGAAGTGAAAGGTTGTGAAGTGGGGTGAAGGCTCGGGCAGTTGTGTGACAGCTCAAGCAGTGAAGCACTGATTGGTTTCAAGCATGCTGGACATTAAGGTGTGGTTGCAATAGGTTTTGGGGGCCTTGACATCAAGTAGAAGTTGCAACAAATTAGTAGAGCACTTAGAGGAGGGTGTATTAGGCTGTTACTTTCAGTTTTGAGGATTCACTTGTTGCAGTCTAGGGAATTGCAGTGAAGGTGGAGTTAAAGGTTGAGTCAGGTGTGGTGATGGACTGAGTAGAGGGGTGTTGGGTTTAAATATTGCAATAGGGTATCTGAGGCTAGGGTGTGGAGGGGGAGTGACAGATAGTGAAGTGTTAGTGGTTGTCATTTTTTGTATATTTTCTATCATGCAATCAAACGTAGTAAGGTTAATCAGCGTTAATCAAGTAGCATGTCATGCCCCGCTCCTAGAATACTGGATAAATATGAGGACGGACATGGCCAGCTACTCCATACAAGTATAAAAACTTTATACAGTGATTACGGTTGTCTAGAAGACAAGTGAAAGGACTCTAACATGTGAGACTCGTCTCACAGTATTCATATTTTATGCGGATACGTATTTTTGTGCCATTTATTGTATTTTATTGGTTCTTGAGGAAGCTCAAAAATTCTTAAAATTCAAACTTTATAACCTAACCGGTATACCGATGGTATACTATAGTATACCGATGGTATATTGTCTAGCAGATATTTATTTTACTTTTCGAGATATTTTTGAGAACTTCTCTATAAATAGTACTCGAGTTTATTTCATTTCTTTCTCTTCTCTTCTTTATTTCTCTCTCAAGCTTGGAGCTTGGTCTTGAGATCTGGAGTGTAGTTTCTGAACCCCTTCGTGGTGGTGGACAGAAGGTTTAGGCTAGAAGCTCGTGTTAGGCAAATACACCTTGTCGATTTTATGAACTTCTTTTACTTTTTGTCATTTTACTTTTCTGGAGCTATGGTTGTTACTTTTTAGCTAGACATATTTTACTATAGTTTTTTATATCATGATTTATAGCCTAGTGACCATTTCGGTTTTGATTTCTGGAAGAATATTATTTCGTTCCTTTTTGGTAACTCAGTAACGAAAATGGTACCAGAGTTATGATCGTGAGATTTAGTCCAAATTATGATATGAGACTTACCATAGACTTAAATTATTGTTAGACTTAGTTTTTGTCACTCTCACTTTTTAAATGAGGGTATAGTCTTTAATATTTATTTACTTATTTATTTATTTATAGTATTTAATAAGTAGATTAGTGTGCTAGATAATTTAATTTGTGCCTTGTGCTATTTATTATATATAGTACTAGTTATTTATAGTTAGTGGGCTAGCTTATTAGTTAGACTTGACACTAGTGAACCCAATTAGATTTGTCATAACTTGTGAGCCTAACATGGACTAGGCCCAATAGACCCAATTTCTCTAGTTAATTAAGGTGATTAGCTTAATTGCATTAGTTTAGAGACTTTTCAACTTACCCCTTCTTAATTATTCCTCATATTCATCATGTAGGGACAAATTAGATTTTGGTAATTGCTTGGAGAGGGGGAAAACATGGGTCGGCCACATATAGGCCATCTTCTCTCTCTCTCTCTCTCTCTCTCTCTTTCTCTCTCATCCTCATTTGCAATCATTTCTAGATCCCCAATTCTTTAGATCTCCAATTCCTTCATTTCTTCATCAATCCATCTCAATTCACCATCATTCCCTCTCAATTTTGCCACTCAAGGAGCATTGGAGCTTGAAGTTGCAAGGAGCACTTGGAGAATGAGCCTTGGTGAGGAGATTGTGTCTGAATCGTGTCCAATTGTATATTTTATTGGAAATCCATCTTCCAATAGGCATAGATCTAATTCATCTTTATTTTAGCTTCCAAATTATGCATTGGACCATTAGGAACCACTCTATGGCATATTTCTACATATAGGAAGTAGTTTTAGGCCTAATTGATGAGTATTGTCATGACCCGCACCCAGAAATTGGGCATGAGCCGTGGGTACGTCCAGCTTACGCCGCAGCATCGGCGGTAGAAAGTTGTCTAGGTCTCTATATACTAAACATAACACATAACCTATCAATGATATCAACTCCATAAGGAGGACAATAAAATAAACATCTCTCAACAGCTCATAATGTATAACTCAATCACAGCTATAAGAAATAATGGCACGATGAGATAAAAGATAAGATGTACTGACATAAGTCAAGCACAACAACTCAAAATAGAGATAAACTACAGTCTAGCTATCCAACATAAAATTCTCAACAAGTCTCAAAATAAACTCAACATAAGTCTCAAAATAAGTCTCAAGATGCATAAAATAACTGTCTAAATAGCTGCAGGTAGTGTCTCCTCTAAGGGAAGGGACTCTTCTAAGCTCTCTGGTATGTAGTCTCCCTCTACACCTGGTCCATAGTGTGTTGGACAGAAGTCCTCAAGATCTTCTGGAAAAATATATCCAGTCAGGATTGGAGCGAAGTACAAGCACTAATAGCAGTTCCATATATATTGAAAAAAACTATAACACAGCGTAAAGAAATACAAGATGGATATAATACTGGAAATAAGAATACTAGAAATAATAAAATACTGGAAATAAGGAAATGCTGGAGAACATATCATCATCAATGGTATATCTAACAATGAACAAAAATACAAGTGCATGCTAGAACAATGAACTGGAATATAAGTGAATGCTAGAACAATAAACTGGAAATACATGACTAGAGCATCTAGCTAAGTGTGTGAAATATCAGTATATCATGTGATCGGCTTGGGACTGGTCAGGCTTGCTATATATGATTAGTTATGATTCATGTAATGGTCAGGCTGTACCCGACGTGAGGTGTGGGGTGAGCTATGATGCATGTAAAGTTGGATATGATCACATAATCTACTAATATCTCCCCGTCCCCAGCTAGCATGATAGATTCCAATCACGACTCCTCGTGACAGGTCTCAATGATACTAACTCGTGTATCCATAGTGTCAGAATCATGTACGCTATACAACTAGAATCATAGAGATGATCAATATAATAAAAACTGTCAGAGAATGTACTCGCCTGTGGCCCTCTGCTGGAAATACCAATGTTCTGTTTCCAAAGTCTCATCTGAAAGATCCAACAGTCCTATAGACATCAATTAATAATAATATTATATCATTCATTACACTAACATACACACAATCATCAATACACTGAGCTCAGGGCTATACTAGGTATGACACTGGTCAACTAACAGGGTCGAATGTGCGTCTAACTGTACGGGTGTCAAGTCTGCAATTGCTGTACAAAAGTCAAACAGTAAAACACTAACACAGGTCTCGCTAGTACGTCAGTGTATATAAGGCAGTCTACTCACAATTCTCAGGGTCACATGGTCAATGTAACTACGGGATATCTATAATTAACACTAGGGCATACTGTATATATATATATATATAATATATATAATCCTAACTAGCATTTAGCATTTAATTACTACACAGTATATATACACATACTAAATATATATCTATATATACCAAAATGAATAATATACACATACGCGTATGTATACGCATACGAGTTGAGTTTATTTGCATAACGACTAGCAATCAACAACTAATGAACACGTTATGACAATACAATATATCCTAACATTTTACACATACGTATACGTACACAATATGAAGGTACAATTCGAACCTGCTCATGCGCGTGAATGGGGTGTTCGACATCTAGGTGGGATGCTCCTGCTGCTACTGTTCAGGCGAGCTCGGTCCGGTTCAGCGGGCTATCGAGTAAGAATGGTGGTTCAGCGTATCATCATGTCGTCGAGGTTCAGCAATTCAGGGGTTCAGCGGTTTAGCGGTTCAGCGGGTTCAGTCGAGGTGCACGGTCAGTTGTTGTTCCGTCGGTAAAGTCGAGGAGGGTCCAGTGATGTCAGACAGGTCGGCTGCTTCGGTCTCTGGCGTGACGAAGTGTAGGTGGCGTCGGGATAGCTTGTTGTCGTTCAGTCCAGCGTTAATGGCAGTTCAACGGTCGTGAGGAAGTCGGCAGGCGGCTGTCGTCGGCTTCAGGCGATGAGACGCAGGGTGCTGGCGTGCTCAGGCGGTCGGGGTCGGCTCTGACACTGGTTGGGGTGGCCGGACTCGGCTGCTCCGGTGAGTCTCGGCTGGGATCGACAGAAAGAAGAAGAAGAAGAAGAAGAAGAAGAAGAAGAAGAAGAAGAACAGGAGATGGGAAGGGGGAGTCGGCTGGGAGCTAGGTATTAGGGATGAAAATAAAGGAAAAATAAAGAAAGGAAAAGTGATATATATATATATATATATATATATATATATATATATATATATATATATGAAGGAGGGTTGGGTTGACTTAGAAAGTTGGGCCTAGTCAACATCCTCCTTGGGATTGGGCCTTGGCTTGTCATGTAGGTATTGGAGGGCTAGGATTGCATTGATTCAAAATGGAGGGCCAAAGTTCAATGAGGGTTGATGTTGAGTGTTACACACTCCAAAATTTATGGAGAAAATTTACATGAAGGAAAATAGGTTTCTTCATGTGTTGTGTCCAATGGGGTATGGACACCTCAATGCACTTTTACATAAAAGTGCCCAACAATTAAGAAATTGCACAAGGAGGGGTTTGGATTAATTTAATTAAAATTAATATCATAGGTGTTCTAAAATTAATTAGAAGTATATAGGATTGAAATTAGGTGGGACATAAGTGTCACGAATGTGGGAGACTCAAAGTAGAATATTATCCTAATTTGGATTGCACAAAATGGGTCGAGGTTGTGTCTCCAACTTCGATTGGAACGCACAACGATATAAAGTTGGATTTATATAGAATTAAATACAATTGTTTGCGACAAATATTGTGCGACTAAAATAAAGCACAACATGGCATGATTATGAGTCACACAAAGATCAAAATAGAAGACTGGCACGACTAGGACAAGGGTACGAAATTTGTTGGAAGACAATGGCTAGTGTAGCGCTCTAATTATCGGAGCAACGGTAAGGTACAATCAATCAAATAAAATTACCACAATTAAATATAGATAATTATCATACAATATTAACACATTAAATTAAATAAATAAAAAGACAAAAATACCCCTATTCTGGAATGTGGTAGTGACAAGTCTACCTTCCTTAAAAAAAATTTGTTCTCGAAATTAAAAATAAACTAGCACAAGAACAAACAATCAAACAAGGAATTATACCTCAAGTCTCGAAGAGATATGGATATTGCTTGCGCATTTCATCCTCTCTCTCTCCCAGGTTAACTCGCCTGGAGAGTGATGTCTCCATGCAACACGAACAAAAGGGATGGTCCGGTTCCGTAATACTTTCTCTCTACGATCCAAGATCTCCACGGGCTGTTCAAGATAGCTGAGCGTAGGTCCAACCTCGATCTCCGAGTGGTCTAGTACGTGACTAGGATCTGCCACGTACTGTCTCAGCTGCGACACATAAAATATGTCATGCACTCCATCTAGAGCAGGCGGTAAGTCCAGTCTATAGGCCGCTGTACTGACCCTTGCAAGAATATCGAAAGGTCCGATGTATCGTGGACTAAGCTTTCCGCCTCTACCAAAACGAATCATGCCCCGTATCGGAGAAATTTATAGTAACACCAAATTGCCAACCTAGAACAAACAGTCTTAACACGCAATCTAAAACAAAATAATCACAAACCAAATAACAAAACCCATACCTGAAACTCTAGGGGTCTACGGTGGCTATCGGCCCAATGCCGCTGTCTGTCCTGCGCCACTCGCAGTCTGTCTCTGATGAGTTTCACCTTTTTTGCTGCATCCATGACCATTTTTGGTCCTAACAAAGCTCTCTCTCTAACATCATCCCAAGATAACAGTGTACGACACCTTCGTCCATATAAAGCCTTGAATGGTGACATCTCAATGCTGGCCGGGTAGCTGTTGTTGTAAGCAAACTCTACTAGGTATAGATGATCCTCCCAAGAACCTCCGAGATCCAAAACACAAGTGCATAGCATATCTTCAAGAGTCTGAATAGTTCGTTCAGATTGCCCTTCTGTCTGTGGGTGATATGCGGTATTAAACTTGAGCTGAGTGCCCAAGCTAGCCTGCAGACTCCTCCAGAAATGGAAAGTGAAACGACTATCCCGATCTGAGACAACACTCACAGAAACTCCATGTAATCTGACAATCTGCCGCACGTATATCTCTGCTAGCTTCTTTGTCGATGTACCCACTTTGAATGGTAAGAAGTGGGCTGACTTGGTGAACCTATCTACGATGACCCAAATCGTGTCCTTTTCTCTTGGAGAACGTGAAAGCCCTGAAACAAAGTCCATAGTCATATGCTCCCACTTCCATTCTAGAATAGGTAAAGGTTGAAGCAAACAACCTGGCCTCTGTCGATCTGCCTTTACCTATTGGCGCACTAAACACCGGGATACAAAGCGTGCTACCTCGCGCTTCATACCATACCACAATACATGCTCCCTCAGATCTCGATACATCTTGTTGGCACTGGGATGCATCGAGTACTGAGAGCGATGTGCCTCATAAAAAACCTCTTCGCGTAAATCTTTACTTGGCACACACATCCTCGTGCCATGTCGTAAAGATCCATCATCTGTAATAGTGAAATCATCTGTCAATCCTGTTCGAACTTGTGCCCTGATACTCCTCAGAGTCTCATCATCATACTGTGCAGCTCTAATTCTGTCTATCAGCTCTGATTGTATCTATAATCCCCACATCTGAATCTTAACACCTGGAACTAGCACTTCAATTTCCAAGCTCTCAAGATCGGCCAATAAATGTTTATCTGTAGTCAAGTACATAGCCATCGGATACCTGCTCAAGGCATCAACGATTATGTTGGCCTTTCCTAGGTGGTACTGTAATGAGATATCAAAGTCTTTCATCAATTCTAACCACCTTCTCTGCCTCATGTTCAGCTTCTTCTATGTAAATACGTACTTCAAGTTCTTGTGGTTTATGAAGATCTCCACACGCTCTCCGTACAGATAGTATTTCCACAGCTTTAGAGCAAAGATAAATACTGCTAACTCTAAATCATGAGTGGGATAGTTCTTTTCATGAGGGCATAATTATATTGAAGCATAGGCAATTACTTTCTCGTGCTGCTGAAGAACGTATCCCAAACCCTTTCCTGAAGCATCGTTGTAGATAGTGAATCCGCCTGTCCCTGATGGCAACGTCAAAACTGGAGCTGTCATTAATCTCTTCTTCAGCTCATCAAACGTGGCCTGACATTCCTCTGTCCAGACAAAATCCACATCTTTCTTAGTCAGCCTAGTCATTGGTCCTGCAATCTTGGAGAAGTCTTGTACAAACCTCCTGTAGTATCCTGCTAGCCCGAGAAAACTCCTGATCTCAGCTACCGAACTGGGGGTAGCCCATGATTCCACTACTTTGATCTTCTTTGGGTTAACTGAAATTCCGTCACCCGTTACCATATGTCCAAGAAATTTAACCTTGTCAAGGAAGAACTCACACTTTGAAAGCTTCCCGTACAACTCCTCTTTTCTGAGAGTCTCCAAGACCATTCTCAGGTGCTCTTCGTGCTCCTCTGGGGTCTTCGAATACACAAGAATTTCATCGATGAACACTACTACAAACTTGTCAAGGAACTGGTGGAATACCTTGTTCATCAAGTTCATGAATACTGCTAGTGCATTGGTTAAACTAAACGGCATTACCGTGAAATCAAACTGGCCATATCTGGTCCTAAAAGCTGTCTTCGGTATGTCTTCTCTCTTCACTTTCACCTTCACCTGGTGATAGCCTGACCTCAAATCTATCTTTGAAAACTCATTTTCTCTGCTCAACTGATCGAAAAGATCATCTATCCTCGACAGCGGATATTTATTCTTGATAGTGAGGTTGTTTAGAGCTCTATAATTGATACACATGCGTACCATGCCATCCTTCTTTGGTACGAATAATACTGGAGCTCCCCATGGCGATGAACTAGATCTAATGAAACCTTTGTCCTGCAGCTCCTCAACTTGCTTCTTCAGTTCTACCAGCTTGCTGTTGTTAACTCTATAGACGTGTTGTGAAATAGGCTCCGCTCCTGGTACCAAGTCTATAGAGAATTCAACATCTCTGTCTGGCGGTAAGCCTGGCAACTCCTCTGGAAATACATCCAGGAACTCCGCTATCAGAGGATGTGGCAACTCTTCTTCTTCCTTCCTGGCTCCGCAAAAGTGCCTTTGCTCTGCTTTGTTGCTCCTCTAGCGACCTCAAACTCTGGTTCTCCTGACGGTCAAAATATTATTCTGCCTCCGTGACAATCTATAGTAGAATGATGCCTACTTAACCAGTCCATTCCGAGTACAATATCGTATTCCAGAAGTGGCATGACGAGTAAACTCACGCTCAACTCTCAGCCTCCCAATGATACTCTCTAATCCTTGCAATAATCACGGACTAGGATAATGCCGCCTCCAGTCATAATCTTGCAATTCCTATATAATAGTTCTGTTTCTAAATGATGCTTAAGAGCATAAGATACAGATATAAAACTATGGGAAGTGCCAGAATCAAATAATGCAAGTGCTGGAATAGAATCGAGAGAAACTGAACCTGAAATCACGTCTCCAGCTGGCTCGGCCTCCTCAATCGTCATGGCGTAGGCTCGTACTTGTGGTGCTCCTCTCTACTGCTGCTGGTGCTGAGCAAATCTCTGTTGCTGTGGTAGAAGTGGAGGTCCCTTCTGCTGGCCCCCTGGTACAGTAGGTACTCTGGCTGGTCCTCTCTGAGCGGCTGTTTTACCCTGACAAGTCTGAATAGATGGACAGTCCCTCAGCTGATGTGATGACGATCCACAGGACAAGCATGTACCAAACCTCTTCCTACAGATGTCTCTGGTATGTCCTATCTTTCTGTAATACGCACACTGGGCAACGGACTGATTCTGTCTCTGTGGCTACTGCTGCTGGATGTGTCCCCGAACTGGTGCCTGGTGCTGCTGATGTTGTTGTTGGTACGGCCTCTGTTATTGTTGAAAGTATGGGCGCTTTGTCGGTCCTGTGTTCCCATTTGTTCCTCCAGAAGTATCGCGTCCTCTCTTGGGCCTGAGGTCCAAGTCATCTTCAGCAATCTGGGCATCCATTAGAATACCCTCAAATGTAGCAGTACATTGTCCCGAAGTACGAGACTTGATCTCTCTATTCAACCCCTTCCTGAATTTTTGTGCTCTGTCTCCTGGGTCTCGAATCATCGATGGCGCAAATTGACTCAAACGACAAAACTGTGGGGCATATTCGTCAACTGACATGCTCACTTGGACCAAGTCATGGAACTGACTTTCCAAAGCTCTCAAAGCTACGTCAGGAAAGAACTTCTCCTTGAAGAGCTCCTTGAATTTCTCCTAAGTAAGTCCTTCGTCAGTGAGTCTCGGATCTGTACGATAACACGTCAGCGCGATATCAAACATCTGACTACCAGCGGCCTCGATCTGAAGAATCTCCGAAAATCTGCGCCAAACGCAAGTTTCTATCTATGTCCTCTAGCCATTCGTCAGCGTAGAGTATCCCCTCTGTGCCTTTGAACTCTCGAGGCATCATCCTCTTAAAGTCCACTATAGTACCTGGCCTCTGGTGCTGCTGGCCAGGATGCTGTTATTGTCGTGCTACTCTCTCCACAGCCTGGAGAGCCACCTGATGAGCATTCTTCATGCTCTCTCTCTCATCAGCTCTGTCTATGCCTGGTGCGCCTCTGCTTGCACCCTCTGAGACTCAGCTTGAACACACTGAGCTTCTGTTGTCACTCTCTGGGCCTCTAGCATGCCTTGGATCAGTGTGAACATATGTGCCCCGTCAGTGGGCATACCTCCGGAAATCGGGGTCGGTGGAGGTGGAAGGTTATCCGTCACAGCTGGGGCAATCCTCTGAACAGGTGGAAGAGGAATCCCATTAGCTACAGATACTCCCACATGAACAGGAGATGTAGAAGGAACTCCAGATGTCTGTTCATCAGGTCGATAGGTGGCAGACCTCTCTGAAGCTGCTGTTCTCAATCTCAAAGACCTAGTCTTCGGCGGCATCCTGAAGATAGACCGAAAAGAATCAATTAAGGTAATAGATACGATATCATCAAGGAAGGACAGTAAAATTCTAAAGGAAGCAATCACTCAGAATAGCATTGTAAGGATCAGAATTTTTCTAGTGTGATTGAGCATACTCTCATCCTAAATCCTATTTCCTATATCATATTTCAGGCTCGCAGTAGTATAACTAAGTTATCGTACTACCACGACATCGTACAACTTGTGAAACTAGACCTGTATGGGCCACCACTAAAAATATGTCACGATCCGCACCCAGAAATTGGGTATGAGCCGTGGGTACGTCCAGCCTACGCTGCAGCATCGGCGGTAGAACGCTGTCTAGGTCTCTATAATACTAAACATAACTCATAACATATCAATGATATCAACTCCATAAGGAGGACAATAAAATAAACATCTCTCAACAGCTCATAATGTATAACTCAATTACAGCTATAAGAAATAATGGCACGATGAGATAAAAGATAAGATGTACTGACATAAGTCAAGCACAACAACTCAAAATAGAGATAAACTACAGTCTAGCTGTCCAACATAAAAGTCTCAACAAGTCTCAAAATAAACTCAACATAAGTCTCAAAATAAGTCTCAAGATGCATAAAATAACTGTCTAAATAGCTGCAGGTAGTGTCTCCTCTAAGGGAAGGGACTCTTCTAAGCTCTCTGGTATGTAGTCTCCCTCTACACATGGTCCATAGTATGTAGGACAGAAGTCCTCAAGATCCTCTGGAAAAATATATCCAGTCAGGATTAGAGCGAAGTACAAGCACTAACAACAGTTCCATGTATATTGACAAAAATTATAACACAGTGTAAATAAATACAAGATTGATATAATACTGGAAATAAGAATACTGGAAATAAGGAAATACTGGAGAATATATCATCATCAATGGTACAACTAACAATGAACAAAAATATAAGTGCATGCTAGAACAATTAACTGGAATATAAGTGAATGCTAGAACAATAAACTGGAAATACATGACTAGAGCATCTAGCTAAGTGTGTGAAACATCAGTATATCATGTGATCGGCTTGGGACTGGTCAGGCTTGCTATATATGATTAGCTATGATTCATGTAAGTTTAGGCTAACCATCCAGTTAGCTATGATGCGAGTAATAGTCAGGCTAATCATATATAACAGGATATAAGGCATGTAATGATCAGGCTGCACCCGACGTGAGGTATGGGGTGAGCTATGATGCATGTAGAGTTGGGTATGATCACATAATCTACTAATATCTCCCCGTCCCCAGCTAGCACGATGGATTCCAATCCTGACTCCTCGTGACAGGTCTCGATGATACTAACTCGTGTATCCATAGTGTCAGAATAATATATGCTATACAACTAGAATCATAGAGATGATCAACATAATGAAAACTGTCAGAGAATGTACTCGCATGTGGTCCTCTGCTGGAAATACCAATATCCTATTTCCAAAGTCTCGTCTGAAAGATCCAACAGTCCTATAGACATCAATTAATAATAATATTGTATCAGTCATTACACTAGCATATATACAATCATCAATACACTGAGCTTAGGGCTACGCTAGGTATGACACTGGTCAACTAACAGTGTCGAATGTGCGTCTAACTGCACGGGTGTCAAGTCTGTAATTGCTGTGCAAAAATAAAACAGTCAAATACTAACACACGTCTCGCCAGTACGTCAGTGTACAGAAGGCAGCCTACTCACAATTATCAGGGTCACTTGGTCAATGTAACTACGGGATATCCATAATTAACACTAGGGCATACTGTATATGTATATACAATATATATAATCCTAACTAGCATTTAGCATTTAATTACTACACAGTATATATACATATACTAAATATATATCTATATATACCAAAATAAATAATATACGCATACGAGTTGGGTTCATTTGCATAACGACTAGCAATCAATAACTAACGAACACATTATGATAATACACTATATCTTAACGTTTTACATATACGTATACGTACACAACATGAAGGTACAATTCGAACCTGCTTATGCGCGTGAACGGGGTGTTCAACGTCGAGGTGGGCTGCTCATGCTGCTACTATTCAGGCGAGCTCGGTCTGGTTCAGCGGGCTGTCGAGGAAGAATGACAGTTCAGCGTGCCGTCACGTCATCGAGGTTCAGCGATTCAGGGGTTCAGCGGTTCAGCAGTTCAGCGGGTTCAGTCGAGGTACACGGTCGGTTGTTGTTCCGTCGGTGAAGTCGAGGAGGGTCCGGTGATGTCAGGTGGGTCGGCTGCTTCGGTCTCCGGCGTGACAAAGTGCAGGCGACGTCGGGATGGTTTGCTGTTGTTCAGTCCGACGTTATTGGCAGTTCAGCGGTCGTGAGGAAGTCGGCAGGCTGCTGTCGTCGGCTTCAGGCGATGAGACGCGGGGTGCAGGCGTGCTCAGGCGGTCGAGGTCGGCTCCGGCGTGGGCTGGGGTGGCCGGACTAAGCTGCTTCGGTGAGTCTCGACTGGGATCAGCGGGAAGAAGAAGAAGAAGAAGAAGAAGAAGAAGAAGAAGAAAAAGAAGAAGAAGAAGAAGAACAGGAGATGGGAAGGGGGAGTAGGCTGGGAGCTAGGTATTAGGGATGAAAAGAAAGGAAAAATAAAGAAAGGAAAAGTGATATATATATATATATATATATATATATATATATATATATATATATATAAAGGAGGGTTGGGTTGACCTAGAAAGTTGGGCCTGGTCAACATCCTCCTTGGGATTGGGCCTTGGCTTGTCATGTAGGTATTGGAGGGCTAGGATTGCATTGATTCAAAATGGAGGGCCAAAGTTCAATGAGGGTTGATGTTGAGTGCTACACACTCCAAAATTTGTGGAGAAAAATCACATAAAGGAAAATGGATTTCTTCATGTGTTGTGTCCAATGGGGTGTGGACACCTCAATGCACTTTTGCATAAAAGTGCCCAAAAAATAAGAAATTGCACAAGGTGGGGTTTGGATTAATTTAATTAAAATTAATATCATTGGTGTTCTAAAATTAATTAGAAGTACATGGGAGAAAAATTAGGTGGGACACAAGTGTCATGAATGTGGGAGACTCAAAGTAGAATATTATCCTAATTTGGGTTACACAAAATAGGTCGAGGTTGTGTCTCCAACTTCGATTGGAACACACAACGATGTAAAGTTGGATTTATATAGAATTAAATGCAATTGTTTATGACGAATGTTGTGTGACTAAAATAAAGCACAACAGGGTATGGTTATGAGTCACACAAAGATCAAAATAGAAGACTGGCACGACTAGGACAAGGGTGCAAACTTTTTTGGAAGGCATTGGCTAGTGTAGCGCTCTAATTATCGGAGCAACGATAAGGTACAATCAATCAAATAAAATCACAGCAATTAAATATAGATAATTATCATGCAATATTAACACATTAAATTAAATAAATGAAAAGACGAAAATATCCCTATTCTGGAATGTGGTAGTGACAAGTATTGACACTTCTACATAGGTTTTTGTGTCCAAATAGGAAAAATTATGAGATTGACACATCAAGTGTGTGTCATGAGACCAATTAGATTCAATTAGACTTAGATCGAAGTTGTGGGACTAGGTACGTGTCTACAATTGGATACGAGTAGGCCGTATCATGATAAGATATGATACTGTGAGATACAGAGCTCAATTTTGGGTGTTTTGTGCAATTATTTCTAAATTCTCATTGTAGCAAGTTACTTTGATTATATTAGGATGTATTCGATATATATAAATGCTAATTGTGGAAGAACTTGGGTTTTGGTTCTTCATTTGGACATGTATCGTGAGTTTCTTAA
Organism: Iris macrosiphon; assembly: GCA_036927795.1. Classification (NCBI taxonomy): domain Eukaryota; kingdom Viridiplantae; phylum Streptophyta; class Magnoliopsida; order Asparagales; family Iridaceae; genus Iris; species Iris macrosiphon. The sequence goes on along the minus strand of JAYESA010000014.1, from coordinate 28,169,436 downwards.
GTATACACTATAGGTGTTTGACTAATTGACACTAGTGTACAAATACATAGGTGTGTGTTGTATATGTGAACTATGCACTATGTCAGTGAGTAGTTCAGTGCCTTTGTATGTATCATCATTCAGTGGTCTGTGAGTGAGTCATGTCAGTGCAGTGAGATGAGATGATGTGTGTATAATTAGTGTATAATGTGAGTATTGTGACTATGGTTAGTGACATGTGTATGTGTGTGTTTGGATATGAGACTGGGCTCAGGTATGAAAAATAAACTATGTGTATCTAAACTGAGTATTCCTTTCCAGCAGCATGTGTTTCTTGATGGGGGGTTGAGTATGGTGCTCAGTGTATATTGTGTTGGGATTAATATCAGTTAGGGGTTGGGTTAACAGAAGGCAGTAGGGAGCATGATATTTGATATTGCTTTGACATGGTTCAGAACATACCCGAGGATCACAATACCATAACTGACTTGGGAGAATTTTAAGAAGCTTTTCAAGGAGAAGTTCTTTCTGAACCTGGCTATGAGTTCCTTGGAGAGCCAGTTCCAGGACCTCGTCCAGGGGAGCATGTTAGTAGATGAGTACGCAGCAGAGTTCTGCAGAATGGGTCGCTTTATAGAGGGGCAAAATCATCAGGGGAAGGCCAAGAAGTTCAGAAAGGGTCTGAACAAGGAGATCAAATCCCACACCAGTGGACACCGTACAGCTATATTTGAGGAGATCCTAGTGGAGGCACAGCAGGCAGAGGATAATTTAGAGCTCGACTCCATAAGGATGAGGGATACTTCAGGAGCTAGAAGTAGTGCGGGCCCAGCAAAGCGACCCCACTTTCAGGAGCAGAGACATTTTCAGCAGCTGAGGCAACAGTTACCTAAACCAGCTAGAGCCCCAGTGCAGCAGGCGCATCAGATACAGAGGCCAGCTTAGCCAGATCATATTTGTCCCCTCTGTAAGAAGATGGGGCATGGATGGGATATTTGCAGAAAGAAGCTAGGTAAGTATTTATTTTGTGGCTTAGCAGACCATCAGTTGAGGGACTATCCTCGAACTTTAGCCCATACAACTCATAGCGGAGATCCAGTTCAGAGCGCACCCACGAGACCACCTGTGGGACAACAAAGCGGACCTCTATTACAGACACAGCAGTAGAGGTTTGTACAACACCAGCAGCAGTAGAGAGGTGCACATCATGGGCGAGCTTTTGCCCTGACAGTCGAGGAGGATCTAGTCGAAAACATTATAGCATGTTCAGTATTACTTGATTTTATACCAGCATATGCTTTATTTGATTCTGGTACTTTCCATAGCTTTATATCTGTATCTTTTGCTCTTAAGCATCGTTTAGAGGATGAACCTATGGCTTGGACTTGCAAGATCACGACAGGGGGTGGCATTATACTGGTCAGTGATGTTTGCAAGGATCGAAGAATTATAGTGGGAGGCCAGGAGTTGAGTGCGTGCTTACTCATATTGTCACTTCTGGGCTACGATATTGTACTCGGGATAGATTGGTTGAGTAGGCACCATGCTAGTATCGATTGTCATGGAGGCAGGGTATTATTCAGACCGCCAGGAGAACCGGAGTTTGAGATCGCCAGAGGAGCAGCAGTACAGAGTGAGGATGCTTTTTGTGGAGCTATGGTAGAAGACAAGGAGTTGCTACATCCTTTGATTACAGAATATATGGATATTTTCCCTGAGGAGTTATCGGGTTTGCCGCCAGACCGAGATTTGGGGTTCTCTATAGACTTGGTGCCAAGCGCACAGCCAATATCTTAGCACGTCTATAGAGTCAACAACAGTGAGCTGGCAGAACTGAAGAAGCTGGTAGATAAGTTATAAGACAAGGGCTTCATCAGTTCAAGTTTAACACCATGGGGTGCCCCGACATTGTTTATTCCGAAGAAGGATGGGTCGGTACGCATGTGTATCGACTACAAGGCTCTAAATAACCTAACTATCAAGAACAAATATTTGTTGTTGCGGATTAATGATCTGTTTGATTAGTTGAGCGGCGGAAAGGTATTCTCGAAGATAGACTTAAGGTTGGGGTACCACCAGGTGAAAGTAAAAAAGGATGACATTCCGAAGACAGCATTCAGGACTCGGTATGGACAGTTCGAGTTCTTGGTGATGCCATTTGGGCTAACTAATACTCCGACGGTATTCATGAACCTGATGAACAAGGTGTTCCATCAGTATCTGGATCAGTTTGTAGTGGTATTTATTGGTGACATTTTAATATATTTGAAGATCCCGGAGGAGCATGAGGAGCACCTGAGGACAGTTCTGGAGTCTCTCGGGATGGAGAAGCTTTACGAGAAGCTGTCAAAGTGTGAGTTCTTCCTAGACAAGGTTGAATTCCTCGGGCATGTGGTGACAGGTGACGGGATCTTGGTGGACCCAAAGAAAATATTAATAGTGGAGTCATGGTCTACCCCGACTTCAATGACAGAGATCATGAGTTTTTTGGGATTAACAGGGTATTACCGAAGATTTGTTCAGGACTTCTCTAGGATTTCAGAGCCGGTGACTGGGCTGACCAGAAAGGACGTAGAGTTTGTCTGAATAGAGTAGTATCAGGCTGCCTTTGAGGAGTTGAAGAAGAGGTTGACTATAGCTCCAGTATTGACGTTGCCATTGGGGACAGGAGGATTTTCTATCTATAGTGATGCTTCGGGTAAGGATTTGGGATGTGTGTTACAACAGAACGGAAAGGTAATTGCCTATGCATCCAGGCAATTATGCCCTCATGAGAAGAATTATCTTACGCATGATTTGGAGTTGGCAGCGGTCATTTTTTCTCTAAAGCTGTGGAAGCACTACTTATATGGAGAGTGTGTAGAGATTTTCACAGACCATAAGAGCTTGAAGTATGTGTTTACAAAGAAGAAGCTCAATATGAGACAGTGGCGATGGTTGGAGTTGATGAGGGACTTTGACATTTCTTAGTACCATCCAGGGAAGGCCAACGTAGTCGCCGATGCACTAAGTAGATATCTGGTGGCTATATACTTGACGAGGAACAAACACTTATTGGCCGATTTTGATAGCTTGGGTATTGAGATGCTAGTTCCTGGAGTTGCGACACAGATGTGGGGACTTCAGGTACAGTTAGAGTTGATGGACAGGATCAGGGCTACACAGTTCGAGGATGAGTCTCTGAGGAGTATCAGAACGCAGGTTCGAATGGGATTGGCAGAGGACTTTATTATTGCAAAGGATGGATCATTGCGACACAGTACCAGATTGTGTTTGTCGAGTGGGACATTGCGTGAGGATGTTCTTCAGGAGGTGCATCAATCCCAGTACTCTATGCATCCAGGAGCGAACAAGATATATAGAGATATGAGAGAGCATGTTTAGTGGTATGGTATAAAGCGAAAGGTGGCGTGCTTCATATTCAGATGTCTGGTATGCCAACAGGTAAAGGCAGAGAGATAAAGGCTAGGTGGATTGCTTTAGCCTTTATCCATTCCAGAGTAGAAATGGGAGCATGTGACGATGGACTTTGTTTTGGGGCTTCCACGTTCTCTAGGAGGTAAAGATGCGATTTGGGTCATCGTTGATAAATTGACCAAATTGGCCCACTTCTTGTTATTCAAAGGGGGTACATCTACAGAGAAGATCGTGAAGATGTATGTGCGATAGATAGTCAGATTATATGGAGTTCCTGTGAGCATCATCTCAGATCGGGATAGTCGATTCATGTCCTACTTTTGGAGGAGTTTGCAGGCTAGCTTGGGCACTCAACTTAAGTTTAGTACCTCATATCACCCCTAGATGGATGGGCAGTCAGAGAGGACTATTCATACTCTCAAGGATATGCTTCACACTTGTGTACTGGATTTTGGAAGCTCTTAGGAGGATCACCTTCATCTGGTATAATTTGCTTATAACAACAGCTACCAGGCCAGTATCGAGATGTCACCATTTGAGGCATTGTATGGACAGAGGTGACGCACTCCACTATCCTGGGATAATATTAGTGAGAGAGCCTCATTAGGACCGAAGATGGTCATAGTTGCAGCTGAAAAGGTGAAGCTTATCAGAGATAGACTTCGGGTGGCACAAGACAGACAGCGGTATTGGGCTGACAGCCACCGGAGACCCTTGGAGTTTGAGGTATATATTTTGTTTTATATTGCTTGTGGTTATTTATTTTAGTTGGAGTGCTAAGGCTGTATTTTGTGCTAGGTTGACAATCTGGTATTCTTAAGAATTTCTCTGACACGGGGCACGATTCTCTTTGGTGGAGGCAAAAAGCTTAGTCTACGGTACATCGAACCCTTCAGTGTTCTTAAGAGGATCGGTGCAGTAACTTACAGACTAGACTTGCTGCCTGCATTAGAGGGAGTGCACAATGTGTTCCATGTTTTATAGCTGAGACAATACGTGGCAGACCCTAGCCATGTATTGGATCACTCAAAGATCGAGGTGGGTCCGACTCTCAGTTATCCAGAGCAGCCGGTGGAGATTCTGGATCGCAGGAAGAAGGTGCTACATATACGTCGCTTGGGGGCATCACTCTCCAGGAGAGTCTACCTGGGGGTGAGAGACTGAGATACGCGAGTGATATCCTTACCTGTTTGAGCCACGAGGTATAATTCTTCTTGTTTATTGTGAGTGCTTGTTGTAGATTAGTTCCTTCCTTAAATTTTGAGGATGAAATTTTTCTAAGGATGGTAGGATTGTCACCCTCACTTTTTTAAATAAGGGTATTTTAGTCATTTTATATTTATTTATTATATTTAATAATTAGATTAGTATGCTAGATAATTTAATTTGTGCCTTGTGCTATTTATTATATATAGTACTAGTTATTTATAGTTAGTAGACTAGCTTATTAGTTAGACTTGACACTAGTGAACCCAATTAGATTTGTCATGATAACTTGTGAGCCCAACAAGGACTAGGCCCAATAGACCCAATTTCTCTAGTTAATTAAGGTGATTAGCTTAATTGCATTAGTTTAGAGACTTCCCAACTTACCCCTTCTTAATTATTCCTCATATTCATCATGTAGGGGAAAATTAGACTTTGGCAATTGCTTGGAGAGGGAAGAAACATGGGTCGGCCACATATAGGCCATCTCTCTCTCTCTCTCTCTCTCTCTCTCTCTCTCTCTCTCTCTTTCTCCTCATTTGCACTCATTTCCAGATCCCCAATTCTTTAGATCCCTAATTCATTTATCCCTTTATCAATCCATCTTAATTCACCCTTATTCTCTCTCAATTTTACCACTCAAGGAGCATTAGAGCTTGGAGTTTCAAGAAGCACTTAGAGAATGAGCCTTGCTGAGGAGATCGTATCTGGATCGTATCCAATTATGTATTTTATTGGAAATCCATCTCCCAATAGGTATAGATCTGAATTTATCTTTATTTTAGCTTCAAAATCATGCATTGGGCTATTAGGAACCACTTTATGGCATAGGGTTACCTATAGGATAAAATTTTAGGCCTAATTGTTGAGTATTGATACTTCTACATAGGTTTTTATGTCCAAATAGGAAGAATTACGAGATTGACACATTAAGTGTGTGTCATGTGTCACGCCCCAGTCCCAAAATACGTAGGACTAGGAGTACGTAACACGCCCAGCCGTATGTATATGAACTCCAATATATGGAAACCATATACACACGTACGTTGTTTATGAATATTCAATCCACCAGTGGTAATATACTGTCACAACAAGTCACATGCAATCTAGATCTCATCTACAGCACAAATAATCAGTAAAAAATATAGAGCTGGATAATAACTGGATATCAAAGATAGTATCAAGTCTGATAGTCGGGTAGAAACAAATCTATTACAAAACGACTATACTGAAGTAGCAAAAGATCTCTAAACAGTGGTAATAAATTACAGATACTCTGAGGGTAAGATCTCCTCAGTCAGGTACGTAGAGTCAGGTCCAGGCCCGTACTCCTGTGGGTACTCCTGCTCGTCCATATCTGGAAAGGAACCAGGTCCTCAGAGGGACGTAACAAGATACATAAAAATATGCCAATAAGTACTGAAATATAAACATCCAATGGTTCGCCTAACCGTCTAAGTGAATGCAGTTTGAGAATAACTTTCCACCAAGTGGGCTATCTGGCTAAAATATGGGATTGGCGTGACCCTCTCGGAGAATCAGGAGCCTCAAAGCATGTCGTCTTTTGAACGGCAGAGGCCGCCAGCAATATATAGTGGTCATCATCACCCGTTTCTCCGGTGGAGAAACCGGGTGTACAGAAAAAAGTGCAAAGGAGCCCAAATGTTTTACTTATTGTTCTCCCCACCCCATGCTCTAAGCAGGCCATATCCATGACATGATAAATCCTCTAATAACTGCCAAGTCTACTAGCATACAAAGTTTCTATCAGCAGTTACCCCTAACGCACGGTGCTTACGTACAGGAAGCCAACCCGATACGTAGTCCGAGGTCTATATGAGACTCACAAATCGTGTAGCAACGGTGTCACAGTCAATGAACCTACTGATGCTCCCTAAAACTGGTGGTCTCATAAATAGGTCCAGAATCTACAAAATAAATATCTATATAGGAAGAATTAAACATGCATGTATCAACTAGAATGTAAATAATTTGTACAGTGGCAAGGTATACTTGCCGAGCAAGTTCTGTATAGTGCAATTGTCCACAGTAGTGTTTAAACTTTGGTGTAAGTAGAATTAGATTTTTAGGAGAGTTGTGATATATATAGGAATAAGGAGGCGGTGGAGGATACTTAGTGGTTAAGAAACTAAAACTACTGTTGTTGCTGTTTTCTTTTTTTTTATTGGTTTTGGTTTCGATTGAGGGTTATTTAGTAATAGTGTTAAGAAGCGGTACAATGAGAGACTTACACGTATAGGTCAGGAAAGCAAAGCAAAGTTGAGTTTTGCTTCTGTTGCTGATATTTTCTAAAGGGTGCGGTTTTATGCGTGGTGAAGGAATCTTAAGTGGTGAAAGATATTACGCAGGAGTTGGTATTACGCGTAAAGAAAAGAATTAGGCGGGTTAGGTTTACGTGCAGTGAAAGGAAGTGTTTACGCGTATGAGTTATACGCGTAGGTTTGCTACTGCTGCTATCATATTTACGCGCGGAGAAGAGAGGCAAAGTTTACGCGACTGTTTGCTGCTATTGCGGATGTTACGCAGGGAAATAGTATACGCGGGTTAGGTTTTGGGTTAAGACCAATAGGAAATTCTATTTTCTATTTCTCTCATTCCTTTTTCTTATTAATAATATTTATATATATATATACATATTTATACATAGAAAATTCTAAAAAATTATAGGGGTGCATACGGTTTAAACGAGCAACTGTCCAAAGGGTCTCCTACATGAAATAATTTAGAAATTTTATAATGGTTCCATAAAATCCTCTAGATATACAAATAATAGATATTTAATAAATAAATAAATAAAAATAGGGTTTTTAGGATTAGGGATCTTACATCATGAGACCAATTAGATCTAATTAGACTTAGATCAGGGTTGTGGGACTAGGTACGTGTCCATAATTGGATACGAGTAGGCCGTATCATGACACGGTATGATATGGTGAGATACGGAGCTCAATTTTGGGTGTTTTGTGCAATTACTTCTAAATTTTCATTATAGCAAGTTACTTTGATTATATTAGAATGTATTTGATATATATATAAATGCTAATTATGAAAGAACTTGGGTTTTGGTTCTTTTGGATATGTATCGTGAGTTTCTCAAGTATACACTATATGTGTTTGACTAATTGACACTAGTGCACAAATTCATAGGTATGTGTTGTATATGTGAACTGTGCACTGTATCAGTGAGTATTCAGTGCCTTTGTGTATATCATCATTCAGTGGTCTGTGAGTGAGTCGTGTGTCAGTGCAGCAAGATGAGATGGTGTGTGTGTGATTAGTGTATAATATGAGTATTGTGACTATGGTTAGTGACATGTGTATGTCTGTGTTTGAATATGAGACTGGGCTTAGGTGTGAAGAATGAACGGTGTGTATCTGAACTGAGTATTCCTTTCCAGTAGCATGTGTTTCTTGATGGGGGTTTGAGTATCGTGCTCAGTATGTATTGTGTTGGGATTGATATCAGTTGGTGGTCAGGCTAACATAAGGAAGTGACTGGGTCATGGGGTATTATATCTGTGCTAAGGGAAAGAGAGTTTATGTTGGGATATTGCCCAGGTTGAGGAGTGATCTTCGGTCTATTCAGACCTGAGAGATCAGATGTTTAAGGGAGGGGTGATATACAAGTTAAGCACAGAAGTTAGACAGGTAGCAGGTATTAAGTTTAAGGGTTTAGTGTATCAATGTTTGGGAAAACTCAGGCATACAAGTGATTGTAGTACCTTTGTGCACTGCACAGTAGAGAATATCACTAGAACATACTGATATGAAGTTAGGAAGAGGACTGTAGGCTTTGAAATGAAGTAGGACCTGAAATATGTGGTGAAGATATCATGGGTATAGGTAAAAGTGTTTGTAAGAGTTGGGGTTAGTGTGCCAATGGAGGTAAATAGTAGTATCAGTTATGGGTTGGTTGGTATTATAAGCTAAGGTATGTTAGTTTTAGTATAAGTATTGGTTAGGATATAGTGTTAAGAGGAAGTATACACATACTTGGGCACTATAGTGCACATGTGTGCTGTAGGCCACAAGTGTGCACATGCTTGAGGTTAAGTACTTCAAGTGTATTAGAAGGTTTTGTACTGCTGTTGGGTGCGCAAATGCATTATGAACAGAGGCTTGGGCATGTGCAAGGATTTCATATGTTGGGCACCGGGGTATGCCTCCTGTGAAGTTAGATAATTCAAATAGGGATACAGTTATTAGTGTTAGTAACTATTATAGCTATTTTTGATTTGTAATAGCTAGTTAACAGCTATTATAGACTAAATAACTTAGTGTGGGCCTAGAAACTTGTGTATGACCTAGTTTAGCCTAGTTTAGCTAGTGTGACCTAAAAAACATATTAGAGATTTCTTTTACTCATTTCTCATTCATTACACCCATTTGACATAATATTTTCTAAATAGGATTGTGTGGCACCATCTCGGACACCAAGTTATCTATTTTGCTTTGGACCAGAGGAGATTATATCTCTCTGTTAGTTTTTATTTTATGATAGTGTATATATCACTTGCTCTAGAACTGCATACTTATTCTGACACTTGGTTACACGGACTGGTACTACATGGATCATGTCAGAAGATATTATCCATTTATCGTGTGTATCGGGTACTCCTTACGCATGTACCTTACCGTATGTATCGGGTAATCCTTGTGCACTTATCTATTCATGGGCCACGTGTGCTCAGGCCATATTCATATGCTTTGTGTGCCCATATTACACTCATGTGCTTCGTGTGCTCACACTACACTCATGGGCTCCATGTGATTATACTCATGTGCGTAACGTATCGTGATTGGATCCTTGGGGAGGGGGAGTAGAAATTGGTTATGTGATCAAGCCTATTTATCTCATGTGTATGTCGATTATATACCTTACGTATAATCGAGTTACCCTATTTACTTCATGTGCAATCCAAGGCGATCATATAACGAACTTACGCTCTAAATCACTTAGATAGTATTTCCTGTTTACATTTCTTGCATTTATTTCATATTGCCTGTTGTTTTCTTTCGAGTAATTTATATGTCCATTCTTGTTTATTTTCTTTCTAGATGCTAGTATATCTTGTATTCTTTTCTATTACCTATTATATATGCTCTACAATGTATTTGAAACTGCTTTCAGAGTTTTGTACTTGGCTCTAATCCTGATTAGATATATTTTTTAGATATTTGGCTAGAGGAGCTGTGTCCCACTTATTATGGGCTGCAGGACGGTGAGCCACTAGAGAATACTCTACTAAAGCAGGAGGACTTAGTTCTAGTGACTAAGGAGGCTTAGACATATATTTTGGACATTGTATAAGTTTTTTTATTAGACTCTTGTGCATGTATATATTATTTGTGACTTAAGTTGTCCCTAGACTTATAGTGTTGGACTTGTGGATGTATTATGACTCTTATTCCTTCTCTTTTATTCCATATCGTGCTTCATCTTCTTTAGTTTGATATTGTGATTGAGTATTATTTATATTAGCATATTATTATCATTGTTCCTCCAATTTGAGTTGAGATAGAATGACATGTACCCTTATTATATTTTGTGAGATATTTAGATAGTATTGTGGACTTAGACAACGTTCTACCATCGATGCTGCGGCGTAGGCTGGATGTTGTTCACTACTCATGCCCTCATTTCGGGTGCTGGCCAGGACAGTTCGGGTAATTTTTGAGATTTAATTTGGGTCCCAAAAATTAGACTTGACTTTAACTATGTTTATCCCTGAAAACCGGCATACCGATGGTATACTACAATATACCGACAGTATACCAATTTTGACCGACTTGGATTTCTAGATATTTTTTATGAACAATATCAGCATACCGATGATGTAATACAGTGTACCGACGGTATATCGATCCTTGCCGACATTGTTAATCGACTTCAGGATATTTGTATTGGCCTGCATACCAACGGTATGCTTCAGTATACCGATGTCATACCGATTTGTGAAACTTTGTTTTCCATAACCTTTCCTGCCTACTTAGAATGGCATATCGATGGTATACTATGGTATACCAATGGTATACCAATTTTTTGGAATCCAGAACTTGTTGTGTTTTCCTATTTCTGTAATGGTATACCGATGGTGTACTGGACTGTACCGATTGTATACCGTCATGCTCTTTCTTTATGAATTCTTGGGTTTTTGTGATTTCATTTTGATTAATCTGGTTTTTTCTTGGATATGCGATGACTTAACCTGACTAGACATAAACTTACATGGCTTCAGATGACTTGACTTGACTTGGCTTTACTCGATTTTACCCGGCTTTGCCCGGCTACACGTAATGACATGATTGACTGGACTTGACTTGGTATGACTTTACATGGCTTTATCGGATATGTCTTGAGTTGGTTTCACTTGGCTTCATCTGGATGGACTTGGATTCAAATGGTTGTACATGGCTTCACATGGCTTTACCTGGCTTCACTTGGTTTCACGTGGCTTGGTTGTTGTTGTGTCTTACATGAGTCCATTTATGCAATGTATATTAAAACTTGTTTATATTACTATTATAACTTGTTTTGTTGCATCATGTCTAGGATAGATTCTATGGAATGTCATACCCGGATTCATACAAGAAACTTCTAGGAGTTAATAACTAGAGATTTATATAGTACATGGCTAGGGATTTTCCTAAATTGCATGCAGTTCCGGTTATTCATACAATTATCTTGTGGAGTATCCAGTGGTTTATATTATGGAGTATATTGAGGAGTATCCGATGCTGGTTTGTGCGTATGTATATCCCGGACAGACTGCAGGGGCATGGGGTCAAAATGAACTCTAGTATCGCGTTGCTTTATAATTGTTAGTAATTAGGATTATGATAACCCTAGTTGGTTAAAGTATCAAGCTGTACTTATATGATTTGTCATAATTTATTGATGATGGATAGTCTAGGCTTTACATGATCGTACCTTTATTTTCTGTACTTATTGCTCTATTGCTTATCAGTTCAGATTTGTCTCATTGCAGGTTTACAATATTTCTTTTATTATCCTTAAATTATTTACATTCAGTCTTTACTTTTAGTATTTGTATTGCTTGTGTTGTTGGTTTAAGTTCCTAGATTGGCTTCCTTTATGGTACTTGCTATTTATGGTCAGACTCTACAGGTTTTGCATGGCCAAATCTAGTAGCAGCATCGGAGGATCTTTCGTACTTTCCTAAGGATGGTGACCACCAGGAGCACCAGACCGCTTGAGTAGATTTTCTTACTTTCCCACTCTGATGTACATTCTCCTTTTATTGGCTTTTAGTCACCGAGCACGTATTTAGCTCGTGTTTTGGTTAGATCAGTTAGCCTACGGACAATAGCATGATTGACATATTCTAGGGTTGATCATGTATGACTCAGATTCGGGCTAGTTTATTCATTTTGTGTTTACTAGCATCTTGATCATCTGTATATTATAGTTTGGGATCCTTTACTATCATATTTCAGCTGATCTTACATCTTGTTATTATTTATGTTGTTCTTGTTATTAAGATACTAGGGTTTGTTGGACCTAGGTTTGACTGTTGGTTTATAGTATTGACCCCTCATGTCTTACAGCTTCACCGTATATGCGGAGTACCCGTGTGCTCTAAGTATACGCAGCTGGCCTTGTCAGCCTCGCTCTCCAGTATTCTTGTTCTGGGTGTGACATGGTTTTAATGGTGGCCTATGCAGGTCTCTCTGAGCGAATTATATCTGTCTGAGCAGATTTTATCTTTTTTTTTTACAGATATATGACAGTTTTTGCTGTTGCTAGATGTCTTAATCCTAAACTGTTCCCTTTGATCCTTAGTCATTTATCCCCATCCCTGATTCTTGACATAGTATCTACTTATTAGTTGATCTATCATATTCTTCGATTGACTCTTGTGTCCCTAACTTTCAAGGGCATTATCCCTGTTACTATCGGCCAGATGGATCGAGTGCAGCTCGAGGAGGGTCAATATTCGGGAGCCCAGCGTATTCCTAGAAATCGGCCTCAGCATTCAGGGGCAGAGTCTAGAGTAGATCCCGAGGCAGATCGACCAACACTATCGGACCAACATGCAGCACAGGTGCAGCCAGTGCACCCAGTTCAGCCTGAGCAGCCAGAGGGTGTTGTCCGAGAACTGATGGATATCCTTCGAGATTTTATGACGATCCTACAGCACTAGATTGACTTACTCACTCACTCAGTCCAGACAACATTGGAGCAAGGTGGTTCTTAGATCCATAATTCTGTGACCAGCTTCAGGCGTCTCAGTCCTCCATACTTCAATGGTATAGAAGACGTGATTTCGTCTGATACTTGGCTGCAGGATACTGAGGCCATCTTGGAGGCAGCAATGACTCCGGATAGAGAGCGTGTAGTAGTCGTGAGGCTACAGTTGTTGGACTTGGCTCGTGATTGGTGGGCAATGTAGAAGGGTTCCCTCACTGCATCGATTTTATGGACGATTTTTACTGGGAGGTTCCAGGCGAGAAATTTTGACGCAGTGGCACATTATGAGCTTCAGCAGAGGTTTAACAACCATAGGCATGAGGGAAGGACCGTCGACTGTTATGCGATGGAGTTTGTGAGACTAAGTCGGTTTGCTCCCACTTTGGTAGCGACCGAGTTGGATAGGGCGAGGAGGTTCCAGCAGGGACTCCATTTAGAGATTATCTTAGCGGTGGAGCAGCATGAGTTTTAGACCTTTGACGTGGTGATACGGGAAGCCAAGAGGTATGAGTACACATCACAGAGGATTACAGATCAAGTTGGGAACTAGAAGAGCCCCAATATTTTAGGAGGATCAATATCCCAGTCATCATCAGCAGCTCCAGCTGTTCGAGCCCTGACAATTTGATCATCGAGGAGGACAACATCAACTCAGCAGTCTTCCTAGACACGTCCTCAGCAGAGGCAGTCATCTTTATCTTCTTTCCGTAGTTGTTTTCATTGCAGGAAACCTGGGAATATAGAATCAGAGTGTCGTAGGACACAGGGATTATGCTTGGTGTATGGGGCATCAGACCACATGGTCGGAGCATATCCTAGGAGTAACCAGACTGGATCATCATCAGCCCATTTGCAGTTTGGCCAGTAGTGCCACAGTACAGGGCACCACCACCAGTGCAGCAGCAGCAGCAGCAGATTCAGAGGCCTTTGCCTCCACAAGCTTAGGCATTACAGCATAGAACGCAGTAGTATGCGCAGGCCCAGGCACAGGCGAGACCTAGAGGTCAACAACAGAAGGGACCAGCCCCCAGAGGGCAAGGGTCGAGCCTTCTTGCTATCGATGGAGTAGGCTTTGGCAGCAGGAGAGGTGGTAGCAGGTACCATTCTCGTCCACTTTCATTCAGCTTCAGTTTTATTTGATTATGGTGCATCGTATTCATTTATATCAACACGCTTTGCGACACGAGTTAGATTGGAGTTTGAGTCCTTACCTGTAAGGTTGAATATATTTACTAGTAAAGGTCCCGTGGGAGTAGATAGAGTATATCCCTCATGTAGAGTTATAGTGTGCGGGAGAGAGTTTCTCGCGAGGCTGATAGAGTTTTCTATGGGCGATTATGAGGTCGTTCTTGGGATAGATTGGTTGAGTGTGATACACGCGATGATAGATTACCATAGTGTCAAGGTTATCTTTCGTGTATCTGGTGGGGAGGAGTTCTCATTCTTGAGAGGTGCAGTAGAATCACCGAAGGTTATATTGATGATGGCAGAGACTGAGGAGGCACAGTTTCCCAGAGTAGTTTATGAGTTTTCTAACATATTTTCCGATGAGGTACCAGGTGTACCACTAATTTAAGATATGGAGTTCTATATTGATTTAATCCTGGGAGCAGAGCCAGTTTCAGAGAGAGTTTATAGGATATCACCATCTGAGTTAGAGATCTTGTACCGGATGATTGAGGATTTGAGAGCCAAGGGATTCATTAGACCTAGTGCATCTCCTTGGGGAGCTTCGTTACTTCTTGTTAAAAAGAATGATGGTTCATCGCGTTTAGTTATTGATTATAGAATACTAAATGTGGCAACCATTAAGAACAAGTATTCCTTGCCCAGGATAGATAACTTGTTTGATCTGCTTAGTGGGACAACTATATTTTCTAAGATCAATTTATGGCCTGGGTATCATCAGATCAGAGTCATAGAGCATGACATACCCAAGATGGCATTCAGATCTAGATATGTTCATTGGGAGTTCCTAGTTATGCCATTTTGAGCGACCAATGTACCAGTTATATTCAAGTCTCTCATAAATAGCATCTTTATGTCTTACCTAGACCAGTTTTTGATAGTGTTTATTAATGATATCTTGGTCTATAGTTAGAGTGAGAAAGAGCACGAGCAACATCTTCGCGTAGTTCTTCAGATTCTTCGAGAGAAGCAGCTATACACGAAGTTCAGCAAGTGTGAGTTTTGGCTTGATTATATCTCATTCTTGGGATATATCATTTCTGTTGGAGGAGTCGAGGTGGATCCCAAGAAGGTGGAGGCTATTGAGAGTTGGCCAGTACCCTGTAGAGCTTCAGATGTGCACAGTTTCCTAGGTCTAGCAGGCTACTACAGGAAATTTATGGCAGAATTTGCTAGGATCTCCGCACCCTTGACACGGCTATTGTGTAAGGATGTGTGCTTTGAGTGGTCAGATGCTTGTCACCCTTGTCTATACTACTCTCAAGTCATTCCTAAATATATCAAGGAATAATGGTAAATCAATTTATAGGTGTTGGATGCTAGGGTTATTTAGGTATGCTAAACTTTTGGGAGTTGCCAATATTCTAATTTTTTTTCTTAGTAGGTATGCTATCATAATTATCTTCTAACCCTAACAACATGGATTCCTATATTCTGGCAGAAGACTATACTCAAGGGACTATTAGGGAAGTACATTAAATAGGAAGAGGTGAGGAAACAAGAATCTGATGTCAAGAGAAATAAGCGAGTATAATTTTGAAGGTCAAGGAAGGTAGGTGAGTTCAAAAATCCGGAACGAAAATAAAGAGGAAAGTCAAATATGTAGATGAGACCTATACTCTTATCCTACTTGATGGATTTCTTGGTACAGTAACGTAATCGAGATAATATACTCTCGATATGCATGGGCCACCACTAAAAATATGTCACACTCCAGTCCCAAAATACGTAGGACAAGAAGTACGTAAGCATGCCAGTCGTATGTATATGGCAACTCCAATATATGGAAACCATGCACATACGTATGTTATTTTATGAATAATAATTTATAAGTGGTATATAATTTCACCAGTCACAGGAAATACTAATCTCATCTACAAAATCAATTAGTAATAAATAACCAAATATGACAATTAACCAAGTATGAAAATAGTCGAGAAGAACTAGTAGTCGGGTAGAAACAAATCCACTACCAACTAGGATATAAAAGACAACAAAATAAGTACATCTTCTAGTGATCAAGAAGCTCGAAGGGAAGACCTCCTCAAAAGAGAAAGAAGTAGCAAGTCCTGATCTGTGCTCCTGCAAACAGTCATGATCTTCTATACCTGGAAAGGGTGCCAGGTCCTCAGAGGGACATAACAAGTACACAAAAAATTGACATGTATGAAGGTAAAGCAGTAAACAATAAATAGGGTAACTAACCATCTATATGAAATGCACTTGAGACATCTCTAGTGGTGCATGAGGGGGAAAGAAATAGAAGAACAATCGTCCCACCAGGCGTTCTGCAGAACTCGGGGGTTACACAGTTGCACCATTTTCACAGTACGGTAAGAAACAGAAATCTCATACGCTCACTAGCAGATTCTTCCCTTCCAATGAACTATCTGAACCGTATGCAACGACGTCAATAAAAATCTAGAACTCAAACTAACACCAACTACTAACACAAGATGCGAACTCACGTACCGATGGCCAGTCAACACGCTAGTCCATGCACTCACTCACTCAGACATTGAACGTGTTTGGAACAGTATCAGGTCGAAAGATACCTCGTACCTTCACAATAATCTAACCCCATAACCAGATAAGGACAAGGGTTGGACCACCATACCATGAGTCAAATCAGAAGATATCTCGTATCTTCACAATATACTGGAAAAGTCTGCTACTCTAAGATGTGCACTGTCACTACCACGTTCCGAAAACAGGGGTATTTTTGACTTTTTATAATTTTTAATATTATGGTAATTACAATTAAGTAATTGCATGATAGTATATTTTATTTTAAAAAAATATGTGAGATGTGTAATTAAATATATAAATATTTACAGTGTTCTTTTATTTTGAGCTAGCAGACTTGACCTAGAAGCCCAGTAGATGAACGCCTGTCTGAATTATAGAATTATGTGTTTAATTATTTTTATCTAGAATTTATTTATTGGAGATTTTAATTAATTACCGTATTTTATTTAATTATTGCACATTGCCTTTGCTTCGATATTTGGAGCGCTATCCTGACTTTTGTCTTCCAACAAATTTCACAATCTTGCCCTAGACATGTCCCTCCTCCCCTCGAGCTTCCACCACCGGAGCCATCACCCACATCCTCCCCGACCTACTCTCGCTGCCACCATCTATTATCACCACCACCACTATCATCAAACTCCACCACCACCATCTATTATCACCACCACCACCAACAGAGATCCGGCCATCCCCCGGTCAGGCGGCCCCCGACCCCCTGTGTGCTCCGACCCGAGCGTCCGGCCACCCTTCCCTCGGCGCTCCGGCTCCTCCTGTTCCGACCTCCTTGCCCCTCCTCCCCTCGAGCTTCCACCACCGGAGCCATCACCCACATCCTCCCCGACCTACTCCACCACCACCATCTATTATCACCACCACCACCAACAGAGATCCGGCCATCCCCCGGTCAGGCGGCCGGCCGACCCCAACACTGTGAGCTTCTCTCCTTCTCCTTCTTCCCTCTTTAATATACATATAATTAGTATATGTATATGATATATGGAGTACATTAGTTAATTAATGTATGGATTAATATAATGTATAGTGTATATAAATAGTATTTATTTTAATAAATGAATATGTATAGTATATAAATACATTAGTAATGTATAATTTAATATATGTACATATATATTATCTATTTAATTAAATGTTTTATTAGTATATATATATAAACGTATTTTGTTGTATATGTATATGTATATATATATTTAATGTGATTTATATATATATATACATATTTAAATGAATATGTATATGTGTATCTCATTTAATATATATATGTATGTAATTTGGTATAAAAATATATAATGTTTGGTATATGTATATATATATATTTTGTATATATATACTTAATATATTTTCAAATATGTATAATTAGTATAAATGTATATATATATATTTTTGTACATACAATTAATATATTGTATATGTATTTAATGTGATGTATTAGTATTAGTATATATTTTAATAATGATGTTAACAATATATATATAGTAAATTGTATTTTGACATATATATATGGTACATAAATAATTGTTCAACTAATATATATATATTATACATGAATTAAATGGTATATATATATATATATATATTGTATATGTATTTATTTTGGTGCAAGTATATATATATGGTAGGTATTAATGTTAGTAAAGAGATGTATATTTAATATACGTATCCCTACTAGATGACCCTAGTTGACTAGAGCCATGCCTGGCATAGCCCTGAGGCCAGTGTATTTCTATTGTGTGTTAGTGTAGCATCTGATACAAGTGATATTATTATATGTTTATAGGACTGTCGGATTCTCCAGACAATACTCTGGGACAGGACATTGGTATTGACAGCTAAGGACCCAAGGCGAGTACATTCTCTGATTAGTTTCTAATTTATGATATCTCCTATGTTCACTGTATCTAGTATAAATATCCATGTTCTTGACACGTTGGTTACACGGATTGGTATACACGGATCTCGTCATGAGATGTTATTCCTTATTCATGGTGTAGCTTGTACAAGACTTATTTTCTTGATATCTTGTGCATATACAGACACTGAGACCCGGAGAGATTTGCTACCTCCCTAGGGAATCCCGTGCCATAGCATACCATGATTGGATCTACTATACCAGTCGGGGGTGGGGGAGTATTTTAGTGTAGATATGTGATCATATCCAACTTTCCATGCATCATAGCTCACCCCACATCTCACGTCGGGTGCGGCCTGACCATCTCTATGCTTCATAGCTGTTACGTGTGATTAGCCTGACCCTCTACATGCATCATAGCTAACCAATGGTTAGCCTGACCTTCCATGAATCATAGCTAATCACATGTAACCAGCCTGATCAAGTTCCCAAGCCGATCACATGTTAAAGCTAGTACTCACACACTTAGTCATAGGGTTCTTGCTCATTGACATATTGTTTCTTTTCCTGTATTTACTTACAGTATTTCCAGTATTTCTTTCATTGTATATTTCTCGTACCTATACATGCATCTGGTATATTTCCATCTAGAACTGCTACATAGTTTATGTCATTTATATAGAACTGCTATTTAGAGATGTACTTTGCTCCTTCCTGACTGAAAAATATTTTTCCAGACTGTGACCTTAGTAGACTGGTTTCTGACACACTTGAGGATTGAAAGTTAATGATTGCAGGTATGATTATTTTGTCGTTAGACTTGTCTTGTATTTCTTGCTTGCCTTGATATCTCATCGTGCTTTAGTTTATGTGATTGAGTATTTCTAGCATTATTTTATGATATCCACGTCTCCTTATGGAGTTGGGTATTCACGTGAGTTTGATTAGATAGTTACATGACCTAGACAGCGTTCTACCGCCGATACTGCGGCGTAGGCTGGACGTACCCACGCACTCGTGCCCCTAAACCGGGTGCGGGTCGTGGCATGCACACACAACTAACAAATAAAAATTAGGCATAACGTAAACTGACAATACAATCAAGGAAGGTGTACTTGCCTTCCAAGCTAAGATGCGAGCACAACAAGTCTGGTCCGGAGCTCTCCACAGGAACGTCTCCAACACCTACCAATTAATTATTACACTAATTAGACTCTTATTCTACCAGTCAAATTAAGTTATTATCTATTTATTAATTCTACGTTGGTTGCACATGCAAGTAACTACACGCCAAAATATTTCTAACCATTAACATTGCCAAAAATTATTTTTAAATCATTAATTATTAAAACTATTAATCCTGGGATTTTATTAAAAAAATAGGGTTTTTAGTGATAGGGTCATCTCTTATAAATTATATGAGTCCAAAACTAAGTAGAAACCAAAACTATGTCACAACGGGTTGCCTACTAGTCACCAAAAATTAATTTTTAACAAATAATTAAATCAAGAATAAATACCCATAAATCAGAATTAAAACATAATAATATAATTTTTAAATGCTAAATAAGGGTTTTTGGTCGAGGTTTAAGTCTAACATTGACGGGGTCATATTTTGTCAAAACAAGGTCAACTTGCTACATAAAATACCTATAATTCTAATTTTTATAAATAAAAATAAATCTAAATATATTTGGAAAAAATCAGTAATAAATACAATAAATACTATTTCTTTTATCTATACAAAAATATTAGGGTTTTACCATCTACAAGTTGATCATATTAGGATTGGCAACCAAACTTGCTAGTATGCATGCAAAAGGGGGTGGTACATGGGTGTTGTGACAATAAAATAATATTTATTTAATAAAAATTTAGAATATATAATTTTTGAAAAAATAATAGTTTATCAAGAAAATTTTAGGATTTTCTATCTATGATCAACTTCTAACAAGGTCCAAGGGTCTCCAACATGCATATATCAAAACTACCCATAAAATATGCTCAAACTCAAATTTAATAAAAACTAATAAATCTAGAATTTATTATAAAAATTGAATATATTCCCTATTATTAGCATCTATAAGAATATATTAACAATAATTAAAGAGGATTTTGAAGGAGGTTTCATGCATGCACAAAAGTGTTGAGTTAAACCTCAAAATTAGGGTTCAGGGGTTGCATGAGTTCTTCAAAATAAAACAATGGAGTTTATATCATCACACATATATAGTCTCTATATATATTCATAAATCAATAAGAGATTAAAGAATGAAGGAAATAATGATTAAAGAAACTTACTAGAAGAAGAATGAAGGAGATGTTAGGGTTCTTGGATAGAAGAGGTGGTGTGGTGTCCACATGAAGGGGGGTCGGCGGCTTGGAGGTAGTAGGAGGAAAAAGCTAGGGTTTTGGTGTTGGAGATTGGGTTAGGGTTTGTGGAGTAAAGATGAGAAGGATATATATATATATATATATATATATATATATATATATATATATATATATATATATATATATATATATATATATATAGAGAGAGAGAGAGAGAGAGAGAGAGAGAGGGTCGGCCTTGGGGGTGAGCGGGTTTGGGAGAGGGGGTAGGATTATGCTGGGTATTTATTTATTAGGAGGTTTCCTAATTAGGTTGTTAGTTATTAAATAGTCAAAAACTAATCAATAACTAACTAATGAATAAGATTTGATTTGATTATCAGGGAATAAAATAATGGATAATTAATATGGAAATATAAGTTAAATCTTTGATAGTTAGGATTTGATTGGGCTTCTAAGAGAATAATTAATGGAAAATTAATATTCAAATCTAAGGTAAATCTTTGGTAGTTGGGGTTTGATTGGTCTTATAAAAAAATAATTAATAAATAAATAAATCCTACAAAAGAGGGAAGTGGCCTAATTTGGCATGGAGGAATTATGGGTTGCTTATTGAAGAAAGTTGGATTGAAAAATAATCACAAATAAATTATATATATATAAATATCTAAATATTAAATATAATAAACTATGGTTGTTATACTAGTGTCATACTAATGCTAAATGATCGAATTCTGAGTCACGGAAAGATCATACAAGTAGAGTCTCTCGTATAGACTACTTTTTCGATGGAGATTATAGATTTTTGGGTCATCTTATGTCATTAATGTCCAAACCACGGCAAAGTATCCTAATAAAATAATTAAACTTTAATTGATTTAAAATAATCTAAAATAATTATAATAAATACAAAATACACACAAAATACCTATTTTGGGTGAGAGAGTTTACAATCTACCCAACTTACAAGAATTTCGTCCCCAAAATTAAAAATAAGGCATAATTTGTTAAATCCTTCACATTTGTATCAAAGGCAAGTCAACCGCAATCTTCTCAAAATTTAAATGATAAAATCTATTCAAATCCATCGCAATCTCTTCAAAATTAAATAACAACTGTTTAAATCAAAATTCAACCTATCGTAATCTCTTTTTGATTTTCAATTAATCAACATCCAAATTTAAGTCAAATCTATATGACATCTTCAAGATTTAAATAACCCACATCAAATTTTAAATTACGATTTTCAACTATCATAAGCTCTTCTAGTTTTTAAATAATAAATAACTCTAATCAAATCTTATTTCTATTTTTAACTTAAGAATTCTGTACTCTTTAAATTTTAAATTCAATTTCCATCATCAACATTACAAATAGGTGATCCAACAATCAAAATTTAACTTTTAATTCAAATCATCAAATTATAAAATTTTGAATTCAATCCATCAATGTTCATGTTTAGAATTCTATTTTTATCCTCAAAATTTAAATCGTTGATTCAACCTCTCAATGTCTCTTTCCCCCAATTGGTGGGTGTCTCCCCTAGACGTCTGATGGATTGATCAATATTAATTCTATCATAAGACCACTCTTCACTAGTCAATCTTGGAAAATTATTATGGGTTAACCAAGATGCTTCCGCTCCAATATTCAAAATTTAAATCATGTGCTCAAATTATAAATATTTGGTCCATAATATCAAATTTTCAAATTTTATTCTATAAGGCATTTTTATCTTTAAAGTTAAATCCTCATCATCATAATTATTCTTCTAAAAAAATTATCAAAATTAAAATGACTTAATTTTCTCGATCTTATCTTACTTGATAACCTTCGTAACCACCGTCTAAGATCTTCATATAAAATTTTAGCTCAAGTTAACAATGCAACTTCTACCCAACTTAGAATTTATCTATCTTTCATAAACACCAGGCTATAAAAAAAAATCTCGATCATTCAATAGTGCTTACTAATCCTCAAAATCTTAACACAAAATATATCACATGTGATATGCCCTTAATTACAAAAGATAGTTACAAAGTAATGTGATTGGCCTATGGGGTATACCTAGTACTATCCGTGTGTTAACTTTATATCAAGCACTAGTGTTCATCTTTCCGAAATTGGGGAAGACGAAAAACATCAATAAAGAGTTCAAGGAGGAGGTGATAGAATATAAGTATGGAGTTCAAGGGCGATTGAAGAATTTAAAAGAGAGTTGTCAAGGCAGTTGTGGATTAAAATCTTATTTTTGGTGAATTCCTATTCGCATGCACATATCAGTACAGTTATGTAACCGATACAATATGCTCTGACATGTCTAGAGGGCAAATATATTTGTCTAACAAGTTAAGTCAACTAAAGTAGTCATGCGAAGAGCGAACCAAGCGCACTAAGGTTAGCTAGACCATAATATACTGATTCTAATTAGATAATGTATTAGTGTGATACCCCAATAATACATATGTCATGAACAAGCTCGATAAAGAATAAGCTTGCAAAACTAGACTGTAATAGCAGCATGAGTCAAGATAGTCCAAATAATATAAGTATGTGGGATTATGATGAATGAAAGTACAATAGTTAGAGTTCATCGAGAATCGAAGACTCATCCGGTGTTTGTCTCTATAGTCTCTGGTCGACCGAACGGGGGTATGGTCTCTAAAGTTCTACTGTCTGGATAAACACTATCTTCTTACGCTAGCATATAGTTAGTGTCATTCAATTATACTTCATTAATGGGTCAAAAGGACTATGGAATACTATGTTATGAGGCATGCTACCCAACTTACAAGAATCAACTAATACTGTAAATTACGAATGGAGAAATTACTGGCTCTCAAGTGAGAGAGGATATAACCTATATTAAGATATGTGGAACAGATTACTTGATTTGAAACTAAAGGATAATCATAAAGTCATAATCTAAATGAATAATTTAAACTATCAAGTTCTAACTACTAAGCACAAAAATTTTAAATTCAAGATTAACAAACTATAATCCTACCAAACTATATATCATAACAAAAAAGAAATCACTTGGCCTACAATTAGAAGGGTAAGGTAGAACGATCTAATTTCCATCATCGTTTTAGGTCAACGGTTATGGAATAAGATTACGACAGTCACGTATGAGAATAATGAGTATGCCTCAAGGAGCAAAATAATTGGAAGAAGAAAATACTAAATAGTATTGGATTCAACGAACGTGGGACGATTTGAAAGATGAAGAGAAATTTTTGTCCTCGCATAAATAACGAGCGTTAAGGTTTCGGAGAAACAAGATATGAAAGTAAATAGATAGACTCTTGATAATATCATGGTTTCCTAAGGGGTTGTGGTATGCTAGTCTCTGTGTTCGAGGTATGATCAAGGGAAAGGTTCTAATCATTCAATAGGTTTTAATTGGGTAAAGAGCTATGACAATTGTTCCATAATGGAGGGAGGGATTAACTTAATATGTGCAAGTATATAGATAGTTGGATGAGATGGCACGGTCAGTGACTCATGAAGACTCAAGTACGACTCAACGATGAGCATAGGTTCTAGAGGATCTACTAAGCTGAAGGTAGGGTACCCTTGCTTCTACTAAGGTATTGGTTCATTCCTCTTAGTTTCCTAGGGTACTGCTCTGCTAATATCAAGATAAGAATCTAAATTTATAGCCCTCTTATTTTATCTCACCATGGAGGTTAGGTTTAGTCCTAATATTCGACCTTGGAGTTCTATTAGTTCCTCAATACTAGGGTCAAATAATATGATCAAATTTTTAACTAACCCTAGTAGTGTCTATACTACTCTCAAGTTATTCCTAAATATATCAAGGGATAATGGTCAATCAATTTATAGGTGTTGGATGCTAGGGTTCTTTAGGTATGCTAAACTTTTGGGAGCTGTCAATATTCTAATTTTTTTTAGTAGGTATGCTATCATAATTATCTTATAACCCTAACAACAAGGATTCTTATATTCTGGCAGAAGTCTATACTCAAGGGACTATTAGGAAAGTACATTAAATAGGAAGAGGTGAGGAAACAACAATACCAATGTCAAGAGAAATAAGCAAGTACAATTTTGAATGTCAAGGAAGGTAGGTGAGTTCAAGAATCTGGAATGGAAATAAAAAGAAAAGTCAAATATATGGATGAGACCTATACACTTATCCTATTTGCAGGCTTGCTCGGTATAGTAGTATAACCGAGACAATATACTCTCGACCTGCATGGGCCACCACTAAAAATATGTCACGTCCCAGTCCCAAAATACGTAGGACTAGGAATACGTAAGCATGCTAGCCATATGTATATGTCAACTCTAATATATGAAAACCATGCACATACGTATGATATTTTATGAATAATAATTCACAAGTGGTATATAATTTCACCAGTCACATGCAATACTAATCTCATCCACAAAACTAGTTAGTAATAAATAACCAAATATGACAATTAACCAAGTATAAAAATAGTCGAGAAGAACTAGTAGTCGAGTGGAGACAAATCTACTACCAACTAGGATATGAAAGACAATAAAATAAGTACATCTTCTAGTGATCAAGAAGCTCTCGAAGGGAAGACCTCCTCGAAAGAGAAAGAAGTAGCAAGTCATGATACGTGCTCCAGCAAACAGTCATGATCTTCTATACCTGGAAAGGGTGCCAGGTCCTTAGAGGGACATAACAAATACACAAAAAATTGACATGCATGAAGGTAAAGCAGTAAACAATAAATAGGGTAACTAACCATCTATGTAAAATACACTTGAGACATCTCTAGTGGCACATGGGGGGAGAAATAGAAGAACAGTCGTCCCATCAGGCGTTCCGTAGAACTCAGGGGTTACACAGTTACACCATTTTCACAGTACAGTAAGGAACAAAAATTCCATACGCTCACTAGAAGATTCTTTTCTCCCAATGAACTATCTGAACCGTATACGCGGTGCAGACATAATGCAACGACGTCAATAAAAATCTAGAACTCAAACTAATACCAACTACTAACACAAGACACGAACTAACGTATCAATGACCAGTCAACACGCTAGTCCATGCACTCACTCACTCACTCAGACAGTGAACGTGTTTGAACAAGTTTTAGGTCGAAAGATACCTCGTACCTTCACAATAATCCAACCCCACAACAAGACAAGTATAATGGTTGGACCACCATACCATGTGTCAGGTCAGAAGATACCTCGTATCTTAACAATATACTGGGTAAGTCTGCTACTATAAGATGTGTGCACACAACTAACAAATAAAAACTAGACATAATATAAACTGACAATAAAATCAAGCAAGGTGTACTTGCCTTCCAAGCCAAGCTGCGAGCACAACAAGTCTGGTCCGAAGCTATCCACAGGAACGTCTAAACACCTACCAATTAATTATTATACTAATTAGACTCTTATTCTACCAGTCAAATTAAGTTATTATCTAGTTATTAATCCTATGTTGGTTGCACATGCAAGTAACTACACGCCAAAATATTACTAACCATTAACATTGCCAAAAAATATTTTTAAATTATTAATTATTAAAACTATTAATTCTGGGATTTTATTAAAAATAGGGTTTTTATTGATAGGATCGTCTCCTATAAATTCTATGAGTCCAAAGCTAAGTAGAAACTAAGAATTATTTTACTAGAAAAATTCTTGAAATTTTCATTAATAGCTTTACTTTTTATTGCAATTATTTGTAGAAAATTAAATAATTTTTTATGAAAACTTAATTTAGATTTTTGATTGCCTTTATTTTCCATAAAGATAGTTATTTTCCATGAAAAATAATATTTTGTGGTTGAGTGCGCCTTTTTCTATGGAAATTTAAATTTTTTGTTGAAAAGGTTATATTTTCCAAGCAACTTCTAATGAATAATTAATGTAAGAAAGTCCAAAATGAGCCTCAAATTCATGAAATATAACAAAATTAATCAAATCAATGTCATATAAATCATTGAAATCTAACAAAGCAAAGACAACATTGAAATTCAAATAAAGTTGTAAAAAATCTCCAACAAATCCATCATTCTAAAATGCTAAAACGCGGGAGGGGGGGGGATCCTTTACAAGATTACGGTATATCCATGATCGTTGGAACTCCTCATCCATGATCACAAGAAAGAATTTTTTTCTTCTTCATATGTAAAATCCCTCCCAGATTTTTGAATTTATTCAATTATGAGTTTTTAAGTTGTTATTACTAAGTTACTATGTTATTACTAGATAAATAGCTATTAATGACTTCCTAAGTTATTTTTCAAATTGGGGTGTATTATAAATATGGTAGTATTATTGCTTTCTTGTTTTACATTATTAAATGTGTTTTTCATTTCTTCTCGATATCCTCTTAAGCCAAATCCTCATCTCCACCCCCCTATTTTTTTTATTCTGGGTTGCATGAGTTCTTCAAAATAAAACAATAGAGTTTATATCATCACACATATATATAATCTATATATGTTCATAAACCAAGAAAAGATTGAAGAAGGAAGGAGAGAAGGATTAAAGAAACTTACTAGAAGAAGAATGAAGGAGATGCTAGGGTTCTTGGATGGAGGAGGTGGTGTGGTGTCCACGTGAAGAGGGAGGTCGGCGGCTTGGAGGTGGTAGGAGAAGAAAGTTAGGGTTTTGGTGGAGGGGATTGGGTTAGGGTTTGTGGAGGAAAGATGATAAGGAGATATTGTAACGCCCCAGTCCCAAATTAGGTAGGACTAAGAATATGTAACATGCCAGCTACGCATTCGACCAGACTCTGGTCCGACTCGAATACGTATAAGTTGTATAATAAGGGTAACTATCTAAGAATACCAAAAATATCTATGTCTCAATCCACATAAAGAACAAAATATCAAGAATGAACTACATGTGCTAAAGTCGGCCGCCCAATAACACATAAGCTCGAATAGACTCGAGAAAAAAATATGAGTCTATAAAAAATTAGACTACAACAGTAGATAAATCAATAATATGAATAAATAACCATAACAATAAAATTTAGCTTGATCTTGCTTTATTGTCCGTGTTGCAGCTTGATCAATCTCTGTCTCGACTCAGGAGGAAGAAAGAATTAACTCTGCATATTTAGGAAGGATTGGACATTGTATGCAATATGCAGTCTTTTTCTGATAACTGATTAGTGAGCGCATTGTCCAAACATTCTTTTCTCATATGCGAGAGCGCTTAAAAAATTAAGCAAAATCTCAACAGTTCGGCTTTGAATTCTATGTACGGTCCTTTGCTTAGGAAAATGAACCGTAATTTTCTTTGACTGATGAATCATCGAACCGTCGCCCTCTTTCACTGATGAATCATGTGTGAAAATTTGAACCGTTGTCCTCCTTCTTATAAATAGTGGAGTCAGCTACTCCATTCAATATTCTTCATCTGAACTTGCTGATGGCTTCCCAGGATACTTCATATAAGTACCTGGCACCAATGCCGCATGACAGAGAAATACACATCAGCAACTCCAAGCAGGCTCCACAATGGTCTATGCTGCAAAACTGGCAAGGGACCAGGTCCTCAGAGAGACTTAACAAGGTACAAGAAATAACATGCCAAGGTAAAACAGAATAATACAACATACTCAAGGGTAAACTACTGTAACCATCTAGGTAATATGCACGTGAGGAGATCACTCGTACTCAGGCTAAAACCACTATAAGCTCTGTGTCGGGGAGCCCATAGTAGCAAGTAATATCACGTAGGGCCAGTATATGTGCCAAAGATCTGAGACAGAGTCTAAGGAACCTCCAGTAGTATAGTATATATATACAATCATAATCAGCCTATAGTATGGTGTATCTCTCCCCACCCAATGTAACCTCATGTCTCATGTCCACGATGTCTCATGTCCATAACACACAAGATCATGACCTCTAGCTAGTACAATGAGTCATAATGATATCTATATAATATGCAAGTCTCATATCACGAATCATGTAAGCCTATACAGAACTACCATGAATAACTCAAGAAATATTATGTCACATGAAATAGTGTCAAGTGTCCTATGGTATGACGTACTTGGTAAAGCAAGCACGTAAAAATAGGATCGTGGAATCAACTCTCTAAGTGACGTTACTCGACTTTGCGTACGGCGTCGACACTCGAATCTTGTTCGGACGCTAAGAAACATCTCATGGTCCTAGGTTGAACAGGTACATCACAAGAGTATATATATATATATATATATATATATATATATATATATATATATATAGAAGAAATACAAGCAGATAATATAACAGGATCTACTGCAAGTTTGGCAAGGTAC
Source organism: Iris macrosiphon (assembly GCA_036927795.1). Taxonomy (NCBI): domain Eukaryota; kingdom Viridiplantae; phylum Streptophyta; class Magnoliopsida; order Asparagales; family Iridaceae; genus Iris; species Iris macrosiphon. Next base: position 28,140,396 of record JAYESA010000014.1, on the reverse strand, counting down.
ACTTGCCTGGGTTCTGAACTCCGTCAACTGCTCCTGGAAAAGTGACATCATCAATATTTTCAGAATACTTGAAATAGTTAGGATTGACTACCCAAAAGTCCAATTTGGACACAGGGATAAAAATGGCAATTTTGGATCAAAACGGGGTCCACAAGTGGCCCACTTCGCACCAAAAAGTGTGCCGCAAACAAGGTTCTCCAAATTTAGCAAACTTAGTGTCTATGAGTCCAGAACGATGGAACAAACTCAACAAAGTATTCAAAATTGGATTTTGATGAGCCGTTCATGAAATCACCCGTCGAGTGGAACCGTAGGGCCCGCGAAACAGTATTTCGTCAACGTTCTCATAATCGAACCAAACTTGGGTCACAAGTTTAGCGTAATGCTGCGAATTCGATGGCACAAGTTTCTTTATGAAACGATAAGCACACACGAAGTTATGACAAGGTGTCGGAATAGGCCGATACGGTATTTTTCTAAGGATACACGTTAATTCCGGTATGCACGCACATCCAAATCAAGTTTTGCGAAATCCCACACGTCCGCGTTGACGATACGCGTATTTCAGTAAATTCTCACGTGACAAAGTCACCTTGTTTGGTGGAACGTATCCCGTATTATAAAATTTTAGATTTTTAAAAGTATTTTATGAAGCCTACTCTATCTACTATTTTGATTGATGAATTGATCAAACTAGTTTCTGGAATTTGGAGGAGTTATAGAGGATATATAGGACTGTATACCTGATCAAACAATTTGAATTTAGATCAATTGTCATGGAGAACGACGGATGCAAAGTTCATCCAAAACTCAGTTTTCTGTGATAAAACAGAGTACGGTCTCTGTTCGTGACCGTCGGCGGCGACGGGGGTGAGCAAGATCAGATCCAATATTGTCACACGGAGTTCGCCGGAAGGATACACGCGTTTGACGGATCTTGGAGGAAGCGCTCTGATTCGAACACGGCAGCATTGCAGAGGTCGACGGATCAAAAAAACGTAGTGGAACTCGAGCACGGATCAACTCATTGGTGCTGCGACGACTGGGAGGTGCAGGCGGTCGACGGCGGGGTCAGGGTAAAGGTGAAGGTAGCGGTGGTGTATATAGATGAAGAGAAGGGGGTTCCTGGAGGTGAATAGAAAGGTCGGGGGTTACAGTCTGAACGGAGGGGGGTTTCGGGTCTGGATATCGGGTTTGGGTTTCGGGTATTGGTTTGGATTTTGGGTGTAGGTTTAATATAATTATTATTATTATATAATACCACACACACACACACACACACACACACACACACACACACACATATATATATATATATATATATATATATATATATATATATATATATATATATATATATATATATATATATATATATATATATATAATAAATAGATTTTGGGTGTAGGTTTAATATAATTTTGTGTGTGTGTATGTATGTATGTGTGTGTGTGTGTGTGTCCATTTATAAATAGATTTGTACCTCAAATAATTTTCAGAAAAATCTACAATACTTTAATAATATTTGTACACCCAAAAATATATTTTCTGTGTAATATTTGTAATTAATTAAATATACATAAATAACTATCCATAAATTTTATATTTTCTAATTAGCTAAAAAATAATGAAAATTTTCCTTAATCTCAAATAAATAAATAATTACAATAATAAAAATAATAAAATTTAAAATTTAAAATTTAAAATTTAAAATTTAAAATTTAAAATTTAAAATTTAAAATTTAAAATTTAAAATTTAAAATTTAAAATTTAAAATTTAAAAAATTAATGGGTTTACAGATATTACATATATATATATAGGGAGAGAGAGAAGAGAGGAAGGGGTCGGCCTTGGGGGTGCGCGGGTTTGGGAGAGAGGGTAGGATTAGGATGGATAGTTATTTATTAGGAGATTTCCAAATTAGGTTGTTAGTTATTAAATAGTCAACAACTAATCAATAACTAACTAATGAATAAGATTTGATTTGATTTGATTCTAAGGAAATAAAATAATGGACAATTAATATGCAAATCTAAGGTAAATCTTTGGTAGTTGAAATTTGATTGGGCTTCTAAGGGAATAATTAATAGACAATTAGTATGCAAATCTAAGGTAAATCTTTGGTAGTGAAGATTTGATTGGGCTTCTAAGAAGATAATAAATAAATAAATAAATCCTACAAAAGAGGGAAGTGGCATAATTTGACATGGAGGAATTATGGGTTGCTTATTGAAGAAGGTTGGATTAAAAAATAATCACAAATAAATTATATATATATATAAATATATAAATATTAAATATAATAAACTACGGTTGTTACACTAGTGTCATACTAATGTTAAATGATCGAATCTGAGTCACAAAAAGTGTCATGCCTCAGTCCCAAAATACCGAGAGACTAGCCACGTGGCAATGGCCAGCAGTACAACTCAAATGGGCAAACCCAATTTAATGGACCCGTTAGAGTGCACTTAAGCTGTAAGAAATATAAATACAAGTCTACACCATCTATCACAGTATAATTCTAGTCTCACCTACAGAAAGTAAACATAATTCAATATGATAGACAAGTCAAGATAATAGATAAAAAGATAACAGTCCATCATCAAGTCCACATAAGTAGTGTCTCAGGAAACAACCCGACACAATAAAGAAAAGAGAATAATAACAATATATATGTCCATGAGTCCAAGTATGAAATAACACTAAGCATTAATAACCGAGTAAGTAACTGAGTACTCAGGAGAAATCATCTGGCACAACCTCGTCCTCTGGTGCCAATACTGCTCCAGCGTCAGCTCATGTCCTGTAAACCTCGAGGTAATCCTCCTCTGTTGTACCTGGGGACATAATCTGAATCCAGGTCCTCAGGGGATATAGCAAGGTACAATAAACACTCAAGCCAAATGAAATGCAGTAAATAAAAATAGATCCTCAGGGCAAGCTATATAACCAGCTAAGTGAAATGCAAATAAGAGCATCACTAGTACTCAGGCTGAGTCTACTATAGGCTCTGTGTCGGGGAGCCCATAGCAGTAAGTAGTCTCCAGTAGTATAGTATATATATAAATAATCAGCATATAGCATGTGTGTCTCTCCCCATCCAATGTAACCTCATGTCTCATCTCCACAATGTTTTATGTCCATAACACGCAAGATTATGACCTTTAGCTAGTACAATGAGTCATAATGATATCTCTATAATATGCAAGTCTCAAATCTTGAATCTTGTAAGCTTATACAGAATCACCATGAATAACTCAAGAAAGTTTCTGTCACATAAAATAGTGTCAAGTGTCCTATGGTATGACATACTTGGTAAGCAAGCACGTAATATAAGATCGTGGAATCAACTCTCTAAATAACGTTACACGACTCCGCATACGGCACCGACACTCGAATCTTGTTCGGACGCTGAGCAACATCTCACAGTCCTAGGTTGAACAAGTACATCACAGAAGTATATATATAGAAAGAACACAAGCAAATAATATAATAAGATCTCTCCAGGTTTGGCAAGGTACACTTGCTTGGGTTCTGTACTCCGTCAACTACTCCTGTAATAGTGGAATCTCCAAGTACGCCTCCGGATGCTAAAACAAACATCACTAATGCTCTTAGAATACTTGAAATAGTTAGGATTGACTATCCATAAGTCCAATTTGGACACATGGGCAGAATTGACAATTTCGGGTCAAAGCGGGATCCATATGTGGCCCACTTTGCACCATAAAATGTACCAAAGAAAAAGTTCTCAAAATTTAGTAAACTTACTGTCTACAAGTCCAGAATAATGAAATAAATCCAACGAAACATCCAGAACTGGATTCCGATGAGCCGGTCATGAAATCACCTGTTAAGTGGAACCGTGTGGCCGACAAAAGGGCCGACAAAACGGTAGTTCGTCAACGTTCTCAGAATCGAACCAAACTTGGGTAACATGACTAGCGTAACGCTGCGAATCCAATGATGCAAGTTTCATTGTGAAACCACTAGCACACACAAAATTATGATAAGTGTCAGAATAGGTCAATACGGTACTTTTCGATGGATATGCGTTGATTTCGGTGTGCACGCACATCCAAATCAAGTTCCACAAAATTCTACACGTCCGCTTTAACGATACGCGCCTTTCGATAAAATATTCATGCGACGAAGTCACCTCTTTTAGCGGGACGTACCCCGTATCAAGAAATTTTGGGTTTACAAAATCAAGTTTTTGACAGATTTCAGCATCAAATAAACACAGCCTAATTCGAATTAAAAGAAAGTGTTTAAAGAGATTAAAACTAGGTTATGCTGTTAAAAAGTCTGTTCAAGTAGAATTTTAACATTGTGTACCATTATGGAGATAACAGGACTTAAACATGCGTACCTGAAACAGTTTCTATTCTAAAACTAACTCATTTTTTCCTGTTTTGTGTCACGATTTGCGATCGACACAGGACATAATAAACTAAACTAATTAAACAGGGTTCATGGGGGTCATGTGGTCTTTACATAAGACTCGACAATTCGTTATTTGGTTTACTGTACAGGAAGAAAAGGAGTTGGGAAGAAGGGTACCTTGTTTGGCTCTGCTGCTCGTGTGAAGACTAGCGGGCTGTTTGCGGTGGCGCACGGCGGTCAGCGGTGGTGGACGGCGGTCGGCGGTATTTTCCTGGAGGTAGGGGAAGGCTGGTGGTGGTCTGATCTAAGGGGATGTATATATAGGGAGTGAAAGGGGGGTTTCAGGAAGATGAAAGAAGGAGTCGCCGGTCGATTTCGGGGAGATGAATGGAGGGGTGCAGTACGGTTACAGAAGCTGGGAGGGTTTACTGTAGCTGGGGAATCGGGTTTCGGGTGTGAGTGCGGGTATGGGTTTGGGTACGGGTTGGTTTTGGGTTTGGGGTTTAGTTAATATTATTAATTAATACCACACACACACACACACACATATATATATAGTTGTACACCCAAAAATATTATTAATTAATACCATTATAAATAGGTTTGAACCCCAAATAATTCTCAAAAAAAATCTATAATTCTCTAATAATAGTTGTACACCCAAAAATATTTTTTTATAATATTTATAATTAAATAAATATACATAATTATCTGTTCATAAATATATATTTATCTAATTAGTTAAAATTAATGAAAAAAATCTTCCTTAATCTCAATAATTACATAATATCAATATTAATAAAATTTAAAATTAAATCTAAAAATCGGGGGGTTTACAATCTACCCAACTTAAAAGAATTGTGTCCTTGCAATTTTGAAAATAAAATATAACCGGTCAGAAAATGTTTGCTACAGAAGAGATGACGCGGTTGTATGACATTTGTTGAAGCATGACACAAAGGATAAGGGACCATGAACAAAGAAAAAATCGAAAGAAAGGGTGAGGGTTTTGTTCAAGCAGAACACGTAGGGAAGCAATAAAATTTTTTTCCTAGGCAATGAGAGATAAGTAACTCAAGAGTAAAGGAGCCTGATTAGAGCGAGGATCAACTGCAGCTTCTGAAAACTTGGGTACCACTTACATATTACTACTCTAGACCAACAAGTTCATGCTAATATAATACTAAGTATAGGCTAGGGAATGGAACTAATAGGCACATGCTAAAGTATTACTAGGAATATTCGTTACTATAGCTAGCTATGATAAAACTAAACCTTACCCATATTCGCTACTCCTCGAGTTCGTGCCTCCTCCACTGTCATCGCAAAAGCCTGTCCACATCCCTGTGGTGGTGCCCTCTGCTGTTGTTGGGCCTGCTGGAAGAGGGTTGTTTGTAATGCCAATGGTGGCCTCAGTTGATATCCTTCCGGTGCTGGTGGTCTGAATCCTCCATCTTCCGCCTGTGATGCTCCTCGTACTGGATAAGATGGTCGATGTGGCTGCTGGACTGGTCTCGGTACTGGTAAAGCTTGTCGGTTTACCATCGGTGCTCCCTCTTGACGCTCAGGAAAATCCTTGGCTGAATGTTGGCTGGATCCGCAAACCAAGCATAGTCCCAACTTGCGTCTGTACTCACTCTCGTAATGATCTCGCTTGCCATAATATTGACATGTAGGCAGTGTATGCGAAGTTGCTCTGGGTGGCTGGTGCATGTGAGGTCTCTTTGCAGCTTCTCCCTGTGATGCTCTGGTTGATGCTGATGTGAACTTCCATTTTTGGCTGGACTCTCTCCTGGTGACGGGCTCCATGCGTCAAGCTACAGCAAGGACGTCCGTGAATGAAGTAGGTACAACGGAGCCGATTAATCTCTTTAGCTCAAAACTAAGTTTGTCAAAGAACTTGTTCGCCTTCTCCTCTTCTGTCAGAATCAGAGTAGGGGCGAAGCAACTTAAACGGATGAACTCTACATTGTACTCTTCTACCGTCATGTTGCCTTGAGTGAGGCGGTTAAACTTATTCCTAAGTTCTGCTCTGGCAATGGCTGGAATATACATCTCCTGGAAGAGTCTAGAGAACTTCTCCCAAGTAACTTGGTCTAGTCCAAGCCGTCTCTCATCAGATAGCCACCAGTGATGTGCATTGCCCGTCAACTGCATCCTTATGACAGTCATCCAACGCTCCCTCGGAAGCTCAGCTGCTTCTAATTGGTGTTGAGTGTTTGTGAGCCACTCATGAACTTCAGTGGGCTCCTCCTTGCCAGAAAAAGTATGGGACTTCAACTAGCAGAAATCAGTGATAGATCTCGTTGATGGCCGTCTAGCTGGTGAGTTTGCCTGCTCCAGTGCGGTCACTATACTGTTCCATAGGTTCTCTGCTTGGTGACGATGAGCCTCTTGATGAACCTACTCTTGTGCTTGCATCATTGTGTAGAATATTTAGAATATCTATTATCCGTCCATAGGCTGTCCTGGTAGAAAAATGGGCATCGGTGGAGTAAACTACGGCGATGGTGGAATATCGTCTCGCCGGAACCTCGAGGCACGATGATCTGCTTAATTGCTTTGTTGAGTGGAGGGATCTCCACTTAGTGGCGTTACCCCATCGTCGTAGGTGACCACAACACCTTGTGGAATTCCCGTGGGAGTCTCGTCGCTGGCTCATGGATCCATTACTATATATATAAAGTAAACTATAAGAGTCATACAGAGGAATCAAGGTAGGCTGCAAGTCAACAAATTATTTTAAATTCGATATAGAGGTCAAGAACAGGTCAACAAGTGGATGAGATCATATAATTTATTCTATCCTAATTTGCAGGCTTGCTTGGTTTCTTAGTTGAAACCAAAGCAATATATTGTCTGACTTGTATAGGCCACCACAAAAACTATGTCATGTCCCAGTCCCAAAATACCGAGGGACTAGCCACGTAGCAATGGCCAGTAGCACAACTCCAATAGGCAAACCCAATTTAATGGACCCGTTAGAGTGCACTTAAGCTGTAACAAATATAAATACAAGTCTACACTATCTATCACAGTATACTTCTAGTCTCATCCACAGAAAGTAAACACAATTCAATATGATAGACCAGTCAAGATAATAGATAAAAAGATAATAGTCCATCATCAAGTCCATATAAGTAGTATCTCGGGGAATAATTCGACACAATAAAGAAAAGAGAATAATACCAATACATATGTCCCTGAGTCCAAATATGAAATAACACTAAGTATTAATAACTGAGTAAGTAACTGAGTACTCAGGAGAAATCCTCTGGCACAACCTCGTCCTCTGGTGCCAATACTGCTCCAACATCAGCTCATGTCACGTAAACCTCAGGATAATCCTCCTCTGCTGTACCTAGGGACATAATTCGGATCCAGGTCCTCAGGGGACATAGCAAGGTACAAGAAACACTCAAGCCAAATAAAATACAGTAAATAAAAATAGATCCTCGAGACAAGCTATGTAACCAGCTAAGTGAAATACAAATGAGAGCATCACTAGTACTCAGACTGAGTCTACTACAGGCTCTGTGTCGGGGAGCCCATAGCAGCAAGTAGTCTCCAATAGTATTGTATATATATAAATAATCATCTTATAGCATGTGTGTCTCTCCCTACCCAATGTAATCTCATGTCTCATTTTCACAACGTCTCATGTCCATAACATGCAAGATCATGACCTATAGCTAGTACAACGAGTCATAATGATATCTCTATAATATGCAAGTCTCAAATCTCGAATCTTGTAAGCTTATACAGAATCACCATGAATAACTCAAGAAATATTCTGTCACATGAAATAGTGTCAAGTGTCATATGGTATGACGTACTTGGTAAGCAAGCACGTAAAAATAGGATCGTGGATTCAACTCTCTAAATAACGTTACACGACTCTGCGTACGGCGTCGACACCCGAATCTTGTAAGGATGCTAAGCAATGTCTCACGGTCCTAGGTTGAATATGTATATCACAGAAGTATATATAGAGAAATAACACAAGCAAATAATATAACAAGATCTCTGCAGGTTTGGCAAGGTACACTTGCTTGGGTTCTGAACTCTGTCAACTGCTCATGTAATAGTGGAATCTTCAAGTACGCCTTCGGATGCTAAAACAAATATCATCAATGCTCTCAAAATACTTAAAATAGCTAGAATTGACTACCCATAAGTTCTATTTGGACACAGGGACAGAATTGACAGTTTTGAGTCAAAGCGTGGTCCACATATGGCCCACTTTGCACCGTAAAATATGCTAAAGATTAAGTTCTCCAAATTTAGCAAACTTAGTGTCTATGAGTCTAGAACGATGATACAAACCCAACGGAACATCCAGAATTGGATTCCGATGAGCTGGTCACAAAATCACCCGTTAAGTGGAACCGTGGGGCCCGCGAAATCGTATTTCGTCAACGTTCTCAGAATCAAACCAAAGTTGGGTCACAGGACCAGTGTAACGCTGGAAATCCGATGGCGTAAATTTTATTATGAAATAACAAGTACACACAAAATTATGACAAGTGTCAGAATAGGTCGATACGGTATTTTTTTACGGATACGCGTTGATTTCGGTGTACACGCACATCTAAATCAAGTTTCGTAAAATTCCACATATCCACGTTGACGATATGTACCTTTTGATAAAATTCTCATGTGATGAATTATCCTCGTTAAGTGGGACGCATCCCGTATCGAGAAATTTTGGGTTTAAGAAATCAAGTTTTTGACAAATTTCAGCATCAAATAAATCACAATCTAATTCAAATTAAAAGAAAGTGTTTAAAGGGATTAAAACTAGGTTATGCTATCAAGAAGTTTGTTTAATTAGAATTTTAATATCGTTTGCCGTTATAGAGATAACGAGACTTAAACACGCGTACCTGGAATAATATATGTTCTAAAACTAAGTCATTTTTTTTTTATTTTTTGTCGTAATTTACGATCGACACAGGACACCATAAACTAAACTAATTAAACAGGGTTTATGAGGGTCATGTGGTCTTCACATAGGACTCGACGGTTTATTATTTGGTTTACTGTACAAGAAGAAAAGGAGATGGGAAGAATGGTACCTTGTTTGGCTCTGGTGCTCGTAAGAAGACTAGTGGGCTATTTACGGCGGCGCACGGCTATCAGCGGCGGTCTACGACGGTCGGTGGTGTTTGCCTGGAGGTAGGGGAAGGCTGGTGGTGTCTGATCTAAGGTGATGTATATATAGGGAGTGAAAGGGGGGTTTCAGGAAGATGAAAGGAGGAGTCGACGGTCAGTTTCAGGGAGATGAATGGAGGGGTGCGGTGCGGTTACAGAAGCTGGGGGGGGGAGGTTACTGTAGCTGGAGAATCGGGTTTAGGGTGTGAGTACGGGTATGGGTTTGGGTATGGGTTAGTTTCGGGTTTGGGGTTTAGTTAATATTGTTAATTAATACCACACACACACACACACACACAAACACACACACACACACACACACACACACACACACACACACACACACACATATATATATATATATATATATATATATATATATATATATATATATATATATATATATATATATATATATATATATGGCAATTATAAATAGGTTTGAACCACAAATAATTCTCAGGAAAAATCTATATTTCTCTAATAGTAGTTGTACACACAAAAAAAATTATGTGTAATATTTGTAATTAAATAAATATACATAATTATTTGTCCATGAATATATTTTTATCTAATTAGCTAAAATTAATGAAAAAATCTCGCTTAATCTCAATAATTACATAATACCAATATTAATAAAATTTAAAATTACATCTAAAAATTAGAGAATTTACAGAAAGATCCTACAAGTAGTGTCTCCCGTGTAGGCTACTTCCTACGAAGGACGTTATATATTTTTGGGTCATCCTATGTCATTAATATCCAAACCACGGTAAAGTGTCCTAATATAACAATTGAACTTTAATCGATTTAAAATAATCTAAAATAATTATAATAAATATAAAATACACACAAAATATCTATTTTTGGTGAGGGGGTTTACACTTTGTATGGAAGGAGATGCATATCACCTTTAGCTTGGGATGTCATTGGTGAGAGGCAGATGCTTAGTCAAGAGATAATTTCTCAGTCGGTTGGAGTGATCAGGCAGATCAGAGAGTATCTCAGAATGGCTTAGGATCACCAGCGTCATTAGGTAGATCAATACCATCGTCATCTTGAGTTCTTTGTCTATGACCATGGATTTCTAAGAATTTTGGAGGGGTGCGGTGCGGTTACAGAAGCTGGGGGGGAGGTTACTGTAGCTGGAGAATCGGGTTTAGGGTGTGAGTACGGGTATGGATTTGGGTATGGGTTGGTTTCGGGTTTGGGGTTTAGTTAATATTGTTAATTAATACCACACACACACACACACACACACACACACACACACACACACACATATATATATATATATATATATGGCAATTATAAATAGGTTTGAACCACAAATAATTCTCAGGAAAAATCTATATTTCTCTAATAGTAGTTGTACACAAAAAAAATTATGTGTAATATTTGTAATTAAATAAATATACATAATTATTTGTCCATGAATATATTTTTATCTAATTAGCTAAAATTAATGAAAAAATCTCGCTTAATCTCAATAATTACATAATACCAATATTAATAAAATTTAAAATTACATCTAAAAATTAGAGAATTTACAGAAAGATCCTACAAGTAGTGTCTCCCGTGTAGGCTACTTCCTACGAAGGACGTTATATATTTTGGGGTCATCCTATGTCATTAATATCCAAACCACGGTAAAGTGTCCTAATACAACAATTGAACTTTAATCGATTTAAAATAATCTAAAATAATTATAATAAATACAAAATACACACAAAATATCTATTTTTGGTGAGGGGGTTTACACTTTGTATAGAAGGAGATGCATATCACCTTTAGCTTGGGATGTCATTGGCGAGAGGCAGATGCTTAGTCAAGAGATAATTTCTCAGTCGGTTGGAGTGATCAGGCAGATCAGAGAGTATCTCAGAATGGCTTAGGATCACCATCGTCATTAGGTAGATCAATACCATCGTCATCTTGAGTTCTTTGTCTATGACCATGGATTTCTAAGAATTTTGCCTACCCGTAGAGTTATCAGATTTGGAGTACGGGAAAAGCTTAGTCCCAGATATATATGCTCATTCGATATTCTCGAGCAAGTTGGAGACGTATCATATCGTTTAGCTCTTCCACCATCACTCCATGAGGTACATGACGTCTTTCATGTATCTCAGTTGCACCGGTATATTTCAGACCTGAGCCATATCCTGGATCATTCGGAGTTGGTCGTTGGTACCGACCTATCGTATGAGGAGAGGCCCGTGTCTATTTTGGACCAGAGAGAGAAGGTTATCAAGAATCAGACTATCAAATTAGTTCGTGTTGCTTGGGGGCATCACTCACTGGGCGAGTCAACGTGGGAGCGCGATGATGATATGCGTACTCGTTATCCATTTCTCTTCGACTTGGGAGATATACTTATTCGTATACCCGTGTCATATCATATCTTGTATATGTGATTGATTGTTAACTTATCTGTTATATCTGTTATTATTTTCTTTTCTGATTTTTTTTATGCCCAGGAAATTTTATGCTCACATGACTTCCCTGCTTGTTATAGTTGTGTGCTTGCCTTCTTGGATTTTTTTGTTAGTTGATTTTGGATCCTTATGAAAAATTTGAGGACGGAATTTTTCTAAGGAGGGGAGAGTTGTGAGACTCGTCTCACAGTATTCGTATTTTATGCGGATATATATTTTTGTGCTATTTATTGTATTTTATTGGTTCTCGAGGAAGCTCCGAAATTCTAAAAACTAAAACTTTAATACCTGACCGGTATACCGACGGTATACTGCCCGGCAGATATTTGTTTTACTTTTCGAGATATTTTCGAGAACTTCTCTATAAATAGTACTCGAGTTCATTTTATTTCTTTTTTCCCTTTCTTTCTCTTCTTTTCTTTATTTCTCTCTCAAGCTTGGAGCTTGGAGCTTGGCCTTGAGACTTGGAGTGTGGTTTCTAAACCCCCTTCGTGGTGGTGGACTAGAAGTTTAGGCTGGAAGCTCATTTTAGACAAGTACACATTGCCGATTTCGTGAACTTCTTTTACTTTATGTCATTTTACTTTTCTGGAGCTTTGGTTGTTACTTTTTAGCTAGACATGCTTTACTATAGTTGTTCATATCGTGAATTCTAGCCTAGTGACCATTTCGGTTTTGATTTCTGGTAGAATCTTGTTCCGTCCCTTTTTGGTAACTCGGTAACGGAAATGGTACTTGAGTTGTGACCGTGAGATTTAGTCCATATTGTGATATGTGACTTACCCTAGACTTGACTTCTTGTTAGACTTGGTTTTGGTCATTGTTGGGATTTGATTTGGGTCCTGAAAATTAGACTTGACTTTAACCATGTTTATCCCTGAAAACCGGCATACCGACGGTATACTACAGTATACTGACGGTATACCGATTTTAACCAACTTGGATTTTTATATATTTTTTGTAAACACTATCGGTATACTGACGGTGTACTACAGTGTACCAACGCTATACTAATCATTGCCGACATTGTTAACCGACTTCAAGATATTTTTATTGGCCAGCATACCGACGATATACTACAGTATACCGACCGCATACCGATCTGTGGAACTTTGTTTTCTAAAACCTTTTCTGCCTACTTAGAACGGCATACCGACGGTATACCGATTTGATGGAATCCATAACTTGTTGTATTTTTTCTATCTCTGGACCGGTATACCGACGGTGTACTGGACTGTACCGACGGTATACCGATCGTGCTCTTTCTTTAGAAATTCTTGGGATTTTTGTGATTTCATTTTGATTCTTCTGATTTTTGCTTGGACACGCGATGACTTGACCAGACTAGACATGAACTTACATGGCTTCAAATGACTTAACTTGGCTTTACTCGGTTTCACCCGGCTTTATCCGGCTACACGTGATGACATTATTGACTGGACTTGACTTGGCATGACTTTACATGACTTCATTGGACATGGCTTGACTTGGTTTAACTTGGCTTTATCTGGATGGACTTGGATTTACATGGTTGTATATGGCTTCACATGGCTTTACCTGGTTTCACTTGGTTTCACGTGCCTTGGTTGTTGTCATAGCCTATATGAGTCCGTTTGTGCAATGTATATTAAAACTTGTCTATATTACTATTAGAACTTGTTTTGTTGCATCATATCTAGGATGGATTCTATGAAATGCCACACCCGGATTAATACAAGAAACTACTAGGGGTTAATAATTAGAGATTCACTTAGTACATAGCTAGGGATTTTTTAGATTGCATGCAGTCCCGGTTATTCATATAGTTATCTTGTGGAGTATCTAGTGATTTATCTTGTGGAGTATCTTGAGGAGTATCCGGTGCTGATTTGTGCATATGGATATCCCGGACAGACTACAAGGGCATGCGATCAGAAGGAACTCTAGTATCGCGTTGTAATATAATTGTTAGTAATTAGGATTGTGATAGCCCTAGTTAGTTAAAGTATCAAGACATACTTATATGATTTGCCGTAATTTATGGATGATGGATAGTCTAGGATTTACATGATCACGCCTTTATTTTCTGTACTTATTACTCTATTGCTTATCAATTCAGGATATGTCTCATTACATGTTTACAGTATTTTCTTTATTATCCTGAGATCATTTATATTCAATCTTTACTTTCGGTATTTGTATTGCTTATGTTGTTGGTTTAAGTTTTTAGATTTGCTTTCTTTGTGGTACTTGCTATTGGGGTATGACCCCACTGATTTTGCATGTACAGATCCAGTAGCAGCATCAGAGGATCTTTCGTACTTTTCTGATGATGGTGACCACCAGGAGCACCAGACCACTTGAGTAGATTTTTTTTTACTTTTCCACTCTGATGTACATTCTCTTTTTGTTGACGTTTAGCCACCGAGCATGTGTTTAGCTCGTGTTTTGGTTTTATCAGTTAGCCTACGGGCAATAGCATGATTGACATATCCTAGAGTTGATCATGTATGACTCAGATTCTGACTAGTTTATTCATTTTGTGTTTACTAGCATTATGCTCATTTGTATATTATAGTTTAGGACGCTTTACTATTATATTTCAGCTAATCTTACATCTTGTTATTATTCATGTTGTTCTTGTGATTGAGACACTAGAGTTTGTTGGACCTAAGCTTGACTGTTGGTTTGTAGTAGTGATCGCTCATGTCTTATAGCTTCACCGTATATGCGGAGTACCGGTGTGCTCTAAGTATACATAGATGTCCTTGTCAGCCCTGCTCTCCAGTATTCTGGTTCTGGGACGTGACATAACATGCTATGACGTCAGTCCTAAGGTCGACAATCCTAGTATCTCAATCTAAAAATTAAAAGTATCAAGAGTATATCATACATGAAATTAAAGAGGCATCCCAGAATATATATATCATATATGATCATGAAGCTAGTGAATACAAAATCCTGCACTAGCAAAGTACAAATATATATGATCCCAAATACCAGCCTAGGTCTAGTATACACAATCACTCTGACTGAGGTCAGATGGAACATGTTCCAGAATAAAAAGGTCTAATACTGGCCCTAGCTAAACACCACCATAATGAATTAGATAACGAGGGGTACATAATAGAAAACCCACTCGTGTGTCGGGACCGCGGATCTACGAGTGTGGGCCATCCAGCGGAAGGTAAGGAAGATCCTTCGGCTCCACAGGTAAATCTGGCTAAACAAAATAGTGGGGTCATAACCCCAAATAGCAAGTACCACAAAGGAGCCCAAGGTGAAAAAAAAATCTCACAACAAACAACAACAATGAGAGACAAAAGTAAATAAATGCGAGTCAAGACTTGTGCGGTACCAATGCATATATATTAAGAATAAGAAAACTTGAATAAAAATTGGATGAAGTTTAGTAGTGCCGCAACATAAACCACTTGGTAGATCATGGAACCCTTTCCTAGCAGGGTTGAACCGTTCCTCATGGGGCCCTTGGAGATTGGGGTAGCCGGTAGTGTGAATGTCACCCCCTCCCAATGGTCTACATGAGTTTAACTAGTCAATTATCTTATCAGCTCTATTTTCGATTCTCAAGTCGTGGACACTCGAGAATTACCCTAGAATGATGAGCTATGGATACGAGTAATTTGTGAGACATCACTGACGAATGTTCTTGTAACTCATAGCACGCGATACATTAGACAATACTCACACTCGATTGTCTAATGCCAAGGTGCAATAGATAAACACACAAAAATATTTCAAGGTGTCGAGAAGAACTTAGACTCGTGTCAAGTATATGGGGAAAATAACTTTCAAAACTATATAAAATCATAATATTATGCTAAGGAATAAAAACAGTCGAAGAAAGGAGCAAAAATGGACAAAACCGAGCAAAATGGGACTAAAATGCTCCAAACAGCCTAATTCAGCCAAATCGTTACAGATGGATGATCCATTATGAAACAACAATTTTTTGGTGAAAGTTTGAAAAATCTGTCGGATTTACTCGGATTACCGTCGAATTTTTGAACTGGAACAACAGTCGAAACTCCAAAAAACCCCAAAACTTGTTTTGCCTATAAATATCTTATTTTAAATCAAAATTCGGATTTTCAAAGATCAAAATTAAATAAAATTGAATTTTCTACAACATAGGAGTATTAGTTTTTACAAATTCTGAATTTTGAAAGATCAATTCCATAAAATACCCCAAAATTACTACTTAGAGACTTAGATCTACTCAAAATTATTGATTAAAATAATAAATAGCATATACTAAAGATGAAGCCACTCTAACTATCTATATTATTGACTAAAAATATTTTACATTATAAAGAAAACAATTTTTAAAAAAAAAATAACGTTTGCATTCACTTTGAGCAAGATGTACTTGCCTAGGATAGCTATCCAAGCCTAGTCTTCTACTCCACCACCAAGAGGGTTCCGAAACCACACTCTAGGGCTCAAGGACAAGCTCCTAAGTTTGAATGTCCAAGCTCTTGCTTGAGGAATGAAGAGGAAAAGGAAGAGAAAGGAAAGAAAGAAATAGTGAGTGAAATGAGAGGAGAGAGAAATTGAGAAGGGTGTATATGATGGAGGAATTTGATCTTGGCCATAAGATATGCCAAGTCACCCATCCAAGGGTCTCCCGATCAATCCTAGCCATTGGAGACAAAACCAAGTGTCCAATGGACAAAATGATAATTTGGTTAAAAACCAAAGAAAAATTTAATAGCAGCCGGGCGAAATATTTTGTGGTGTTTCGTGGAATACCGTCGGAAGATCCGACATGACTGCCAAAACTCTTTTTTGGGAAAACTCAAAATTTTTATTCTATATACGGGTCCTAGCACGGATCTATCAATGCCAATGAGTATTCTACTGGTTTAGGGCAGTCTCACATATTAAAACAATAATACAAATCATGAAAATACAAAAACATGATACACGAAAATACAAAACACAATATAAGTTTAATTTTCAGAAAAACTTTTAAATACTAAAGATCCATAAATACGAAATCCTGGAACGAACGTGACATAGCCGGATCATTTTTTAAGATTATTTAGTTTTAGGGTCTTGTATAATATTGAAAATTTGCGTTTAAGTTTCTATATTGTCTAAAATAAGGCATGGGTCTCGTTTTAACGGCTGACTTGACTGACCGTCCAAAATGGAGACCTAAATGCAAAATTGAATATTTTACGCGATCCCAAAACTAAACGAAAATATGTGAGGGTTGTGTGACTTGGGTTATTTAGTTTTGAATGGTGGGAGTTGTGATTTGGTTATTTAGTTTTGTCACCAATTGAGAATGAAACTTGTGACACTGTTGTTGACTTCTATCATCTCAACAGACACACAACCCTTATGACAATAATTTTAATGGGGGTGACTTATGAGCATCGTGTTTCGTTAGATGTCTCTTGTCCCGTTTGCATTGTTGGATGCTTACAACTCAAAAGTCCTAGAGGGTTGTGTGGTTGCTTAGATCATAATAGAAGCAAACAATAGTATCACAAGTTTTATTCTCGATTGGTCATTAAAAAACTAAATAACACAAATCACACAAACCTCCATTTAGTTTTAGGGTCTCGTATAATATTCAAAATTTATGTTCAGATCTCTATTTTGGATGGTCAACCCAAGTCAACCATTAGAACAAGACCCAAATACTCTTATAGAAAATATAGAGACATAAACGTAATTTTTCAATATAATATAAAATCCTAAAACTAAATAAGTAGTTTTTTATATATAAAAATTATATAATACATACGAAAGTTATTATAGAAATTTTTCTTTAGAGCATTAAAAATTATTGAATTACCTTTAGAGAAATAAGTTTGTTAAAATTATCTACTGAGAACAAAACGTCCTTACTAAGGGTGTTTTGGTTCTCTCTGTATTTAAAATTAATAACCGAAACAAAACCCCCTTATTATAGGCATTTTCAAATTTATTTAAATGGCCGTAGAAATAAGAAGAAAAATTAATAAAACAAAATATTTTATACAAAATGCCCTTAACAAAGGCGTTTTCAACTTTAAATATATATTTTTTGCGTCGAAAAAAATAATTTTTTTAGTGAAAACGTCCTTACTAGGGACATGTTTAAAATTTTTAATTATTTTTTATTTTGAAACAAAGTTGTTGAAAAGAGCCCCAAAGAAATTTAAAACGTTGATACTAATAAACTATGTTGGTTGTAATGTATTGGCTAGGGTGTAGTGTTGTGAAAGTGAAGGCCTAAGATCGAATCTTAGAAGTACTAGTCCTTAGATAGTAGCATAGTGGTAAAAGGCTTGAGACATGGGGGGGGGGGGGGGGGGGGGGAGGGGTGTGCAGGGTTCGATCCCTGGGAGGGGTCTCGGGTAGTTAATTAAGGGGTGTTTGGGGGGGGGGTGTCTCGGGTAGGAAGGAAAAAAAAACTTAACAGTACTAATTTTTTTAATATTTTTTTATTTTATTTTCAAAATAAAAAATAAAAAAATAAAAATCCTTTGTAGGGACATTTTCACTTTTATATATATATATATATATATATATATATATATATATATATATATATATATATATATATATCGAAAACGTCCTTATTAGAGGCAGTTTCCTTGAAAATTATTTTTAAAAAAATATTTTCTTTCTTTTTTATTTAGTTATTACATGAGCAGATAAAAAATATGAAAAACATTCTTACTAAGGATGTTTTCGATAGTTCATTAAATTTTTACGGAAAGAATCAATACGCTTTTACTAAGGACTTTTTTTTCTTTCCGTCTAATTCTACCAAACTTATTTCTACTAATAAATTCACGCGTGTTGCACGTATTTAAAAAAAAATCTATAATATTATAAAAAAATTAGATAAAAGTTTAAATTAGATTAGAATATTTTAAATATGATTGAGGTATATTTTAATTATAATTTATTATTACTATATTTTTGAATATTAGATATGTGTTTAATTAGATAATATCTTTTATTTAGTTTAAATATAATTTAAAATTTGAATATATTTTAGGATTTGTTATATGTTCATTTGTTTTTAATTTGTTTTTTCTTTCTTAACTACGCATAGAAAAAACAGTAGTTAATTTTTTAATTTATTTATATTACTATTTGATGATATACATACAGTTTTGATGGCTCATTTTTGAACCATTTCTAAGCCGTATTATAATAGTAGATATATGACTAATTTAGTCAAAATATAATTCTCTATAGAAAAAGGCTAAATTACAACTTGATAAAAGTATTCCAAATATTCAGCTTGATACTCTCAACTTTGATAGGCATCAACTTTGATAGGCATCAACTTGATACCCTCTCTCCTAACGGTCTTAACCGAACTAGAAAATGACAAAAATATCCTTCCCCCCCCCCTCTTTGACAGCCCCCCCTCTCTTTCTCCGACGTCGACAGCCGGAGGGGGGGGGGGGATGCAGCCGCAAGCAACAGCGCCGGCAGGACGCGCACTGCGGAGGCGCACACGGGCGGGAGGGGGGGGGGGGAGATGTGGCGGGGGTAGGGAGAGGGATGGCAGGGGGAGGGGGATGAGAATGGTAGTTTAGAAATAAATTTTATTAATTTATTTTGTTAATGTTAAAAGTAATGGTTATGGTGACGAAGAGTACCAAATTGAAAATATTAGTTGAGAGACGATATTAAGTTGAGGGTACTAACTTGAATATTTGGAATAGTTGAGGATATCAAATTGTAATTTAGCCAAAAAAAAAAAAAGAAAAAAAAGAAAAGAAAAAAGAAACCAAGTTATTATTAGTGAGCTACAAATGTTGGATTTAGCTTGGGCAACTAAAGCTCAAGCTCCTCTCAAGCTCAAGTTAGGGCTCAAGTTTTGTCTATAAATTTAAATTGAAGCTCATCCCCACCATCCGTACTAAATTCTTTGAATCCCCAGATCGGCAGAATTCCAATCCCTCTCCCACTCTCAATCTCACGGCAGCGTCAGCCACCGGAGACATCGCCATCTCCGACGTCCGCCACCGACACCGACACCAGCAGCCGGCGCCGGCCCCTCCTCCTCCTCTCCCAACAACAAAACACAACATCTGCCGCCAACAGCCACGTAAGCCCTACCCGGCCCTCATCTCTTTTTTATCCCCATTCATTCTCGACAACAGTTTTTGTTTTCATCACTTCTTCCTTTTTGCAGTGTGTAGAAACTCATTCGATCACATCGAAGGATCCGTCCGACCGTCCAATGCCGGCAGCGGTACGTTCTTTTAGTTGCAGATCTTCCGCTCATTGATGTGATGCGGAGGTTTATAATTAAATGGGAGTGTCAAGGAGGAGGATTAGTTTTTAAGTAATTTAGTAATAATATTACATCTATAGATAGCTTGTTTTAATTGAATCTATGTCCGTGTCCCCATGTCTACCTGCATTCAGGGCCGGCCCTGAGCTCATGGGGGGCCAAGGCCAACTTCCAAAATGGAGCCCCATACATAATTTAAAAAATAAAAAATAAGAAACTAGAATAAAAGTAAATTAAAAAAAAATTTACCACCCAAAATTGAAGTAAGGACCTCTGGTATGCAAGTCTAACATGATAACCACTACACCACAAATGTTTTGTGCTAAATGGGGCCCATGTTACATACTAGTTCTATTTTTGATAGAATCATGTTGATGTCCCTTTAGTCTTTGGGCCCTGGGCAGTCGCCCAACCTACCCTGGGCTAGGCCCCCCTGCCTGTATTTCATAATGTCAAGAACTAAAATATGGTGGAGATGGTTCGACATGATCGTGGCATGCCAAATACGATTGAGATATGACAATGCGACATTTCATAGCTGTCGATCATTTCTACGCCTTTGTGGGGCCTAGTTACAATCTAAAACATGGGGTAAATATGTCATACCCGTGTCTTAAATTTTGAAAACAATGCTGTTTTTTAATCCAATTCGTGCCTGTATTCGAATCCGTATCCCAATGCCTATGCAACCTAGGATTAAATTGATCCACAATACCTATTTTATTAGATAAAGAGCCATTTAAGACATCTGAGAAATCAGATACAAATTATTTTTTCTCAATACAAGGTACATAAGTATGGTGCCTGATATGCATGTCCTGTGTTCTAGTTCATCCTCAATATGTCTTTCTGTATCTGATATCTGCCATAAAAAATGCCATTTCAGCATGAACCTGATATGTGATATCCAGTTATTGATACGTTGGAATAAGTAGGTAATGTACCTTTGTTGAAGGGAAAGTCACTTGGCTAAATCGAGCACTATCAATTGATGTTCCAAAATTTGAAGGGAAAGTTGGGGACTTTGATACGTTTGGTTGTCTGCCTCATAGTTAATCCAACTTGGAGGTAGCTCTAGTCTGGTGTGTATTTGCAAGCTGGGTAGGTATAAGCTACAATAGGGTAAGAGCCAATTATTAGGCCTGCTTATCTAAGCAACAAAAACCGTACAGGAAGGAGAAACAAAAAATACAACCTGACCATATCTTGGTTTAACCATAGTGTAACTATTACAAAATTGGACAGTGACGCAATGGAGTCGATAACAGTCTGTATTGGCAATTACTGAAGGAAATGGTTACATTGTGGTCATATCATCTTCTGTACGGTCTTTATTCTATTAGTAGGGGATATCTGGTTGTTCGTCATTTATTTTGCTTCAATATAGGGTAAATACTCATCAATATGAGTTATTGATTGAGGCTTTGAGTAGTTGAAACTTGGATGGGGAACTACCATGTCTAGTTTTTGGAGAATAAAGCTAAACCCAGAACAGAAAACACTCATTTTGCTCATGAAAATTCATAAAAACAAATGATTGATCAATCTTTTATCTTTCTTGGATTCTGAGTTTGAGAAGTCACTTTAACCCTTTACTTTTATTAGTTAAGGCTTATTTTCAACTAAATACCCTCAACTACTTAAGTTCTTCAACTTGATATCCTATACTTTAATATTATACCACTAAATACCCCTAACTATGGAGCAGTTTCAAGTTGGTACCCTCCGTTAACTTTTCTGTTAAAAAAGAAAAAATATGATTTTTTGACCAAATTATCCGGATCCTCTTCTCCCACTTGGGAGGTTGGGGGGTCGCACGTGCATGTTTGGGGTTGGATCTTGGACGACGCGTGTGTGGCCTGTGGTGGCCGCTGTTGTTTGATGCCTCCGACAGTTAGGGAAACGTGGAAGGGATGTGAGGGAGTTGACATGGTGGTGTAAGGCTGCTCGGTGGAGGTGGCACAGGTTCGATTGAAACAGGGAATGTTGCTATTGAGGTTGCTCGAGGAGGCGAGGATGGGGGGAGTGAATGATGTGGGAAATAGCAATGGAAATGCAAACTTGAGCAACAACAAGCTGCTGAAGATCCTGAATGTGAGGGTGGTGGGCAGCGGGAAGGTCTTTGTGCTGCCCCATCGGGTTCGGTACTGAATAGTCGGCGTGGAAGCAAATTGTCCTGTTCTTCCAGCATGATTACCGCATCATGCTCTACGATCTGTCGTGCGCGAGGAGCGTCAAACCAGACCACTTTGACTTCCAGCGGTACATCACATTTGACGGGTTCGTCGATGACCTACTCACGATTCTCGATGCGCTGCTAGTCGAGCGGTGCTCTCTCGTTGCATACTTGTTCTCCGCCATGATTGGCATCCTCGCCTCCGTCCACTGGCCCCAACTATTGAGGGTGCTCGAGGAGTTCACGGTCGCGCTCGCATGGAGTGCGCAGTTTGGCCAGGTGCAGGTGATCTCGTGCGCGCGCTCTACTCCAGAGATGGGGGTCGTGATGGTGGTGAGCGTCACGAGGAGGATGGCAGTCGAGTGGAGTTGGAATGTGGCGGAGGGGCTCCAGAATGGCTCTACATGAGGAGGAGGATGAATGAATGGAGGGATAACGGTGAGAGTTTAATTGGTAGGGAGGACTTGGAAAGTTGGGGTTTATACTAGAGGGAAGGAAAGTATTTGAACGGGAGGATAAGAAGGGTGGGAAGAAGATTAGGAGAGAGTTGAGGGTATTTTGGACATTTTAACTTTTTTATCAACCCCGTCAGGATATTAAGTTGTCTAATTATACTTTAGGGTATTTAGTGGTATAATATTAAAGAATAGGGTCAAGTTGAAAAACTTAATAGTTGAGGGTATTTAGTTGAAGAAAACCATTAGTTAATAACATTTTATTATTGCCATGTCATAATATCTTCTAGGTATAGGGGAGATTTTAATTTAGAACTTAGGTTCTTTTGGTTTTCAGAAACTAAACAAGCTAAGTTTAAAATTGGTCTCCAATTGGGAAACACACTCCTATTGTCAACTTGATAACTGATAGGTCCCCTGACCAAATTGCCCAGAATTTGGAGAAGACCTAGTGCTTCCTGCCATGTTTCTCAGATAATTTGCAGAATTTGACAAAAGAGGAACTCAGATTTTGAGGAAGAACAATGGAAATTTTATTGAGTGTTCTTGATGGAAAGAAGAATCGGTTACAAGGAGAGAAAGAAAAGGAAGGCTAACAGGAAACTAAAACTAAGAAACTAAAGCTAAGAAGCTAATACAATTCTTCACACATACGTATCTCTCCTCCTATTTATAGTCTAACTGATACCACTTTCTATTACATTCTCTCTGTTACTCTGCTAACTAACTTGCTAATTACTTTTGCTGAGTTGGCCGTTGTCCTTCCTTCTGCTTAGCTGGCTAACTGCCTAATCTTGATATCCAAGCTAATTGCAGTGAAGATGATGAATAATTATGAGTAGCACACTTGATAGTAAGACACTACCCAACCCTCTGATACTCTACACTGCTGCCTACCTGTTACTTCACTACATGTGCTCTTCACTTGATTGTTTAGCTGTCTGAACCAACTATAGCAGCAGATACTTCATTACCAGTTATGATACTTCACTTGATATCCAAGCTTTAAGCTCTGATACTCTCTTATTATCACTGGGTAATCTCTGGTACTAGATATTAGGCTATGATACTAGTGTGCAATCCCAACATTAGCTCTGTCACTAGCTTCTCAGTTCCACATCAGTAGCTTCACACATCAATAGGGGCAGTAGTTAGGCAGTAGCTCCAGTAGCTTACTTCACAGCTCTCAGTGTACATTTCAAAAGAAGTTAGGATTGTATCAGTAACTTTCTCGAATGGGTTGAAAGCCAAAGATATGTTCACTGTTAGAATATAAAATATGATAATTGTTCTACTATTTTTTAAAGACCATAAGACACTGCCGTTAAGAATGCAATTTCATTTTGTTCTGGTATGGTGATGGTCTATAGCATCGCCTTTTACATAAATTTGCTCCACTTTTCAAAAGTTTGCTTTTTGTTTGTAGGGATTCGCACATATGGAGTACTTTTGAAAGGGTCTAGACAACAAATGCTGTTTACTAGCACATATATAACATGACATATTCCGTTTTATATGGTACTCTTCTTTAATACCTTGATCTTTATTAACAATGGTTGAATCAAGTATCCTCCATACCATGTAATATCTTCTTGTATATGTTTTGTTCAAACATATGTTTAGGTTTATATTTCTAATACTTTACCTAGTTTCACGATATGGTGCAGAGGTCTCTAAAGTGGACAAACTTTGTTTCATTTCTTAATTTTTTATATTTATAACCATGCTAGATATAAGCCCATATGATCCAATAATAGGCATTTAGACCCCCATCCATCTCAAGCTAAGAAAAAAAACTACAAAATGGTTCCCTACTCTAAATTAAGTGAGAAACACTCCCCTGTTCCGAACACCCTTGCCTTGAAGCTTGTATATGCCTGTCGTATCTTCAAGCACCTTAGGACATAACAAATCCTATCCAGGCAAAATAGTTCATTTCCAGAGAGTTAAGTTTAGAGATAGGGAGGAGAAGAGGAAGTAGGGGAAGAGAGAATATGAGAAAGGAGATTGCAAGGGCCTTAAACCCTAGGTTGCATCTCATGTCTATTTATATTGATATGCAATACACCCACAATTACTGTTATACCCTCATATGATAAATAACAAAATAAAATAACTCTAACACCCTCCCTCAAGCAGGAGCATATAGATCAGACATGCCCAGCTTGCTACATAAATCAGAAAATAGACCGCGAGCAAGTGGTTTGGTGAGGATATCACCTAATTGATCCTCCGACCGAACATAAGGAGTGACAATCTGTTTCTTCAGCAACAAATCACGAACAAAATGACAATCCACCTCGATATGCTTCGTGCACTCATGAAACACCGGATTACTTGCGATAAACATTGCCGACTGATTATCACAATACATCTCCATCGGAATAGGAATCATAATTCCCATTTTATGAAGAAGAGACTGCACCCACATCATCTCGGAAGCTGTATGAGCCATCGCACGGTACTCGGCCTCTGCACTAGAACGAGCCACAACATTCTGCTTCTTACTACGCCACGTGACAAGATTGCCACCCACAAACGTACAATAGCCAGAAGTAGACCTCCTATCACTGCGACTGCCTGCCCAATCAGCATCACTGAACCCAGTCACCGTAAGCAACTGCGAAGGTTTGTACAACAAACCCTTTCCAGGTGCACCCTTCAAGTATCGAAGAATGCGAGAGATAGCCTCCCAATGTGGTTGCCGAGGGGCATGCATAAACTGACTAACTACTCCAATTGCATATGTGATGTCTGGTCGAGTAACAGTAAGATATATAAGTTTGCCAACCAAACGTCTATAATATCCATCATCCTCAAATAACTCTCCCCTATCAGCATCAAGCTTGTCATGATAATCCATAGGAGTCTCAACTGGCCGACACTCCAACATCCCAGTCTCGGAAAGCAAGTCTAGAACATACTTGCGTTGTGACAGATACACCCCCTTCTTAGATCGAGCAACCTCGATTCCAAGAAAATATCGAAGAAGACCCAAATCCTTAGTATGAAACTGACGACTAAGGTAGGCCTTCAAGTCCGCAATTCCAGCATGATCACTCCCAGATATAATGATATCATCAACATAAACAATCAACACGATAATACCTGCTGAGGAAGAATGGCAAAACACTGAATGATCTGATATGGTACGCCGAAAGCCATACTGAATGAGAACTGAACTGAACTTGTCAAACCAAGCACGAGGTGACTGTTTCAGTCCATATAATGCTTTCTTCAATCGACATACGAGTCTTTTATTTCCTGCTACAACATATCCCGGTGGTTGATCCATATAAACCTCCTCCTGTAAGTCACCATGCAAGAAAGTATTCTTTATGTCCAGCTGATATATAGGCCATTGGTGATTAACCGCCACAGAAATAAGAATCCGAACTGAATTCAGCCGAGCCACTGGAGAGAAAGTCTCCATATAATCTACGCCATATGTCTGAGTATACCCTTTGGCAACCAACCGTGCCTTGAGGAGCTCAACAGAACCATCAGGGTGATACTTAACAGTGTACACCCATCTACAACCCACTGTTTGTTTTCCAACAGGAAGTGATGTAAGCTCCCAAGTCTGATTTTGATGTAAAGCATACATCTCCTCATCCATTGCACTTTTCCAACCAGAAGATGACATAGCCTGCTTGTAAGTTTTGGGAATAAAAGTAGAAGACAATGAAACAGCAAATGCATGAAAAGATGATGAAGCACGGTGTAATGAAACATAGTTAGAAATGTGATGCTTATTCTTTATGGTACAAAGGCGTTGTCTTTTTCTGAGAGCAATAGGAAGATCATCTGGATCTGTGGTGATGGGAGCAGAAACCTCAGGCACGGAAGATGATTGGTTGAAGGCTGAATTTTGCAGAACCACTGGCCTGTCCTTGGATCTCTGATAAACCTGTAAATGGGGAATGGAGACAGAAATTGATTCAGGAATGACCAGAAGTGGTATGGAAGATATCAAATTTGTTGTAAAAGGAATACAACGGTCTCCTGAAGGAAAGAAAGGGGTACACTCAAAGAATGTAACATCCACACTGACATAATATTTGCGTGACTGTGGACTGTAACAACGATAACCTTTTTGAGTACGGGGATAACCAAGAAAGACACACTTAAGAGATCTAGGAGCCAACTTATCTCGATTAGGTTCCAAGTTATGAATAAAAGCGACACAGCCAAACACTCGAGGAGATAAGGAAAAGGGTGCGACATCTGTATGTAATATAGTAAATGGAACTTTGTTATTTAATACAGATGATGGCATGCGATTAATAAGATAACATGCAGTAAGAACGGCATCTGCCCAATACTGTTTGGGGACATGCATATTGAACATGAGAGTTCGAGCCACATCTAAAATGTGTCGATGTTTGCGTTCGGCTACACCATTTTTTTGAGAGGTGTGGACACAACTGGTTTGATAAATCATACCACGATCAACACAGAAACTGTTCACAGAAGATTGAGTATACTCCAAAGCATTATCAGAACGCAGAATTTTGATACGTTTATTAAACTGAACATAGACTTCATTATAAAAGACAGATAACACATTTGGAAACTCAGATCTTTCTTTCATTAAATAACACCAAGTCATTCTGGAATAATCATCAATAAAAATAACAAAATACTGAAATCCTTTCGGACTTTTGACTCTAGACGGACCCCAAATATCAGAATGAACAAGATCAAAAGACTCTAATTGACGACTCTCACTACGACGAGGAAAGGAACTACGGTGATGCTTGTCTAACTGACAAGCCTCACATTCAAGACTAGAAACATGACTCAAACTAGGAACAACTTGACGCAACTTAGCCAAAGACGGATGTCCCAAACGATAATGCCACTGCAACGGAGAAGTAGAAACAGAAGTGAAGGCCTTTCCAGGTAGATCCAAGTAGTACAGTCCATCTTTTTCATGTCCCGAACCAATCGTCTTCTTCGTCCTGAGGTCCTGAAAAACACACGAATTGGGAGAAAATGTCACAGAACATTGAAGAGATTTGGTTAACTGGCTCACAGATAACAAATTAAATAGAAAATTAGGCACATATAATGAATCAAATAATGATAGTGATTGAGTAGGGTGAATGACACCTTTCCCAAGCACAGGACGAGTAGACCCATCAGCCAAGATAATATTATGTTTCATGGAACTACGATTATGAAAGATAGATGTTGAATCATGAAAAGTAGACGAAAAACAGTCGAAATTTTTTTTCCCGGGGCTGCCGCCCCGAACCCTGCAATCAGGGGCTACCGCCCCCGAACCCCTGTCGAACTCACGGCCGAGTTCGATCGGCCCTGTCGGGGATGAGATGTACAGTACTTACAAATATATGCTCTGATATCAAGTTAAGTTTAGAGATAGAGAGGAGAAGAGGAAGTAGGGGAAGAGAGAATATGAGAAAGGAGATTGCAAGGGCCTTAAACCCTAGGTTACATCTCATGTCTATTTATATTGATATGTAATACACCCACAATTACTGTTATACCCTCATATGATAAATAACAAAATAAAATAACTCTAACACAGAGCATGACTAACACAATGACATTAAAACTGTGATCCACAAGGTGCTTGATCAGATCCTGACATCTGTACAAAACTCCAAAAGGAGAGGATTGTTGTCGACCTTTCAACACCTACATAAAGTGGCGAAACTTAATAAGCCCTCAATTAATGTAGAGAGATTGGAGGGATATAGTGTAAGGAAACGACACTTATTGACTACAGAAGCGATATTAGTTTTCTTTTTGATACACAATGCTAGATCACTTGACACAGACTCTTTGTCTTTCGTGTTTGTACCACGCATCCGATGCACATATGTCTTATACGAACTCTTCGCACACGTGACGAACGTTGTTTCCTTTCAAACGATTTATAGATGGATATAGGTTTTACGATAGATTTAATCTATGCACGAAACTTAATCACCACACTCATTCCCTGAGTCACGATTAATATTTGATTCAACACAAATCCCTCACGTATCGTTCATCCTATGACCGATACAAACTTGATTTGACGAATAAGTGATTGTCGTAAATGTGTTATATTCAACAAATAAATAACAGACACTACAATTATAATTAATCTAAACTACTTTAGATTCCAGGGTTTGTTGATATTACCTCAAAGAAATCTTAATCGAATAATCGTTCGATCTCTAATGGTGATCCACACGAGCTCATCAACATCCAACTAGCAAACACGTTTGCTAATACTGAAATCACGAACCTACGTGCTTGCCTGAAGTACTCTTCGAACACTGCACAAAAAACACAACTTGTGATCTCGCAACTGCTTTTACCGCATTGGATGCTGTCGCACCGGTATGCCACCAGTGTGCCTCATGACTTGAGGAGAACGGATAGGGGATTAGGGTTTATATTTGTTGGAGCTTTTGCACGAAAGTAGCAAATAAAACTTTTTATTTCAACATGCTCTAGGGCCTATATTTATAGGCCTTGACAGGGGTAGCTTGGTAAATACTCCGATATCCAAATTAGGGTTTGATTAGGAAATACCTTTCCATATCAATCCTAGATTTGATTTAAATCTTTCTAGAAGATTTTAGACTCTTCTAGAACTCTCCAGATGTGATCCTAATTTTGAATTAAGGTTGCCTATTAGGATTTGACCAAGTCAACATCTAACCAAGTTGTATGCTAGTGCATAAGTTTATACTGTTGTACCAACTACCAAGTCAATTGGTCATGAGCTAATCGCCATTTGCCCCAACTCGAACGTAAGCAAGTTCTGCATAGCCAATCAACTCTTGTGTGTGTGACCCATTAGGTTCAACACTAAGATTGCTGCATTTGGGTGAAAATTGACCTAACATGTACTAATTATCAGTGCACCAGTATGTCGGCAATATACCGGTGACATGTCGATTGGAGTCTTGTTTTTACTCTGTGTCTTACTCCAAAATTGCTTTCATTCTCTGCTGAATATGATAAATAACATGCCATTAAATTAATAATCAAAATGTTTGTTATATCTAGTGATATTTGTATAACATAAACGTCTTTGAAATTGGTTGCTACCGTATATCACCATCAATCTTCCACTTGCACTACTACCAAATTCTCTTGTATCTCATGCTAATATTGGCCATGTTTTTTTCAAACACCTTTCCATTAAAGCCTTCTTGAAGGGGTCTGCTACATTGTCATCTATTAGAAATCTTTCGATTGTTATGTCTTTGCAACCTCGCGCATCAAGTGATAGCATTGCAATTTGCTATCATTTTTATCGGAATAAACTAGAATCCTTAAAGCGCTTTATTTTATTCCGATCCTCCATAAACCTTAAAAATATCCTTACTTTTTCTCAAGTACTTAAGAATATTTTTCATTGTTGTCCAGTAACACTCACCTGGATTAGCCTGATATTTGCTCTGTGACATTTAGAGCATACGTGACATCATGCCTCATACGTAATAGTCTATGGAACCAATTGCCGATGCATACATAATCTCATCCATATGTGCTCTCTTTTCCTGTGTCTTTGGTGACATGGCCTTAGAGAGAGAAGTACTGCTCTCTTTTCCTGTCTTCGTGACATCGCCTTAGAGAGAGAAATACCGTGACACATTGGTAAGAATCATTTCTTGCATTCTGTCATGCTAAACCTCTTTATGTACGTTGATTAGGAAAGTCCTAACATTCTCTTTGATCTATCTTTATAAATCTTTATCCCAAGAATGTAGGAAGTCTCTCCTAAATCTTTCATGGAGAAGTTCGTTTTTTGACTTGTGCATATGTTGTGTATTATCGAGTTCGGGTATTGGGTTGGGTTCTTGTTTGTTCTTGAACTTCTTCAAGATCTACCTTGCTTCTACTAGCCTTTTCTAGTAGAAGCTCTTTCTCTAGAAATGTGGCATGTTTGGAAACAATTACCCTTTGCTCCTGTGGGAGGTAGAAGGAGTATCCAATGGTTTCTTTATGATACCCACCAAACCTACAACTTACTGACCTCACATCTAATGTATCTGTCAAATTGTTTAACGTGTGCTTCACAACCCTAAACCTTGACATGCTAAAGATTTGGTTTTGTGCCTTTCAATATTTCATATGACGTCCTTTGGATGAGTCTCGATTAAGTAAATATGTGGCACTTTCTAGGACATATCCCCAAAAAGATAAAGGAAGGTCCGTGAGGCTCATCATGGACCACACGTTGTCCAACAATGTGCTCTTCCTTCTTTCTGATATACCATTCAATTGCCGTATTCCAAACGGAGTCACATTGAGAGAAAATCCCATTCTCTTTGAGATAGCGTGTAAACTCGTGACTAAAGTAGTCCCAACATTGATCCGATTAAAGAACTTTAATACTTTTGTCGGTTTACTTCTATACTTCATTCCTAAACTCCTTAAACTTTGTAAATAATGATTTGGATTTATATTTTGTTAAGAGTGTGTGTGTGTATATAAGTTGTTGAAATATATATATATATATATATATATATATATATATATATATATATATATATATAAAGTTGTTGATGAAGGTAACAAAGTAAGAATAACCACCCCTTACAATTATTGACATGTTCCACACGCATCAGTATGAACTAGTTCAAGTACTTCCGAATCCCGCGCTTCTCGTCCACTAAATGGAGTCTTGATCTATCTTTCCCATGAGACAAGATTTGCAAGTGTCATAAGATTCATAATTAAACAGGTATATTTACCTTCATCTATTCATCTTGCTAATCCTTTTCTTATTAACTTGGCCAAGACGACAATGCCTATTTTGGTTTACATCATCTCTCTTCCTCTTATGTTAAACAAAAATTAAACACAAAATTATCAAGAACATAAATGCCACCACACACAATACGAGTTGCACAAAGATTGTGGTTTAAATAAATAGAATAACTATTTTCCTTTAATAATAATATATAACCGTGAGACAAGTGCAGAAACAGAAATAATATTCTTAAGTACTGATACATGGTAATTGGTAACAATTTAAAAGTTCGAAATAATTGCCGTTAGGCAAACCTAGAACATGAGTCCCTATCAAAGCAGCAACTCTTGCTCCATTCCCAAGGCACAACTCGACTTCAGTCTTCCTTAGCCTTTTGCTGCTTGTCATTCCCTGCAAATCATGACAAATGTGTGAGCCACATATGCTATCTAATACCTATGATTTACGATCTGAGATATTCAAACAATAGCCACAGACGATATCTACTACCTATGATTTATGATCCGAGATAGACAAACAGTGTTCAATCATGAACATAATAAGCTATATACATCTTAGTCTTTGCATCCGCAAGGTCAACCTTGCACTTGCACTTCCACTTCCAGCGACCGTCTTTGTCACAATGGAAGCAACGCCCCTTGGATTTGCCCGCGTTCTTCTTGACGTCTCTAGTAGCTTTCAGAATTCTTCTTGAAATTTTTTCTTGGACTTAGAAGAAGACCCTACGAAAAACATAACCTTTTTCACCTTCATGTTACTCAAGGTCGTCACAAGCATCTTCAACAATTTCGGATTTGACACCTTTATTTTATTCATGTAAAAGTTCATGATAATGTTCAAGTAACTTTTGGGCAAGGACTGTAGAATTAGGTCCTTACCCAAATTATTGTCCAAAGTTTGATCAAGTGCCTCCAGTCTATTGATGCAGTCAATCATCTTCAGAACATGTTCTTTTGTTGATGATCCCGGTTGCACGCGATAACGAAACAACTTCTTGGATATCTCATATCTGTCCGACCATGAGAGTCAAACAACTCCTTTAAGGCACAATAGGATGCATCTCGTATCCATTTTGTCATGTTGCTTTAGAGTTCGTTTGTGATAGAGGCAAGGATGATACACCTAGTGGTGAGCTTATCCATCTTCCACTTCTCGTAAGTGGCCTGACTTCCGCGGTAGCATCATTTGCGGGTGGTTGAGGATCCATTCCATTTATCATATATATTATCTTTTTATATGTGAGAATAATTCTCATGTTGCAGAGTCAATCCATGTAACTAGTGCCAATTAATTTGTTTGTTTCAAGACTGCTTCTTAGCAAAGTTTGCGAAGTCATTGCTCTCTGTTACACTAGAAAACAAATACAACAATATATAAGCAATTGATTGATTATTATAATACCACAAAGAATTGATGGCTGCTCCTACTATTTTATCGAAAATCATAACCCTCTAGATTTCAGATGATTTTCCAACATCTTCTAGCAAGAGTCGAGACCATATTATAATGTGTACAATCAACTTGTGTGACAACAAATGATTGCACACCATAATAGTTAGGCAACTTACTTTGCCAATAACATCCTATGTGGCTCTTGTTTATTCTTCCTCCAAGAATACAACAACCTCGTGAGACAATAAACCACAAGTCTTGGTTGATTAACCTACCAATTCTATCATAAACGTGGATTGGCCCATGACCCTTGAGTGACTCAACAGAGGCGTGCGATTAGTCTACCCCATGGTCTTCTCTCGTTCATAATGATTTGTTGTTTACAACTCAATATTTAATAAAGAGGGATTTTAGTTATTTAGTCTTATTGGAACATAACACTTAAACCTGCATGAGTACTATTATTCATTAAGATTACAACTTAATCTAAACTTTCTCCTACTTAACAAAACTCTTTAGATTTGTACCATCTTAATTTCATTAAAAAAATTGTTTCTTAAATCTCTCGATAAATTCCTTTTTCGAACTATCTCATGATTCTCGAATTGATTGCTCCGTTTCTGAATTATCTCATGATTCCGGAGTCGATCTCATATTCTGAATCAACTTTTGTTTCACGAATCGAAGATTATCGTGAGTTCTCATTCACATCATAGTTTGTAGTATCGGTCGATACCGATTATATACTACTGATATTGATACAGTTTGGTATGTCCTGATTCGATACCGACCGCTACCGATAATAATCGATACCGACATTGGAGTCCTCTTTTCCAATCAATTCGACCGAGAAAATTAACGAAAAAGACAAATCAGTAAGGATGTAAAAGAATATAAATGAAGAAAGCTTGCTTTTCGCAGGTAAACCAATCAACAAGGTTGACTATTATTTCATTCTATTTCAAAACTTCTAAGAAACAACACAGAAAATACTTAAAATTATTCTTAAATATATAAAATATAATTTTATTTTTAATAATTATTTGCTTTTTGATACCATAAAATCTGATACTCCAATCTGAATTTGTCGATTCTACCAATACCGTCGGTCCCGATTCTCATAGGATGGGTTCGATACCGATTTCGATACTGTGAACTTTGTCCCATACAAAATTATTATTTAATTAACTCAAATTTACGTAGAAATTCATGCATGTGAAACATTGATCATATAAGAAGAAAAACATCATGGTCAATACATGTACTATATATTTAAAATGAAATCTTGATTGCTCTGATATCACTCTGACATACCTCGGTTCTGTAGAACAGAAAGTTGCCACTGGGTGTGATGTCGTATAAGTCTAAATTGCACTTGTACAAGGAAACACATAATTTCGGTCGATAAAACATCTCAGAAAGAACGTCATTGCAACAAAAAATAAGCAAAAAAGTTGATAAACACAAAATATGAAAAGTGATGCTCTTTATTAATAACTTGCAGCAGAATTATGACGACTCTTAAACCAAAAGAATAACTCGATTATAAACAATAGATCATATTACAATGAGCGATGCCACTAGGCTTACAACTCATGAAACTAATACAATTAACGATGTTCCATACATTATGTTCTTTCTATAAACAAAAATATATCTCCATCCGAACAACTTCAAGTTGTCAAATGAGTCCCGACGCCTTAGTACGTCCAAGCAACTCTCCGCACTTGAGGAGAAGGGTGTCATCACATTAGGGAATGCTGCACTGGTGAGCTGTCTCTAGTCGACTCACCTAAACTAACATGGTAATCATGTGAGAACCTGTAAAATTATTACGTGGTCTTTTTATTCTTGGATTAGGATCAGTTAACAATAAATAAGCATATATATATCATTGACACAATGAAACTTACCTAGCGCTACCATCCTTTCATGTAAACCATGTTATCATTCATAAATGTGTCATAAGTGTGCCCCTGCATCAATTGTTAGCATTCATAAAAATATAATTGTATCATAAGTTCGTCCCTACAAACAATTTGATAGGCATGCAAACATATGACATTAACATGCAACCTAACTATACGAAGGTCACTGATGGCATACCATCTTGGACTATCTCTAGTAAGATGGCGAATCCTTCCAGTGTAGGTAGCGAGCCTCACTAAAGGTCCCGAATTACTTGTATTGCAATGTGCCATTCTAGTTCGGGTAGTTATTTCAACTAAAGGTCCCGTCCTGTGCTAGTACGTCAGCACAATTATCCTTATTTTCTCTTAGGCTGAATTGGTCCGAAGTCCACTGGCACCGTACGAGAAAATGGAACTTTGTACATAAGTTGTCCATGACCATGCATGCATGGCCGACCCTGAGCTCGTGGGGGTCCGAGGCAAAATTTCAAAATGATACCCATATATAATATAAAAAACTTAAAAAATAAAAATAAATATAAAAGGACAATATTGTTGTCACCAAGAATTGAACCAAGGACCTCTAGCATAGAAGTCTAACATGATAACCACTACACCACAATTTTTGTGTGTTAATGATGGTCTAGTGTATATACTTGTTCTATTTTAGATACGTCCATGTTGTTGCCCCTTTAATATTTGGGCTCTGGGCCGTCGCCCAGTCTGCCTTGGGCCAGGGCCACTTCTGTCTGCATGTATATACAACTTAGCTATTAAACATATAATATGCATGATAGTAGAACTTAAAATAAATGGGCAACACATTCTCTTTGCTATTATCAAATTCCTTGAGCTATCGCTCGTGCTTCCATTCTTCTGAGTCTAGGGATTACCACATTTGCCTACTTTACAGTCTAAGGAATTCTACTTTTACGACTCGACGGTCCCAAATTTTTTCTGTATTTCTATCTCTGAAACAACAATACAATAATCCGCAAGATAACATAACGATACTGTATTCCACATGATAACATAATAACACTATATTCCACATGATAACATAATAATACTATATTCCACATGATAACATAACAACAACAATATATTTCATGTTTCTATAATAACATTTCAATATTCCATGTTTCTATATAGCAAATTAACAGCAATGATATTACTATATTTTATCTTGGTTCTTTTTATTTAACTTTAACAAACATATGAAAACGAAGACTAACAACATCTTTTTATTACATATGAAGGTAAAGGAGAGTGATCAAAATCACCCACCATATAACGAATTGACTTTATCCCGCACACAAAGATCTTTGCATGATTCCTTCACATGATTTCAAGTCTAAGCAGGCCTTTGAGAAGAGAATCATTGGTTTGACCGACGAGCTACGTGGGAAATACGATACGAGATCTAGGCCTTCCTTAAATTCATCAAATATTCTTGTCTATCGCTTTGTTCTATGGAAGCTCTTGCGTCTTTCGCCTATCGGGTAGGATTTTCGGACCTTTCCTTTCGTAGGGCATCGAATCCAGCCAGATAACAAAAAGATAAAGGATCAAAGCTAAAGCAATAGATGGATGAAACTTTACAAAAGAAGATGAAAATGGCGGGTTTGGATGCAATAAGAAGGAAGACCGCTGGCGAGTCTGCTAGAAAGAAGCCAACAAATAAGTATAATACACCACGCGGAGCGGGACATTACATAATAGATAACTCAAAAGAAGTTTCGTCCTCGAAACCTAAAAGAACATACTCCTGCATCTGCATTAACTGACCAATTAAGAAACTCCTTACCCATCTCTGATTCAAACTCTCATGTCGATTCCTTGACTGAAAGAAACCGAAGCATATATATCACAATCCAAAATAATTATACAATATCTTATATTTCTGATCAATACTTTAACAAATTCTTCTGCACACATCAGATACACTTGTAACACCTCTCTCCCCTTAAGTCTATGTATACTCTTCCAATCCATAGTTCTACCAAAATACTCGAACACATGAACTCCACAAAGACACTTCTTGTCCAACTTGAACACATCTTGCATAACTTAAAGGTCACTCAAAATAACTTTCCATCATTTCTCAATCAATACAAGCTCACTAATGTCTTCTCCAAATTCATCGAACAACTTATACCACCAAATTTGATCCAATCATTTCTAAAACTTAATCAACATTCTGTCTCTATCAATGACACGCCTCTTATAGAACCATACTTCTAAGAGTTGCTATACAAGATATCACTGACAAATCTAAGCTGCAAACACAAGCATCATGGACAAAATCAGACTAAGGCAAATATATCCAAGCACTATACTATTCTATTATGAATCAAAATGAACATAGCCAAAGTCAACTAGATTCAATTTCCATGGAGTCATCCATAATGCAATTATCCATCAATATCAATCAATCTCAAATTTTTATAAGCATTTTAAGAAACTTATCACACAATCTAGACTTATCCAACTAATATCAATACAATTAAGGCCAAAGCTAATCAATATCTCCATTCAAATTCCAAGTGTTACACCCTAAATAATTCAAACCATTCTCAAGAGATCAATTTCAATTATCAAACAACTTGCTAAACCTGACTGCATCAAAAGCCCAATCACAATTATACATCCATGCTCAGTTATAGAAGAATTCCACTATCTCGAAAATTACCATTGAATCAATTCACGTTCCATCTCCCAAGAATTTTTTCGTCCAAGAAAGCAACTTAACCAAAACTGAATCACTTACTATGCATACATCAATCGTACTCATTTCATTATGATCACAACTTTGCTCGATATCGTCCAATTTTAGTATTGTTTCAAATTCTAAAGAATCCATCCACAATTAATGTTAGTTCTACAATTTTAGTATTGTTTCAAATTCTAAAGAATCTATCCACAATTTTAGTATTGTTTCAAATTCTAATTTCATAAAAGGTAAATCCTTGACTTTTCCACCTTTGTTTCTTTTGCTGATTTTTGATTCTATATTAGTGCTAATTAACAATTTTTAATTTTTGTGTGTGGCTAATTTAATGTTTGAAATTGATGAAAGTTTGATTTAACTGAGAATCTTATTTCGCATCTATAATGCTATTATTTCTTAATTGTTGTTTTAAACTTGAATGGACAATATTCTTTGTTGATTACTGAATCTATGTCATTGTTTAAATGCTGAAAATATGGTAGATAATTTGATCAATTCAAAGTTTGCTGCTTGCTAACAAAATGAGGTGAAGTAATGCCTAAGAGAACTGTTTTTTAAAGGTTAACAAATATATCCTTTAGTAATTAGAATGCATTACAGGGAACATGTTTTTTGAATGTCAACTCAATGTTGATTAAAATTAACTTATATTGAGTAAATGGTGTCATATTCATGACTAATACCATCATGTAATACTTTTGTTATATTTTGTATTTAGTTATCACTATACAACGAATTTGTCTCTTAATGCTCGATGACACTCCTTTTTGTTGCCCAATGTATTGAATTTATCCATATATGTAAGATCATATTCAATCCAATTGCCTATGAAGCAATAAATCTTAGTGTCCATGATTCGAATGAATAATCAAGTGAATGAAGTATTAATACACTATATATATATATATATATATATATATATATATATATATATATATATATCGACTCAACAACCTAGCCTAAACCTATAGATGTGAGAAGGCTGACCAAGATCACACTTCAAACGTTTTAAACTCTTAAAAATTCAGATATTATGAAGGGTTTATATTTCTCTATAGAAATGTCTATTATTTGCACCCATAAAATTGGAGCAGAAAGTGATAATTCCCCGTTTATTAAAATTTTCTGAGCTCTTTTCTGGAAGGTTGCCCAGTATATTTTACATGAGATGTCTTAATCTATAGATGATTAGATTGTCAACATTAAAGAAACCAAAGTATAGTTTTGAAATTTTCTTTTGAGAAATTTCTGGATTATCTGCGTTCCTGGTTTTACTTTGTGCTCTCTCTTTCCATTGTATATTTCATGGAATAAGAAGGTACTTTCATTTTTATTTAGGCCTTTGTTATTTAGTTTATTCTATTTCATCTATTGCTCTTTTTTTTTGCCTCTGTTAGATGTACAGAAAGCCGAGGTTTCTCAAAGTTTCATCAGTAAGCTCCAATTTAGCATTTCAAATGGCCTTCCTCATGCAGAACCAATTTCTGTGTTCAAGACAAATGAAAAGGAACTGGTAACTACATCTACTTCCTCTGGTCTTGAATTTTGGAATTCTTGACATTTGGCAGTAAGGTTTGTAATCTTTTGCCTATTTTTATTAGGTTCAAGGTGTCTTAGAAATGCTCCAAGGTTTCTCTAGTTCCATCTTCTACTGGGACGATGACAGGCAGGAATTTTGCTTTAAGAATGAGATATATTTATCTCATCTGTCTCGAGCAAGTCTGAGTGGCATACTTAACCAGTTTGCATTTGGTGGGACCTGCTTAAAGAAAGTGGAATTTTTTGTCAAGAAGGTGGAGGCCTCTCATCAAAGAGCTCCTACCCTGAAGGGTTTTGCTAATTCCGTCAAATCATGGCTCAAGGTATGTATGTATGTTTCCTTACGATGTCCACTATAATTCAGCAAAACTTGATGTTTTGTAGACTTATATATATATCTCATTTCATGATTAAGAGATTACGAGATATTGCTTTAAAGGAGGAAGTAAAGCTAGCCCGTTCAGAATCTGGAAAGTCTATCACACTTCTGGGATTGACAGATTCTACATCAAGGTCTGGCCCTTGTATTTCATTAAGATGTTTATTTCCTTGCTGACTCTACAGATTTCTTCTACAGTAGGGTTTCTGATCTATGTAGTATATTTTGGTATCGATATCAGTAAAAGTTGAGCATGATACGTGGCACTAAGAGGCCATTATCAACTGAATATCATACATGTTATTGGGGTCTCTTTGGTTCTGTGAATTAAGAGAATTATGCTGTTATGTACTTGAGTCATCAAATAACATTCTAATTCCATGTGTTTCTTGTCTTTCAGTTAATTCAAATTCGAATTAGTTTCATGCCTTTGGTTAGCTAGAACTGAGGATACAATCATCTTTCAGTTTTGAGAGATCAAGATACCTTGTCAGTGCAAATGGATTGAAAAAATTCTACCTTATACAACCAACTTCTAATTTGAGGTAAAGTTATCTTTGGCTGCATGACCGGCATTTTAGTGTCACTGGTTCATGAAATTGAAGTTCACTCATAATATGAGGCAATTCCAATTCCTCATTTTATATGTACACAAATCCCAGAATTATGCGAAACAATGGCATAGATTGTTTCAGTTTCTAGAATTTCACTTAATGGAGTTCCAATTTGTAGCAAACAGATAGGTCCTTAATACAAAGGTTTACTTTTGCATAAAATTGTATGTCGGGATCTGTAGAGACATAATTACTATTAATATGCAATTTAAATCTTTAGGTTCATGTTTATTTATTTCTTTGTCCAGTTTACTTTCTGTTTCATGTTAATTATACTGCATGCGAGTTGATCTCGGGCCTGAAACTCCTTTAGCTTCAAGATAAAATACCATGTATGCTCTCTAGTTCTGTTGCCTGTAGATTGGACCTCTTCTCTATGGATTATGATGGCTTATTCTGTTTTACTTGAGCCAAATCTTTTACTTAAGGCTATCAGCCGGCTGCAAGGGAAGTTTGTTGCTTGCCTTTGATTACCCTGTCCATGGTCACTAGGAAAAGAACAGGAAAAGTTTGGCCTTGGAGCAAGGACCAAGGTTCATGGAAATTTTTTGGGAGAAGGTCTACTCAGTGTTGAAATACATTATAAAGGAAAGAAATGAAGAAGAAATGTAAATAGCAGATGTAGGTGAGTAAGGAGGTCACACAGATTTCTCTAGCATAGGGTTAAACCTTTCACGAACTATAAAAGTTTAAATATTGAAGTACTAGTCTTTTTGGATCTCAGAAAGTATTATCAAGGAGTCTAGCGTTTGATATGAAGAACAGCAAAATTACAAACTTTAGCATTTCAGAGGATATTATGTGCACAAAGCCCAACACATGTATTTGGCAAAAGTGTTGACATAACATTACTGTAATGTGTAAGTGGATATAAGCAGAATTTTAAATTTGTAATGTTAGGTAATAGATCCAAATGATGATTATCGTTGTCGTCGTAATCATCCAAGCTTCTCACATTAGAATGGACTTGGGCCATGGAGCTTGAGAAAGCTCCACAAACGAATCAATAGAGTTTCTATGACCGTCTGTCAACATGACTTCAACTGTACATGCGGCTGAGTAAGAGAGGGCCTTGCTTAACCTAGAAAGCCATTTTACAGGTAAGTAGATCTACCTTTTGGTCATGTAGTTTAAGTTCATGCAACCATGGAGCACTATCAAAGTTCCCTAAACTAGAAAAGGGTATATACTCAGAGATAAGATGAAACAATTTGCTATAGGAAATTGCATTTATTGTAGTCATAAAGAATGACATTGCCATGATAGACAAACTACACATTTAGTATTTTGTTTGTCCAGAAACTTCAAATGTAGGAATGGCTGTGCATAGCCTTTTTCTAAATACGAGGTATGAAGCCGTGATGCCATGATCCATAAGATCATGTGATGGAGGCCTAATTAGATTTTTGAGATTTGAGACTATTGGGTGTTTATTTGGGTGCACTTGTTTTAATTATTTATGCACATGGTTATTTCTAGGATTAGCTGTTTGGTAGTTCTAATTAAGGTTGGTTCATTCAGTAATCTTAAGTAGGATGAATTTCTTAATGGCAAAGCATTGTAAGGCTATATGAGATGTAAACCTTTGTTTTAATTCAGTGAAGAAAATAAGAGAAATCTATTTTACGAGTTTGCCAATAAACCTTAGAATAGAAGTCCCATATTCTTCATATCTATTTTTATATACTCTTACCCTAATCCGAGTTTGTTTCTTTTTCTTCATATTAATCCTAATTCCTTTTTTCTTCAAATTTATCTTTTCAACAAAACCCTACTATCCAATTCATATACCCTCCGAATTTCTATAGTATCTGTTTGATACAATCTTGAATTGCTATACTTCTGACTTGCTACTCAAAATCACTTGTAGGATCCGCCTCAGAGCTTCTCCCACCAACATGATAGGAGTCTCCTTTCCAGTTTGGTAGGAAGTCCCCTTTCCAGTCTGGTAGAAAGTTTTCGGGTCCTGATGAGACGCTCCCTCTCCAGCCTGGTAGGCACTAGGACCAACGACTATCTCTGACTAACGTTGCCGGATGGATAATTCGGTGAGATATATATCGGAGGTATATGGGGTCACCTGTAATATTATAGGGTCATCTGTAATATTAAATTAGATTATTATATAACCCACTTTAAAATTTCGACTAAGATATTGCCTAATAAATTATCTTACTTGTAATAGGTAACCGTGGAATTTTGGCTACATCCCTGAGAGTAATGGTCATTTCCCCTACTGGCAGCTAGAAAGTGTTGCATTGGGGCCATCAACGCTCAGCTAGACTTAGCATCAAGTTCCAGTCGTGTTGCAGGAATCGTAGCTATCTATATAATGGAATCCAAATGCCTCAATCAAGGCCTTTTGGAAGGTAGGTAGCTCCCATTTGGCGTCACCGTCTATTGCGTTACGCCATTGACCATGTTCTCACAAACGTACATCGTAATTATAATCGTATAACTACACATATTTTAAGCAAGTAAATAAAATAATTAAAACAAGTAAATAAAATAACAAGTACAAACTAATTCAAGAAAATTACCTCTAGTAAAGACGAGTTGAGATACGTGATTTTTACGTTCTTGAATCTCTCTTTGAGTAGTAGGTCCACCGGAGATATGACCGTCATTTTGCTCACTCACCTTCACCGTTCTATTCTCTCTTTCTCACTTACCTCTCTGTGAGTTCTCTCCTCTCTTCTATGATATGCTCCTCTCCTCTCTTCTGTCTCTCCTCTCTTTTGTTATGTGCTCCTCTCTTCTTTCTCTCTTCTTTTATAACAATCTAACACTCTACCCGATCCGTGTCCTCCCCAATTGGACCAATGAGAAGCTGCTAGCCAATGACGCCCTACTTCAAAATTTGAAGTCTAGCGCCATTTGCAATGGCGCTTCACTTCTTTAAATTTTGGGAGCCATTGTCACTTCTTAAATTTTTGGCGCCATTTGCAATGGCGTCCTATCCCTTGTTTTGCAAAATATTTAAAATTTTTCTGTACAAATTGGCCTAATTTCTTCCCTTTGTATGAAATTTGTTGTTTTCGGTATCACTTGATCACTTCTTTTAGGATGTAGAATAGTCTATATAATTTTTTTATTTCTATATCATTCATGTTGGTCTCTTCTTTAGTCCCACATTTGATAGCCAGCAAAGAAGGGTCTTATCCCCCTATATTAAATATGTACTTATCTTGAAATCCATCCAATTGAGTTGAGCCATTTATATCTTAACATAGTCTGAGAACTCTAGCCACCGCCTTTGCCTTTCCTCTAATCCTCCAAACCTAACACAACCACCACCACATTTGCCCCATCCACCGTACCATTCCAAATCCTAACCATCCTAATCTGGGAGAGTCTAGCCACCACACAATCCCTTAAACAACTCTTGGATGCTACCTTTTCAGTCAGCATCAACACTTTCCTATATCTCTAATCCTAATAATCTTGATCCTACCCACATCACCCTTAACCCTAACTCTCCTTACTGTCATCTTTCCTAACGATATACATAATCCAGAAAATTGAATCCCTGACCCTAACCCTTGTAGCCACCACATTCCCTAACCCTAACCCGAATCCAGAAACCAATCTACTACTTCTCTAGCCCTAATCCTGATCCCATGACAACCCTAACGTTAATTTAAACCCATAACCTTCTTCCTACCCAGAACTTCTTTACAAAAAACATAGCACATAGTCCAATGCAGAATGTGAATTCTAAGAAGATGACTAACCTGACACACACTTCTCCTTTTATGGTTGCTCTCCTCGACGTGGTTGCACTAGTAAATCCCTCAACGACTCGGTTACTCAACCAACACCACCTTTCTCAATCGAGCATCATCTAATCTCTCCGAGCGTCCTTAGCTTACGGTGACAGGGCTCCGGCAATCTACACTAGGTAACCCCTCTCCCTTCTTACCTCTCTCTACTTAAAGTCAACCCGATCATCGTGATTTCTTCTTACCGACATATTCTGGATGCCGTGGTAATAATCATTTGACCTACTCGTGAGCGACAACTCAAGTCCCTTCAACCCCTTATGGTTTGTCCACCTGTGCATTTTTGGGCCCAATTGACATGTTGCACACGTGACCAACATGATGTTCTCGTCAATCTCCTCATTCCTCGTCCATGTCTTCCAGTCCCTCGACAATGACCTCTTATTCCAAGTTGAATATTGAGCTCCAACTGACCACCATTATAATATGTGTCTGCTTCAACTACCTCAAAGGGCCTATGCAATCCATAGGGCTCTTGCAAGCGGACCTCTCGTCCATCACCTTTTTGGTAGTCCCAATAGACTTCATAGAATACTCTTGCTACAAGGAGTATCTTTCACATCTCTCACACATCACCTCGTAGATACTCTTCCTGATGATACGGCCTGCCTTACTTTTTTGTACCAAAATGATAGCAAGGTTTGCAAATGACCTACAAACTCCATAGAATACCCTGCTACATGAATGACAATCACTTATCTTCGACTGCCAAAGAGGTGTGGATGCAACTCATCTGCCTCTACTCCGAAGATAGTTTTTGTCAGTTTAGATGAAGATGATAATATGATGATGATCTTCAGGTGGTTGTCAATTTATATTTATTATGAAATTGTGATAGTTGCTTTTGAGTTTTGACAATGATTAACTATTAGTTGATTTTATAATGGTGTTATGAATTGATGAGAGTCCATTTTTAAATATTTTTAATGATGTTATGAATTGACTATATATATTATGAATTTGTTTATT
This sequence comes from Iris macrosiphon, assembly GCA_036927795.1. Lineage (NCBI taxonomy): Eukaryota > Viridiplantae > Streptophyta > Magnoliopsida > Asparagales > Iridaceae > Iris > Iris macrosiphon. The sequence continues at coordinate 28,095,464 of JAYESA010000014.1, read as the reverse complement.
TCAAACTATATTGTTCTAAATTCTTTAAAATTGTGCGTCTCGCTTTGTTGAAGCCTGCACCTCATCCATATGGCTCGTGCCTAGGCTCCAGAGGACCCTAACGTCACGTCTCGAGTGCGCCTCACGTCTTTTAAAACATTGATTAATACAAGAAGTAATTCTCCTCTCTTTGATGCACTTTGATTTGTGGGGTCCTCATAAACTACAAATTCTTTGTGTTTCCTTTACTATTTTTATCGGTGACTGTTCTTTGATGACGACTTTTCTTACTTCATGATAGTTTTGAAGTTCTTTTAGTTTTCAGAATCTTATTCCAACAAAATCCAAAATCAGTTCAATGCCACTATCAAAATGCTTTGCACTGATAATGTTACGTCAATCAGGATTTCTAGAAATTGTGTACAAACAATGGATTCTCCACTTAACTTTTTTTGCTTCTGTGCACCCTAACAGAACAAAGTCAGGACTTCCAGAAATTCTGTTCATACAATGGATTCTCCACCAAACTTTTTTGCTTATGTTACACCAACATAGAATGACATTGTTGAACGTAGAAATTGTCACTTACTCGAGGTGACTCGATCCCTCTTCTAAGTAAATGTTCCTCGATCATATTGGAATTTTGCCCTTTTCACAGCTGTTACCTTATCAATTGAATGTCTTCTTTCATCCTCAACGACCAAACTCCATTCTTCATTCTTTTCCCAACCTGTAACCTTTTATCATGCCAACCAAAGAGTTTGGTTGTACATTGTGTGCTCATTACCATCAGCGTTGTTAAGCAGTCAAGGTACCCTTAAGGTGCTATCTCCTAGCGCCTTAGAAGCTAGGTGCTTGCCCGAGTCAGACGAGCCTCAAGTTAATAAAACTTACTAAACAATTCAAGATAATAACAACTTAAATCAATTAGAATCATCAAGAAATCAATATTGTAATGACAAACACAAAATTGCATTCACTTTAAGTGCTTCCATCAACTAAGTTGTAATCATGATACAACTAATACACGTAGTCTTACATCATGTCTCATACAAATGGTCAAAGCAAACATAACAAGATACCTCAAAACTAGTGTCATGGTTAATTTTGTAGGAGACAATTGATATGATCTATACATCTTTCACCTGGCCCATTTTCCCATCCTCATCTCTGTTATGATTATATCCATCACTATATTTCCAAGAATCCATTCATTTTATATCCTTGAGATCCATGCCTTAGACCATGTTTTTGTGAAGGATAAATAAATAAAATTGCTAATAGATGTCAATGGAAACAACCTAGCACGACGGTAAGGCTTGCTGCATGCATCCCGGAGGATGCATGTTTGAGTCACGGAAACAACCGAAAGAACCTTTGTCTATGTATTGGGGTAAGGTTGTGTACATCTTTAACTCTCCTCAGACTCTACATAAGTGGGAGTCTCATGACACTGGGACGCTAGTAGATGTCAAACTGTAAATGTGCGAGTACGTCTAAGCACCTTCTGCCTAAGCTAAGGTGCATGCCTAGGCATCTCCTTAATGATAGCCAACGCCTAAGGCACTTAGAGGCGCCAAAGGGCTGCCTCCCCTCCCCTTGGTGCCTAGACAAGTGCGCCTCTTTGGACCTGGTCGTGATAGACTTGCTCCTCCGACAACTAAATGACTCTGTGGGTTACTCTCGTACCTGAAAGGGCTGTCCCTTATTGACCAGGTTCTGTTTATCTCCAGTCTTTTCACATTGTCCTTGTCATCAATAATTTGTCTTTCTTTTTGATTGAGCACATTTTCTGGTGATTTACTGATCTACCATTGTTTCTTCTTCCATGGGGGCTTTGTAAAGTCTCCAGACAAATAAGGCTATTTTGGAGTTAAAAGGATTTCTGCGTACTATTTCCCAATTTCCATCAGAATGGTGATAGGTTCTCCTTTTGAACCAGGTTACATACATCTTGGCAATTAAAACATTAAATGCTAGAACTCCGACTGACAGACCGAGTAACTTTCAAGGATTAGTCTGCTTATGTCATGGTAGGATACTGATTTCCTATTATATGTAGGTCACTTTTCCCACTAGTGTTTTCTGTGCAGGGGCAGTGGGAAAGAAGGGCATTTCCCACCCCCCTTGTGAGCTAATCTCTAAGTCGAGTTGCTGCAGGCCTATCGAGCTGAAGATAAACACAATTTTCAAGATCAAGTTGCAGCTCGAGCTTGGTTAGATAATTTTGGCTGGAGATTGAGCTCAACTTGATAATCTCATGCTCAAGCTCACCTCGATAACTTCAGGCCATAATGAGCTGTTGTGCTTCAACATGCCATCCTCGGGTCGGCAATTGCAACCCTACTCACATCAAAGAAATGGTCTCTTTATGGTATCAGAACCCGGAAGTTAGGATTTTCTACCATTTGGTATCAAAAACAAACAAAACATAAACATTATTCTTTTGGCCCCGCTGCAAAAATTGACCCTATAACTCATCTTATAGAAATATTTTAGTTTGCCAACCCTCATATTTTGAAAAAACCCTCTATGAGGATCATTAGTCCCCTGATTTCGTTGACGTTGTTGCATGGGAGCATCTCTATACATCATTAATGATGCTGTTTTATAACAACCTCCATGTGATGAGGTTGTCACTTTGTCTCTATTGGGATGACAGATTTGGTCTAGCTTGGCCGTTGTTTCCATGAACCAAAAGATATTCATAAGTTGAAGAGTATCTTGTCTGTCCCTATCTAGCAAAAACGATAAATCCAATATACTTGCCAAAATCTGTACTAACTTCCTAACCTCTTGTGAACAATCATGTTACATCTAGGCATATTTACATAGCTATATATATTGCCATGTCCTTGTGTCTAGATATCAAAGTGAATGTGATACACACCAAGTACTTGTCAACGTGCAATTCACTTGTCTGTTTGGTTGTATACAGCAACCGTAGCTGATTGTAAATTTTAACCTTTGGTTTCTTATTAAGATTTTACCCGACCCCAAAAATTTGGGACAAAGGATTTGTTGTTGTTGGTTTCTTATTGAGATTTTTAGAATCAGAAACAAGTGTATGGAGTTTGTTAATCTTTTTATCTATGCAGTACATCCATGAAGTACTGCAACAACTTGTCCAACGAAGCATTTTAAGTTAAGAAAACAATATCCACTGGAGGTTTCTGGTTGAACTAGGCCTAATACGACATTTGATTGGCCACCTCCGTCGAATCCTAGAAATTTGCCTACATGATGCATATGTAGAGATTGTTTGCAAGCTCATGAGACAAAGTTAATCCTTTGGAAGAACTTGTCATTAGATCGGGTATGGGTTGAGAATCGTTCAAAATATCAGATTACTTGGTCTTTGATTGGCTGAGTAATAGGCTGGTTAATCTGATAATTGAGTGGTCCATTGGGAAGGATTGCCAGGATACCACATGATAGCAATTAATTATCTGCCGCCCTTGGGCTCAGCGTATAACGAGATAAATTAATATAACATGGGAGCTCAGTTGTCCTTTTTAGGTCTTCCTTATGTCTAGTCATCCAGTCTCTGTAGAAGATTGTAAGCTTAAAGGATTTAACAAATATCATGCAATTATGTTTTAAAAAGCGCGCTTAAGTGATTTTGGAGACCTGGACGCCTCGTTTAGGGAAATATCGTCCCAAAAAATGGACCTGCGCTTAGGCGGCGCTTAATAGCGCCTCGCCTACCGCAAAGCGCTGGAAAAAGCGCCAAGCTTTAAAAAAACGAAAAAAATCACTTGACCATGCTATTTTGATGACTTTGTATTTTGATTATAGTATTTATATTGTGTCTTTGTTTGATTGATAATTGGTATTGTTATTCATGCATATACTAATAGGATTGTATGAAAAATATATTAAAATTTGTCTATATAGAGTATTTTACATGTAGGTAGGTAAAAATGGGTAAGTGCCAACTAAGCGTTTAGGCGCCGCTTAAGCGAGGCGCCAACTTCATCGTCTCGCATCACGCGTAATATAACATAGTCATGCAGGGGCTTTTCCTGCTTGAGGATAAGAGGGAAGAATAGGCCTTTCGCAGCCGTCCAGTCCGTAACTGGTCGGATGTAACTGACTTTTATACTGCAGAAAAGTAAATCATGAAAGTATATAAGTCCCGCGGGGTGGGGGGGGTGGGGGTGGGGTGGGTGGGTGGGTGGTGGGGGCGCATAAAGTAGAATACACAGGGAACTAAGGACGAGTTACATATTTCTAGTTTCAGTCATTTGTCCCCAAAATAGAAGTGTTCAATCCTTCAAGTTTTGACTACTGATCCCGGATTAATCATTGTCTGTGTTAATGCTAAATCTTTTTAAGTTTTTGTTCCGTCTCTTCGTAGTGGAACCCAATGTCAGTAGCATAGTAGTTTTAGGCCTAATGTTCCGTCTCTTCAGTTGCAGTTATGGACTTGATTATTTGTTAAAATGTGATAAAGACAGATGCTACTCTGAGACTTTTAATCATCAAAGGTCTATAGTTTCTTCAACTCTGCTTGCAGTGCATTTGCTAATGGATTAAAGTTAACTTTTCTCATTAAAATGGGGTTGAATATGAAGGACTCCTGTAAGGTTCAAGGAAGAACTGGCAAAAAATTTAGACTGTTAAACTCAAACCTGATATAACCTTAATGCGCTGGTGGCAATCTACTACAAGTGGAACTATAAGTCTGAAAGGTTTTTTTAATATAGCCAAGAGGACAGTTGGCAAGTTGGTACTAGGTACCCTACCTCATCATCACTTGATCAGACGGTCTAAGCTGCAATCAGGGACCAAATCCATCCCTAGAAAGATCCATTAGACTTGGAGTGAGTACAGATGAAGGGGAAGCATGTAACAAGGCTCGCTATAGGTATCACTAAGAATAAAATAGTGAAAGAAGCAATTGGAACATACGCCCAACTTCTATATGTGTGCATCTCTAAATACAATTGAAACATGCTCCCAACTTTCGACATATTACCTTTACTTTTTGTTGTGTTCTGTATGCATCTTTGGTTAATACATGTCATATTGCATATGTTGGAATGATATGCTATTGATTATGGCATAAACAGCTGTCATGTCTTTGAATTTATTAGTGCAACTATTCACCATTGCCTAGTATCTATGTTGTTCTGGGCGCTAGGCAAGGCGACAAGCCTCCCGGCTCGTCTAGGCACCGTCTAGGAGTCGCCATAGAACTTGGGTACTTCCTTGTTGCTCCTGCAAAGTTCTTTAACTTCAAAGTTCTAGGTGACCCTAGGCGACCATCGCCACATTCATGAAAAATTAACCCAAGGCGAGTCGACAAATATTTTACATGTACGCCTAGGTCGCCTAGGTGTGCCTAGGCCTGGCCTCTAACAACATAGCCTAGTATTTTTGTTGTTGTTAAAATTCATATTTTTAGGGATATCATAACTGTTCCAACTTGTTTTGTAAAATTCATATTTTTTGAGAGATTTCATAACTGCTGTATTTTATCATTTTATGTTCGTATTTAATTAATACATCTCATATTTTATATAGCCTGTAATAATATGCTATTTTGTATGCATAAACAATTGTCATGGTGTCATGTCTTTGATTTACTAGTGCAACTATCCCCCATAGCCTAGCACTTTTTTGCTGAACTTTGTAGCATTCATAATTCTTCCATCTGGTTTCTTTCACCTTGCACTACTCAGATGTTTTATTTCTTCATAGATTTCTGCTTCTCTTTCCTTTCTGTAAAGGTGCATAAAATGCTACTTTTGCTTAAACTAGGGAGGAAAAAAGGAGATTGCATTTCTACTTTTATTCTGCTTGTGCTTATGTTTATAGTGTTTTCTTTGCAGTATCTGTTCTGGGGCAGAATATCTTGTTCAAGTAGTATATGAAGCAATTCCAAGTACTTATTTTGATCCCGCAACCTCTCTCCATGCTGGTGAAATGTCAGTTCATATTCTGGATCATCTTTTCATGAAATTGAATGAAGTCTGTCTTGTACAAGGTGGCGAGGTTGCAAAAACTATCGGTTGACTATAGCTGCTACTCCGTTCTACCCTTTGGTGTTTCCATTTTAATCTAATTTAGTCTCGTTGCTGAAAAACAGGAAGAAGCGTACCATATGCTGTTAGTAATATTCATGGAAAGTCTACTGCCCTATCTCGAAGGGCTTGATTCTTGGCTATATGAAGGCACTCTTGATGATCCTTATGAGGAGGTATTCGATTTTTATTTGGTTGAAACTTTCGGGTAAAATATATGTTTTTTGCTCATCTGTCTCAGAATGTTTTATAGAAGCTTCTTTGCTGTTATCTGCTGTATCTGAATCATAGTTTGCAGTATCGACCGGTCCTGATCCCGATCCGATAAGGCCGGCACTATGGTTTGGCATGTCCCGATTTGATACCGACCGTTACCGACATTGTGGGTCACTTTTTCAGTCAATTTGGCAAAGAAAGTTGAATTAAAAAGATCAATCAACAATGGTGTAAAAGTAAAGTAAGGATGTAAAAGCATGTAAAAGAAGAAAACTTATCTATTGCATGTAATCCAATTGGCAAAGGTAACTCATTCAATTCCAAAATTAATAAAAAACAACACAAGAAATATTGTGCCTAAAAATATAAAATATTTTTTTCTAAAATTTAATAATTTGTTAATAATTATTTGTTTTCCAATATCCAAAAATCCGATACATCGATCCGAAACCGCCGATACCGATACTCATAGGAAGGGTCCGATACCGATTCTGATACCAATACTGCGAACCTCGATTTGAATGCACTAATCATCATCATCATCCTTGCCTTCTCCGGTCATACTAGATATATAGCTACATGGAAAACCTGACAAGTTTTATGACTGGCTTTCAACCTGAAGCAACCCTTTGTGATAGTGCCAAGTTCCTAATGAAGGTACATGCCCAAGAGGGCCTTGCCATACAACCTTGAAGTTCAGTGGCAGTTAGGTAGAGATACCTTTTTGGCAATGCACTTTATGCTCATGCAACCAAGGAGCAACCACCAGGTTCCCCCTAGACTACAAAAGTGTCTAGACAAATAGGTAAGGTGATAATGATTTGCTTTCTTTAGGGAATTGCATTGGTCTCTTTGATACAATGCATAGAGCAAAATCAGTTCTGAATGCTTGACAGACTCGAGCAAAAAATACTACCCAGCAATACTAAGATCTAACTTTATGAGGATGTACTTACTGCTACATATTAGTTTGGTCCGGTTCCATTTTGAAAGTCACTAATTGGGTGATACCATGATAGGTTGTGTTTCTTCTATTTTGCCTCAGCCTCTGTTCTTTTCCTGTGAACTTCTTCATAGTAGATCTGATGGTTCAATTGCTGTCATGATTGCATGAGAGATTGAATATTCTGTATTATCTTGTATATCAAAAATAATATTATAAGTTTGCATAATAGAAAAAGTAACATTATAAGATGGCATAGATAACTCAAAGAACAGTTCTCAGTTTTGCTAACAATGTTCATTCCCGACATCTACAAGTCCCGAGTAAAATTGCACTCACCATTTCTTTGGATTTTTATCTAGTGCCTTCATTTGGATTTTATGAGATGTTACATAATTTTCTGGACTCTTACGACAGCAACTCACAATAATGTTCTAATCAGATTATGCAGCTATGTGCAATGAGCTAATACATTAATCTCTTTGGATTTTTTTTCTTCTTTTTAACTTTAGCCCTTTTCATGGTATATTACAGGTTTTCTCTGATATTCCTTTCCCTATCATCTGTGTTTTTCCTTGTAGATGTTTTTCTATTCAAATGGTGCAGTTACCATTGATCAGCCAGCATTTTGGGAGATGAGCTATCTTCTCAGGCTAGCAAGTTGGAAAAAAAAAAGTTTTGGAGGGCATCTGATACCCTGTATTACTGAAGCTAACATGCAAGTCAAAAAGGAAGCAAGTGACCTGGACTCTGTTCCAACTTCTACTAATGTGAGGGGGAGGGATCAGAATGATCTGGACGGCGCTTTATGTCCTATATTCCTAAAGAACATGGCTAAGGCTATTATATCTGCTGGCAAATCATTACAGTTGGTTCGACATGTTCGAGATGACTATGTTGCATTAGTTGATAGGGTTGGTAGCAATGAGTTACTTGACTTCATAAACCATCGACATAAGGTGGAATTTGGGACTGATAGTTTGACTCAGGAATTTGAAGATGTAACTGTCAGATACGAAAGTTCCCATTTAGAGCCTATTGCTCATTCTTACCAGACAAATTATGCCAGGGAAACAAGAGATTTGACCTTATCTGAGGGTTTCTTGATATCCTTGGCTGGTTTAGTAGGTGATGGTGATCATATTTATGAGTTCTTTAGGATGTCCTTCTCTGAGATCGCTCAGATAAGTAAAACTTGCATGAGTAAGCAGAAACTTGTAGATGGTACTGGAGAGAGTTTACAGACTTCGGTATGGTACAAAAAGAATTGGTTCAAGTTCTTCACTGCTGCAGTATCAGAGAGGAGTCGTATAGATACTGGAAGAGAGGCCTGTTCTCAATTTAGACAAAGGGATCAAGATTGTTCTTATGACACAGAGGAAGTTGAAGCAGAAGATAACATTGCTAAGCTGCCTGTGTCTACTCTTCTTCATTCTTTGTACCCCAGAAATCCAGTTGTTACTGTATGCACTGAGTTTCTTCAAAAGAATATGGCTAATTGGAATGAAATCAATATATCAAGAAACTTTCATCTTCCTCCGCTAAATGACGAATGTTTGAGGGAAACTATATTCGGTGAAAAGTATAAGGAGGAAACAATCAGTGGGGATTTGTCAAACGGAGGGGATTTGTCAAACAGAGGGTTACTCCGTAAATTCAACGGAACAGACTACACTCTTGGCTTTCAATTTGACAAACTTAACAGGCTTCGTCTGGAGCATGATACTAAGACTTTAGAAACTGTTTTCCCTTTCCCTACTCTTCTTCCTTGTTTTCAGGTAAGATTAGGATAATATCTGGCAGATGTATTTCAGCTTTCATTTTCAATGCAATAGTATGTGACCCCGTGTTCTATGAAAACAGGAAGATCTCTCTCTGTCAGGCCTCCTTCCTTTCCAAAAGAATAGCACTCTCGCATCAAAAATACTCTTCTGGATTGAAAGCATCAAACTAAAGGATACACCTCAACCTGCAGTTATTATCAAGGAATGCCTAGCTGTATATGTAAAGAGACAGGTTGATAGCTTGACTTGTGTTCAAATTCTTGTTATTATGGTTTTCTATCAAGGGTTCTTAATAGTTTTACATCCCAGGTGGATCATATAGGCAAGCATATTTTGTTGAAACTAATGACTGACTGGAAGTTGATGGATGAGCTCAGTGTATTACGTGCTATTTATTTGCTAGGCTCAGGTACTGGTGTGTTAACAGCGTCATGCTTTCATGCTTAGTAATTAATTTGAAACACTTTAATGATGCATCCTTTCAGGTGATCTTCTGAAGGAATTTCTACTTGTAATTTATGATAAGATGGATAGGGGAGATTCCTGGGGTGATGATTTTGAGTTGAATACTGTCTTACAGGTTTGTTGTTAATTACTGAGTTTATGCTAGGTTTACATATGAGTGCATCCTTATATATTTATTAGTTGTTGTCCTGCACAGGAGTCAATTAGAAATTCTGCTGATGGTACACTTCTTAGTGCCCCAGATTCTTTGGTTGTGTCAATCACGAAGAATAATGCTTCTGATGATGAGGAAAGTGCAATAAACTCTGTAACAACTCCCGACAAAGTCAGGAATCAAAGTTTGGGAATTGATGCTTTTGATATCTTAAATTTTACATACAAGGTCTCTTGTCCTTTGTGAAATGGTAGTTGTTCCTTTGTTGCTTAAGGTACTCATTTCTAATTGAAGTATTTTTATGTGTTAGGTCTCATGGCCACTTGACCTTATTGCTAATGCAGAAGCTCTTAAGAAATACAACCAGGTACAAGTTTCCTTGAGATTTTATATTATGTCACCTGAATTCTTTCTGATTTCTTGATTATTTTTGTGTTTGATGTAGGTGATGAGTTTTCTGTTGAAGGTTAAACGTGCAAAGTTTGTCCTTGATAAAGCTCGGAGGTGGATGTGGAAGGTAATCATGATTGTAATTTTTATTGTTCAACAGGACTGCGTTTTTGGAAACATGTTGACATAGAGGCATAGTTTGCAGTATAGACAGTACCGATACCTAAATTGCGATAACTACCGATCCAAAAGTAACCACTGAAACACCCTGACACCGCCCCGAAAAGGGTCCGATACCGATACTTTGGACCTTCCAGAGAGGAAAATAGTGCGAATAATAAGTTTTTTGAATGTATGATATATGTCAGGTTACATTACTCCCTAGGTGTAACTTAATTACAGCCACCTAAACGGAATTGCACAAAAGGCCATACACAAAGTTATCACATTGTGCACTACTATTGTTTATACATCGTAGAAACTTAATAGGTTAAAGATCTCCATGTGGTGAATCACCAGAACCATTTTCATCTGCATGCATGCACAAAAGGTATTCAAATCACTCAATTTTGATACTAGCTTTAGGATCATCACTTTGGATGTCTTACTATATTTTAGGCGGGTGTAGCTTAAGGCTTTAGATGTCGTATGTCGGGTTCATGTGGGATTCTGTTATTTAATGTCGGATGTCATGGACATGTTGGGAACATTTTAAGATGTTGGATATCAATTAATATGGAATATATTGTATATTATATAACCCAAAAGCCCTGTCTAAATGTAATTCCTATTACTAAATGTTCTACAAACATTGAGTAATTTAAGAGTCTAAACTAGACAATAATGACAAGTATAAAACTACTAACATGTGTACCGATCCAGTGTCACTCTTAGCTCATTACTTATTAAATGATAATCTCGAGTCCTTGACATGTCAAAGTGTACAAAAAGAAATATATGTAAGTGCATTATACAAAAAGAAAATACAAAATGGGGATGCTACACAAAACAAATATGACTTCATACATAAAATGGAGACATAATATAAACATTAACTTCTGAAAATTAAACATTTCAAAACATAACCAAAACAAGAGTAGTATTGAAAATATGCATTATTCAAACATAAATAGCATCCTAAACAACTAAATACATTTCAATCTTCATTAACTCCTCCCAATACTGGTTCTTCATCTGTCTCGTAATCGTCAAAAGTAGTATTTAGAGCTGTATCATGATCTTCCTCTGAACAACTTTGACGACCCAATCTCATCTTCCTCTAGGATACTTATCATTTTCCTTTTGGAGTTCCAGCATGAGTCTTCTTCGACTTTGAAGTTGGTCTAGAACCCTTCCTTGGTGCAAGATCTGCAATCATTAACTCTCCGACATGCTACCAAGTTAACCCCTCTCCAGGAAAGATCCTATTCTCATCTTCATTTGATGATCTATTAGTAGAACCAACCATCCACTCCTAGACCTTTCCTTCATAGTTTTGGCAGCAAGAGGATATCTCCACAAGTCACCTTACTTGGTCTAACATTGCGTTGAACTTTACAAAGACTACACCAATCATTGACTATCTAGTCCGTTCCTCTTTTTTTCCGACTGAATATACAAAATGTAAAAGTAACAATTTAGCATTAAAAAGATCAAAACAGCTTAAAGAATTAACATAATTGTGTAAATCTAAACTGTCAACATCTCAAATGTGCACTATTTCCTTTCACAACTAGAGAAACTAGAACTAGTGATCAAGCTCAATATGCTTATCGCCAAGGCTCTTATTGCAATTGTATTAACTCCATCCAGTTTCCTCCAATGACTAATTTTAGATCATACATAAGATAATTAATCAACGATTGTTTCATTTTCATATCACTAGATAAAATAATTGAAGCATACTTGGATTGAGAGAGCTGCTGGTCAATCCTGTTAGCAAACTATTTCTCTAATAGTCATTGTTGGTATTTGTAAGTGTCAAGTTGTTGAGTAATTTGGTATTTCATAGAAGGGTCAACATATATTCAAGAATACCACCAATGAACATTGAATCTCACTCAATCTCTTCCCTATTTAAGTAGGGTGATATCTCATAGAAGGGGCAACTTGCTCTTCTATCTGTTATAGGGTGATATATTCTCTCCAAAGTATAACAGAGGTTTCTCTCTAGTTAATTACACATCACAATCATACATTCTTTATTCAGAATTTAGACTATCCACACATAACCTATTTACTTCGTATATGCATTTCACACATCACAGATTTGCATCAACAATTTCTGCTAATTTGTATTTCTAATTTCTAGCATTAGTTTACAACCCAATAAGAAATCTTTTCTAAATTTCTAGCATTAGCTTTGCAAGAAAATTTCTAGAATATGCAGGAGATGGTGTATACCTAGATGGTGCTGTGGGTTGTGTGGCTTGCAGGAGATGGAGTTGTGAAGATGTGTTTGCTGCAGCCTGCAGTAAGAGAGAGAGAGAGAGAGAGAGAGAGGAGGGGGGGGGGGGGGGGGGGGGGGGGGGGCAGGGAATTAAAACCCAAAAAAAAAAGAGTCGCAAAGAAAAACTTTGTTGGATCATCTTTCTTGATCGAAAACATTTCTCATTCACAATGGAACATAATGGTCTCTAAAAACAAAATATCATAAAGAAAAATTGGAAAGAAAATTCATAAAAAAAGGCACAAAAAAATAAAGACAAAAGGTCAAATAAATATCAAAGAAAAAATTGAAAATAAAATTCGTACCTTGGCTTCAAGTAGTTGGCACTGGAATTGTGTTTGAGCAATAGTTGCAGATAGTTAGAGAAAAATTCTTTGATAATAAAAACCGACCCAAAACCCGTCTTGGAAATAAAAATTCACAAAAGAAAATATTTTTACAAAAGAAAATTCACTTTGAAGATATTTAATCGGAACACCAAATTGTGTTTTGATTCGTATAAAAATTGCACCAAATATGAAATAGTTCGGAGCGATTTTTCATTAGATAGACAAAAGTGACACGTGAGTAATCATCAACAAACGTAACAAAGTACTTAAAACCCTTCATCGAGTCAACCGGACATGGCTCCAATATATCAGAATACACCAACCTGAAAGGAGCAGCTACAAATTTATTTTGACTTATCGGATAGGAAACCTGTTGATGTTTAGCCAAATCACACGACTCGCAATGAAAAAAAAATGAATATCTAAAGATGGGTACAATTTCTGGAGAGCTTGGATAGATGGATGGTCCAAACGACAGTATAGCTCGAAAATATCGAGATTCACACCGGCACAAGCAATAGAGGAAGGTGCGTCAAACAAGTACAAGCCTCAAACCACATGCCCCCTACCGATAGTCTTTTCAGTCTTTAGGTCCTGAAAATACAACCATCAGGAAAAAATGTTACCGAGCAATGCATGTCGCGAGTAATCTGACTAATGGAAAGTAAACTGAACGGGTTGCCAGGTGTATGTAATACGAAATTGAGTGAGTGACAGTTCGGAAGAAAGACAGGCACTCCACGTCCACGGACTGTTAGTGAACCACCATTGGTAACAGTAATATCGGAAACACGTCCCACCCATATATAATTTTGTATCATACCTTCGTCGCCAGTCATGTGAGCTGACGCACCAGAGTCAATCACCCATTGCTTGGACCTCACCACACATGCCGTGGAGTAACTGGCTGTGGATCCAGATATGGATGCCTTACCACGACGTTGAGCTTGGAACTCAAGAAAGTCTATATATGACTCTGCAGTCATCTGGACAGATCGAACGCCATCATCAGGAGCGTCCGTTGTAACATTGGCGACAAGAGTTTTAGGATACTGCCACTGGAAATAGCCATGCTGACCACAGTTGAAGTATGTGCGCGGTCTTCCTCCATCACGACCGTCAATGCCTCATCCCCCATCACGACCAGCATTGCGTCCACCACATCGTCCACCACGACCACCACAAAATCCAGGACGAGGCGTACCAAGAGCAGATTGATCAACAGGAGCAGCACCTGGAGTGGTCTCAACAACTTTCGCTACCCGAAGAACGCGATAGTGTGCCTCCATCGAAGACGGAACATCAGATCCAACAATGATCTGAGAGCGCGCATAGTTCGCATCAGGACAGAGAGATGCCAAATATGTCATGACATGAAGCTGCTCATGTTGGGCCTTGGCTTCATTGATATCCGTTGTGAGGGGTAAAACACGGTCGATCTCATCAGTCATAGCCTTAAATGTCCGGTAATGGTCCTTATGAGATTTGTCTCCCTGAGTTGCTCGGTATATGCCAACGACCGAGTCATAGATACGGGACAAATCGCATTTTGCCATCAAACGTCGCCGCCATGACCTCCCATAATTCCTTTACGGAATTCGTATTTTGATCCATGTCTTCCACCGATGGTTCCATTGAATTCATCAACTGTGCAAACAGTCGACTATCATCTCTCCCATTGCTTAAATATGGGATCAGCCTCTGCTGGGGGATTGTCAGTCAGATGTTTGGATAACCGCATTCTCCTAAGCGTCTTCTCGACCTTCTTGCGCCATGTCGAGTAGTCCTCTGGTCCATCCAACCGTCGATCGACAAGTCGATTCGAGAAAATTGTCATGCCAGTGCCCGTTGGTCCCGACATTGCGTTTCCGACACTAGTGTCCTTAACACTGCTATTTGCCTCAGTGTTTGTCATCCTTCAATATTCCGTATTCGACTGTCGGTATGAACTTTTCGACTTGATAATCTCATCAACTCTGCCAATGCGCTAGAAACGTTGCCAGCACCGGCACGAGGATAGAAAGTAGGGAGTGAATGCCTATCACACACGTCAGGACAGAGAGGCAAACCAGGTTACTCTCTGTGAGATCCCGATGTGAAGATCAAGTAAGAAAAGAAAAAAAAGATTCACGCAAGACAAACCACTTGTTTGTTCTCTTTGTTAGATTCCGTAAACCGAATATGGGATCTAGAGTTCCAGCAAACAAATAAATGTTTAACCTCTGAGAATCCCAACATGGTCTTTTTTGTTTTTTGTTTTTTTTGTTTTAGAAGAAAAAATGGCTATGGTTTGTGGTAGGCGGCTGGGATAGGGTTTGGGTTAATGGACATGGTGGCTAGGGTTAGGGTTAGGATTTTGTGGAGGGGGAAGGGGGGCGGAGGGGGGGGGGGACCGCGTGTGGAGGCAGGGGAGAGGGGAGGCAGGTGGATCGGAGGAGACCGCGGGTGGAGGCGGGGTGGAGCGGGGGGAGGGGCGGCGGGTGGAACAGGGGGGAGAGCAATGGCTCGCGGGTGGGAGGCGGAGAGTCGGATGGGATTGCAGTAGGATTAGGGTTTATTTATTTTTTCTTTGTGGAGAGAGAGGGGGATGGATAGTTTATGGCTCTGATACCATGTACGCGAATAATAATAGGATATACTTTTATTGATGAGAAGACTACATATATATAGGAGAGGCTAACCCCTCTCTATTATTCTACCTGATGTGGGACTGACGCCCATTACTAATATAATACTTAACATGTATAATATAGAATAAATATTTTTTCCCATTTTTTTGGCAAAAAGTGTGACTTAATAAAAAAAAGGAGGGTGCCATGCGCCTAGGCTCTAGGAAGCCACTTTTGTGCGCCTTGCGTAGTTAACAACTATGTTGTACATTTGGTTGGTTATTCGGTAGACTAGTATGAACATGATACCTAAACATGCACAAAGTCTTCTGACTTTCAACAACTACTGGGGAGCCTCTGCAAATAGCGGGAGATTTATAAAGAAAAATACACGTGAAAAAATATATTTTAGGCTTGACATTATGAAAATTTAAGGGGCATACATGCAAACATTAGGCATTGTGCAACTATTCCTCTGCTCGACCAACACCCAGGGCCTCCTTTGGGATGCCATCTCATGCACAAAAAAAAAAAAAAAAAAAAAACCAATTTCCCCGACCTACTAGGCTGGCCCCTTTTGCCTCATCCGTCCGAGCTTATTAAGGCGGCGAGACGGGGACCTCGGGGCGGTGTGCAATAGTTAGGTTAATACAAATATGTTTTGCTAAAACTTCTAATGTCCCAAGTCGATAGCATCTCTTATTCTATGAGTAAGGAAAAAAAAAGTGAGTTTCAATTAAGGAAGACCAAGTTTGCTTAGACGATGGGGACCAAAATGCCAAGACGGGGGACTCAATACTAGGATTAGGGTGCATAATGTGTAGTAAGTTGAGACAATCTTGTGGTTTGTGCCCTATTATTTTATGGTTTTCTTTCAATTGACATGATTAATGTATAATAAAAAACTATAAGCATTCCATGCAAATCTTTTTGTGTATACTAAATACAGGAATGCGAGACTCCAACATCAACTGCTTGAAAATTTTATTTTAGAAACAATTCCTAAAAGTATCACTAGCTTGAAACAAAGAGGAGAAACATTAAGAGTGAGGTAACTAGAGAGTGGGAGTCTTACATGTTGCCCCATGGCAATGAACATCATTATTAGAGATAGAGAGGGGATTTGATTTGTTAGGACAGATGCAAAATGGAAGGAAACTAAGAGAGGAAGGAAAAAAATGATCGTTACCTTCTCTTTTGTACTATATTTTAGAATATTTAATAATATACATATCTTTAAGTTATTGGGTTTGGGTTAAATTTAAGATTCGAAAAACAATGATAGGAAATGGGTCATGTTTAAGTCAAGGAGTGTCAAAGTTGCCGCATAATGCTGCGAGGCGATAAAGGATATGATACGTCTAGGAGTACACCTACGACATCGATGCATGGGCCTTTCAAAACACTACACCCATCCTTCTTGATCGAACACGGTCTTGCCAACCGCATCACTAAGGTGCTAATGCATTATTGCCAGAGAGTGGTGGTTTTTTTTTTGTTTAATTGGACAATATAACGGCTTGGATTGTAATTGATTGATTTGAATCTTACCCATAGATGAACCCGACCCATATGGTTTATTATCATTCATTCTCTTTGTGTGAAAAGAGAATATTAGATGGGGGTGAAAAAAGATGCTCTTTCACTTAGTAATAATGCTATGTATGATAATGTGTATTGTATCTAGAAAGTAGCAAAAAGGATTCAGAAGTTTCTAAACACAGTAGGTGAACTCGGAAGGAAAGTTGGCGATTGAATGAGGAAATTTACAAGGTATCTACAAGGTATCTAAGGCAAAATGACTCTCCTATAAAGTTTGGAAATATGTAGTCATAATTAAAATTTAACTTAGATAAATTGGTAAAGGTAGAAAGCAACTAGTGAAACAAAATCTAAGGTGTTTCTCTCTCTTTAGGAGGGTAGAAACTAAGTAGAGAATGAGAACGGTATTTATATGATTGCTACGGTATTTATATGATTGCTAACAGTATAGACCTATGCAATAGTTTTATCATCTTAAAAATAGGATTTCTCAAGTTTTGATTGTTTAAAGAAAATGAGAACCAGAAAACTTAGTATATAATATGCTTTTATTGATGATTGAATATGTTTAGAAGAGATGATTGATGTGGCTATTCTATTTTTTCAACATGATTATAAGGACTAGGGAAGTGCTTGATGAACAAAGTAGTATTACAATACCTATATATAAAAATATGATGTTATACAAAATTGTACTAACTATTGAGGAATGAAGCTTATGAGCCATGATGAACCAAGCCCAAAATAAATAACGTAATATCCAAAATTAACCATAATTAAACCAAATGTCTCAAAGAGCCACTCTCTAAATGAAATCAAACTTGAATCGAGTCTGATCTGACTCGCCACCCATGCACATGGACCTCTCATGCTCATAGCTACTTAAGGCATGGCCGTATCATGCTTATGATTGTCTTGACTAGGAATTTGACAACAACAATTGACTATAATGTTGTGAGTTCGTGTATAAAGCTTTCTTATGCTCTATATCCAACTCCATCTTTTCTAGAATATTAGCATGTTAATTTTAAAATAAATTATTAGAAAATGTTCGGGAGGTGTAGAGAGTATATTATTAGAATAAATCCTCTTTAAAAGCAGCAAATTATAAAATTGAAAATATAGGAAAGAATCAAACCAAAAACAACCCTTCCCCCATTAAGGTGGCGTTTGGTTCAAGTTTTTGAGGCTTGGGAATGAGTTTAGATTCCTTACCCTTGTTTGGTATGTGTAGGATTGGGAATTAGGGAAGCATATGAGTGGCTTCATATTCCCATGGTTGTGGCAAAGTAATTCCCAAGAGCCCCATTGGGTATAGTTTTGCTTTCCTAGGAATGTTGCTTGGATATTTTGTTTGGACAATAACACCCTCACTTTACTTTCAAAATTTCAACTTCTATTCCAAACATGTAAATTTAGGTAATAGAAACATGAAAGGGTATTTATGGAAAACTAAATAAATTAAGATTCCTTTTTCATATTCCCAATCAAATATAACCAAACATGGGTATGAGAATGTTGAATTCCTTTCCCATGAAAAAAAAAAATTCCTTTCCCATGGAAAAGGAATGGAAAATAAATTCCTAGAAATACAAAACCTTCATCCAAACGAGCACTAATAGTGTTGTCATCTTCACCAATAAACATAGAAACCTAGACTCACTGTTCATCTTTCTTCTCCAGATGAAGTACAACTCTAAAATTTACTTCAACATCTTTTTCATATACATCTACATCCCCATTTTACTACATTTCTCTTGTCCATTTTTCAAGTAGTAGCCGTCAAGGTTGAACTTCAAGAGTGGTCAAAAGATGACGAGCCTCCATCACCAACAGAGTTTGTTCATGAAGGGTGAAATTGGCTGCAACATGAAGGTTTTGGTGGGATCAGTTGTCGGTCGGATTGGTCCTCTTGTCATTTTTGATGGAGAGGTGAGACCTCTTGTCATTTTTGATGGAGAGGTGAGAGGAGCGAACATTGTTCCTTGTGGGAAGATCAAATCAAAAGAAAGGGAATTGGGAAGCATCTGTGGAGAGTTTGTTCCTCTCTCCCTGACATGGGACCAGAAATATATGAAAGTTCCTGTTCTGAAATATGAGGCGAAAGCGGCAAAATTTGTGTTTTGCGAACTATGAGAATAAAATATGATGATTACACATAATTCTCTAACCAACGGTTAATTTATGATTCCGTGTAGCTTTGTTTAGTTGTGGCTAGATAATTTTTTGAAAAATTTGCAAATATTATAACTATGAGTAGAGGTCGGTTCAAGCATTCATTTTCTTTTCTTGCCTATTCTTCGGCCTTTGAGCACATGATCGTTTCTTAAAGAGGGAAGGACATTTAGGAACTTCATGTGAAATTGCCAGTGTGCCAAGTTGTTCCATGAGAAATGATATTTTGTTAGTATGATGGTGATGTGTCTGTAATGGTTGGTGTGTGATAGCTGTGGACAACTGTGTAATGGACTCTTGGGCAGAACGACTAATGACTATAGATAAGACCTAGTCACTGTTGGCGGATAATAAATACAAACTCTTTTCTTGGAGGTTAAGGTTTGGATATCTAGTTCTGCGATTTTTTTTTTTTTTTTTTTTTTCAGTTTCAAAATTATTCATAAGCACATGAACCAGTGTGTTGGTTTAGTTTTCTGGTAAGACGGTTCCTCTTGTGGTTTGTATGGAACTGAAGATACTAGTTTTTGTGGACAGATGGTGATAACAATGTTTGCAACATCGTGAATTCTCCCTTCTTTCAAGCCTTGAAGTAATTAAACTGGTTGGAGCTTCCTAATTTAAAAGCAAACCAACACTGATACTTCATACTATGAAACTCTATCTTGCAGTTGTTAATTTGCAGTACCAAATTCTTGTTTTTCAGAAAGGGGGAAGGAGTGCAACACATAATTATAAGCGTCACTTGTTAGTGGAGCAAAAGCTACTCCATTTTGTTGATGCATTTCACCAGTATGTCATGGATAGAGTAAGTATTAGCTTGTACATTCAAGTGTCATCTGGAGTTTATAATCATGTTATCATGGGGCTAACTCTGATAATACGAGCAGGTATTTCACAGTGCTTGGATTGAGCTCTGCACTGGTATGGCTTCTGCTGGCTCTCTTGACGAAGTCATCGAAGTTCATGAGGCCTACCTTCTGTCTATACAGCGACAGTGCTTTGTGGCTCCAGATAAACTGGTTTAGTTTCTTCTTGTGACCTTCATATCTATTTTATCACTCATTTCTCAATTGATTATGGGCATCTTTACATAGAAGAGAAGGAGAATAGGCCGGCATCTAATTTGTTCCCTTTTATATATTCCAACAAAATTTCCATTCTCATTTCATGTTTGCACGCTTATCATTATAATTTTGTGCTCGTCTGATCTTGGCAATGCAAGCTCATGCTGGTGTTTTTTTGCTCATGCTGGTGTTTTTTTCTCTCTCTCCCGTTTTCTATTAAACTGCAGTGGGCGCTGATAGCCAGTCGGATAAAGAATATTCTTGGACTGGCACTCGATTTCTACTCCATACAACAGACGTTGAACAGTGGCGGAGCAGCTCCTGCTGTCAAAGCAAGATGTGAAATTGAAGTGGATCGGATCGAAAAGCAGTTTGACGACTGCATTGCGTTTCTTCTAAGAGTAACTTCTTGGCCAACTATGCTTCTATGTTCTGATCTAAGACTATCTCCAATGGGGATTTCTAAAATTGAGTTTCTATCCTACTTGTCATTGTACTATAAGAAAATTTCTATCATAGTTGCCAAAATTTCTACATAGAAATTGTACCAAAGAAAAAAAAAACTTTCTAATGGTTCTCAATTTCTATCCTACGTGGCAGAAAACAAAAAGATTAATTTAATGATTTAGTTTGAAAGTAGAGTCCGATATTAATTGAGATGAGAAATGGAGAATTTCTATTATAACTTCTCTATATCCTACATCGGCGCCACATAGATGAAAAGTAGAATTGAAACTATTATTGGGAGAATTTTTTTTTTTCTTCCTAAAAAATGTTTCTACCATAGAAATATGGAAGATAGAAACCCCCATTGCAGATGGCCTAATAGCTGATTGAATCTGTTCGGTAATTCTAGAAATAATTAGCTGTGATGTGAATTCATGCAGATACTCTCTTTCAAGCTCAACGTCGGACACTTCCCTCATTTGGCCGATCTGGTGACTAGAATCAACTATAATTACTTCTACATGTCTGATAGTGGAAATTTGCTGACAGTACCCAAATTTGAAGCTGCTGCTTCCTCTAGACT